>JAFMOC010000009.1:4497500-4607500 GCA_019802505.1 Corydoras sp. C115 | reverse complement strand
CAGCGACTCACAGAATGTTACTTAAAGAGTCTTATAAGGTTAGTTCTGCTCCTTAACTCTGATTGGCTGAGCCGTTTGTCCAGCCGTGACATCCATCCATCCATTATCTTCCGCTTTATCCAGGGTCGTGGGGGGGTTCCCCATGCCCATCCAGGGGAGAATGTTTCGGGCGCTGGGCAGATACACCCAGGACAGGACGCCAATCTATCACTGGGCACACACTCACTCACACATACACACTCTATATGGGGCAATTTGGAGAACTCAATTGACTTGAACCATGTTTTTTGGACTGTGGGAGGAAACCGGAGGAAACCCACGCAGACACGGGGAGAACATGAAAACTCCACCCAGATGGGCATTCGAACCGGGAATCCCTAGGGCTGAGAGGAGAACATGCTAAACACCAAGCCACTGTGCCGCCATCAGCCGTGACATCACTGACAATAACACACACCTGTGAGCGCTTCACATTCGTATCAATGTGTGATATACAATACATTATTTTAAATCATGTACAATTAATAGACATACAAAGTAATATGAACATCAAGGGGCAGCTCAGTGATTAGCATGTTCACCTCTTCTAGGTTCGAATCCCAGTCTATTATGGAGTTTGCATGTTCTCCCCATGTCCACATGGGGATTTTCTGGGTCCTACGGTTTCCTCCCACAGTCCAAAACCATGGATTCAAGGTAAATTGAATGCTCTAAATTGCCCCTTATAGTGTGTGTGAGTGTGTGCACAGCGATGGATTGGCACCCTGTTCTATGTGTATCTGCCCAATGCCGAAACGTTTTCCCCTGGATGAGCAACTTCGACACACCCAAATTAAGTGATTAACAGGTGTGACCCAAGTCCAGATAATGTATAATAATAGCGTTTTCAATGAAAATTGATTGTAAGGTAGATCATGAGTGTTGTCCTCACGCACCACCACCACCAGCGTGAAGCCTTCCTTTTCTTCCTGCATGACATCATTCCAACGTCCAGGAAACGGAATGGCGATAGCATATTAGTTATATTAAGGAGTTATGACTTCATGTACCTGTCTGCTCACGATGTCTCCTGACATCCATAATACGCCCTCCAAACAGGAACCGACATGTCTGACAGGCCAGTTGCACAATCCATTAACAAACCACGAGTGTGTGAGGAGTGTGAGGAGTGTGTTAATCTGTACCCGCAGCGCCTGTTCACCACCGGGCATGGAGTAACTCCGGAGCCCCCCCCCCCCCCCAACACCACCACCAGGTGATTAAGAATAATCATTTATTTTAATAAAAATCTGCAGTTTTAACAGCACTGATCCACAGTGGCGTCCGAAATCGATACGGGTGTGTGTGTGTGTGTGTGTGTGTGGGATACCTGCAGGCGAACCTTGTGCTCTTAGTTAACACACCTCCAATTAACACTACCTTACCTTTGATCTGACTGATGTCATCGTAAAGCAAATAACTGCCCCCCCACACACACACACGAAGAAACAGAATGCTTTATTTCTAAAAACAAACTGTTTTCTTTAATTTTCCCAAAAGTCCTTTATATGTAATTTTTTTTTAAATCACACAAAAAACATTTCTAAATCCTTATTAATTAAATACAATTAATTCTGCGTGACTTTCTGCAGGGGGCGGCGCAGTGGCGTGGAGTTTGCATGTTCTCCCCATGTCCGCATGGGTTTCCTTCGGCTTCTCCGGTTTCCTCCCACAGTCCAAAAACATGGATTCAAGGCAAGTTGACTGCTCTAAATTGCCCCATATAGTGTGTGTATCTGTGTGTGAGTGAGTGTGTGTGTGCCGGGCAATGGACTGGGGATTGGGGAACCCCCAACACCCCCCTCCCCCTACGCCAGAACCCAAGTAGAGGATTAAGTGGATGATAATGGGTGGATATTATTGTCCTTTAGACTTAACTCTACCTGATTAAGCAATCTCTGATTAAGTAAGCCTACATGTATGCGGTTCTAAACCTCTGACGCTATGGTTCCTCCTCTGTGTGAATGCGAACTCGTGGGTTTTAATGTTTTTTATTATTTTTTAACACATTTTTATAATTTTCCCTCATAACAGTTTCTGGAGTTACTGATGACTGCACAATAAACCAATCAGCATCCTGTAAACACGCCATCACAACATACGGTGGTGGTTTGGGGGGAATTGTGCAGGTACGAGTGGATCAGAAATGGCAGTACTGCTAGAACCATTGCACCGGTGGTTTAAAAAAGAATGTTTATTCAAATTGATGGTCCGATGTGTAAGTTACCACCGCATCATTGTATTATTATTGTATGTTTTGAGGGTTAGATGTGAGTGACACTCGTACCTCTCTCATCTGAAGGCGCTGAGTGACGGACTCTAAACAGTCTTGGCCCGTGCCCTCCACCGACAGCGTGCACTCGATCAGTTGGCCGTCCAGCGACCGGACCCGGATAACAAAGCAGTTCTTACTGAGGACGTTATAGCGCCTCGTGCGAGGCAGTTTGGGCAGCCGGAACGGCATGACGGGACACCGCGGTCAGGGACAGTCGACGGCTCGAACAGCGGGGGCCTAGGCGTTCTTCTCCGTCCAAAGGTGACCACGTCCATCGGTGAAGATGTGCACTCCCAAAACGTGCAGTCCCATTCCGAGGACGAGCTGAGGGACGATTGGGGACGCTGTGGGACAGAAAACACGGTTAGAAAAAAAACACTCAACAGACTTTTTATAAAAGGAAAGAAAAGAGTAGACTAAATAAAAATGTGTACAAGCAAAGAAAGAAGTAAGTGAGGGAGTAAAGAAAAGAGGAGAGAAAAGAGATGAGGAGAGAGGAGAGAAGGAGAGGGACAGGACCAAATGATACAGGACAAGAGGAGAAGTGAAGAGAAACTAAAAGAGATGAGACATAATGGGAGGACAAAGAGGAGAGAGAATAATGGAGAGAAGATGAAAGGAGAGGAGAAGATATGAGAGGAGAGGTGAGGAGAGAGGAGACTTGACTTTAAATAACATTTTGCCCAAAAGGGACATCTTTTTTTTAATTACAGGAAACTTTTCTTATTCTTATTAAACTTTTCTTATTTTTTTCTTCCTTTTTTAAAATAAATAAGGTAACCATCCATCCATTATCTTCAGCTTTATCCTCTATTAGGGTCGCGGTGGGGTTTCCCATGCCTATCCAGGGGAGAATGTTTCGGGCACTGGGCAAATACACCCAGGACAGGACGCCAATCCATCACTGGGCACACACTCACTCACACACACACACACTCTCTATATGGGGCAATTTGGAGAATTCAATTGACCTTGATCCATGTTTTTGTACTGTGGGAGGAAACCGGAGAACCCGGAGGAAGCACGCGGACACGGGGATAAGATGGAAACTCTACCCAGATTGGGATTCGAACCGGGAATCCCCAGCACTGAGAGGAGAACATGCTAAACCACTGAGCCACCGTGCCGCAATAAGGTAACCATGAATAGAAAAATAAAATAAATAATAAATGAACAGTTATCCCCGTGTCCGCGTGGGTTTCCTCCGGGTTCTCCGGTTTCCTCCCACAGTCCAAAAACATGGATCAAGTCAATTGAGTTCTCCAAATTGCCCCATATAGAGTGTGAATAAATGAACAGTTTTAATTCATATTAAAATTATTATATTTCACACTTCACATTTAAAAATGCAAAATGAGTTCTCCGTCGGGGGAGAGAGAGAAGAGGAGAGAGAGAGGAGAGAGAGGAGAGAGAGAGGGAGGAGAGAGAGGAGAGAGAGAGGAGGAGGGAGGAGAGAGAGAGGAGGGGAGAGAGAGGAGGAATGTGTCTGCTCTTGTCTGACTGCTGCTGGTTCGGTGCAGATAGCAGACTGGATCAAAGCCCAGATTCCACTCTCTCCATTCCATGAAATAATGCAGCACACCTGACAAAAGAGAGGCCTGAGGGAGCGGCGCGCAAGAGAGAGAGAGCGAGAGAGAGCTGCAGCCAGAACAAAGCCTGACCACAAGCATCTGGAGGAGAACCCTGTAGAACCTCTGCTATCTAATCTCCCCATCTTTCTACAACGTCAGACTCCTTCTGTCTAATCTCACAGTCCGACTCTGTTGGTGTGTTCTTTATTAGAGAGGGAAGAGAACTGTTGGTGTGAACTACACCTGGACCAGGGTTCCACCACGATGTTCTAACAACACGGAGCAAGTTCTCAGAAGTTCTTAGAAGAGTGTATGAACTTGCCCCTATCAAAATCACCCCTCTATATAATGCGTGAGTGTGTGTGTGATTGAGTGTTTGCCCAGCAATGGGTATATATGCCCAACGTTCAAAAACGTTCTCCCCTGGATAGGAGCCCCCCGCACCACCCCCACACCCACGACTCTAGAAGAGGATTAAGCGGAAGATAATCAGAGGATATGAAGTCAGGTTCTAGAACGTTCCATAGGAGCCTGATTGTCAGAACCCGGGGGTTGAACCATCGACCTGCTGGACCTCTTAACCCAGCTCTGCCCCCTTCTGGGGCGTCTCTTACTAAGGGGGCATTTCACACCTATTTCAAACTTTAGATCCCTAAATCGTCTCATTAAACAGAACTTCCGTCACAAAAACCATAGAAACACAAACGCCACGCCGCTCCAGTCCGGAGCTTTTAAACAAAACACATCCTCTGCGACAGACGCACATGGAGCCGCGGTGGTGAATCATCCTGAAGCTGTTCTCATGCTCTACCGCCTCGTCTACAGCTTTAACCATCGTTCCCATCCTGCGCACATTCCCAGTCGTAACGCCGTCTGGGTGAGGAGGCTGAGGCTTGGATGGCGACACGGGCCGTATTTAGCTGACCTCGACGGGTCGCGTTCGGCTGCAGTGGTGCGAAAACGAGCAAAACAATGGGGCTGCCCTTCCACCGAGCCGGAGCGCACCACAGTGCTTTCTCAACACTCCGCTACCAACACCGAGCTATTCGGGGAAAATAAACAGTGAGCGACTGGGAACTTTGTAATTTTGTGGTTCACGAGACAGCATAGCAATTCGGAGTAAACACACACACACACACACACACACACACCCCTAATTGTGAATGGAAGGATGGAAGGCTGACCGATGACCACAAGGTGGCAAACGACAGGTTTTACAACTAAACAATAAACCCCAAAACTTACAATCATCAGCGAAACAACAGACAGAGATTTATTTCTAAATCGTGATTACAATTAAACCTCACTTCCGGACGCCACGAGCACACAACGCATCCGAACACGCCCAAAACAGAGTGCCTCTCAGTGCTGGGGAGTCAGGTTCGAAACCCAATCTGGGTGGAGTCTCCTTCCATTGAATTGAATGCTCTAAATTGCCACATATAGTGTTTGTCTGTGTGAGTGTACCCAGAGATTGGTGCCAAGTCCTGAGTGTTTCTAATCCCCCCCCCATAACCCTAGCAGAGAATTAAGTAAAAGATAATGAATAATTTAATTAAAAACACATCAATAACTGAAATGTGGAATCATCTGCTTAAAAAAATTGATTTATATCTTAACATTATGTCTAATGTTTTCTCATATATATGAGTACATGAGTACATGAGTGATAGATTGCCCCCCTGTCCTGGGTGTATCTGCCCAGCGCCCGAAACGTTCTCCTCTGGATGGACATGGGGCATGCCCAATATATATATATATATATATATATATATATATATATATATATATATATATATATATATATATATATATATCATCACGATCTCTTCGCTCTGTAAATTCAAACCGCTTCCTCCTCCCCAGAACTAAGCTCAGCACCATGGGTGATAGGGCCTTTTGTTCTGTCGCACCTCACTTGTGGAATGCTCTACCTGACCAGTTGAGAGCTCCTCAGAAAATAGAAAGTTTTAAAAAAGGACTTAAAACGTTTCTTTTTAGAAGAACTTACCATTCTTAATTGATTGATGGTTTTATAGTGTTGTTACTTTGCTTTACTATGTAGCACTTTGAGATTTGTGACCAAATGTAAAGTGCACTACAAATAAAATTTATTATTATTATTATTATTATTATTATTATTATTATATATATACAGTGCATCCGGAAAGTATTCACAGTGCTTCACTTTTTCCACATTTTCTTACGTTACAGCCTTATTCCAAATTGTATTACATTAATCTCTTTCCTCAAAATTCGACACAAAATACCCCATTATGACCATGTGAAAAAAGTTTTCTTGAGAGTTTTGAAAATTTATTAAAAATAAAAAACTAAGAAATCACATTTACATACGTATTCACAGCCTTCGCCATGAAGCTCAAAATTGAGCTCAGGTGCATCCTGTTTCCACTGATCATCCTTGAGATGTTTCTACAGCTTAAATGGAGTCCACCTGTGGTAAATCCAGTTGATTGGACATGATTTGGAAAGGCACACACCTCTCTATATAAGGTCTCACAGTTGACTGCATGTCAGAGGGCAAACACGAAGCATGAAGTCAAAGGAATTGTCTGTAGACCTCCGAGACAAATTGTCTCGAGACACAAATCTGGGGAATACAGAAAAATTTCTGCTGCTTTGAAGGTCCCAATGAGCACAGTGGCCTCCATCATTCATAAATGGAAGAAGTTTGGAACCACCAGGACTCTTCCTAGAGCGCGCCGGCCGTCTAAATTGAGCGATCGGGGGAGAAGGGCCTTGGTCAGGGAGGTGACCAAGAACCCGATGATTACTCTATCAGTTCCTCCGTGGAGAGAGGAGAACCTTACAGAGGGACAACCATCTCTGCAGCAATCCACCAATCAGGCCTGTATGGCAGAGTGGCCAGGCAAAAGCCACTGCTTAGTAAACGGCACAGGGCAGCCCGTTTGGAATTTGCCAAAAGGCTCCTGAAGGACTCTCCGACCATGAGAAACAAAATTCTCTGGTCTGATGAGACAAAGATTGAAAAAAGATTGATCATGTTTGGAGGAAACCAGGCACTGCTCATCACAAGGCCAATACCATCCCTACAGTCAAGCATGGTTGTGGCAGCATCATGCTATGGGGATGTTTTTCAGCAGCAGGAACTGGCAGACTAGTCAGCATAGAGGGAAAGATGAATGCAGCAATGTACAGAGACATCCTGGATGAAAACTTGCTCCAGAGCGCTCTTGACCTCAGGCTGGGGCGACGGTTCACTTTTCAGCAGGACAACGACACGAAGCACACAGCCAAGATCTCAAAGGAGTGGCTTCAGGACCACTCTGTGAATGTTCTGGAGTGGCCCAGCCAGAGCCCAGACTAGAGTCCGATTGAACATCTCTGGAGAGATCTGAAAATGGCTGTGCCTCCTCTCTCTCTCCTCTTTCAGTCAAAGGTACTGCAAAGAAGAATGGGCAAAACTGCCTAAAGATAGGTGTGCTAAGCTTGTGGCATCATATTCAAAAAGACTTGAGGCTGTAGTTGCTGCCAAAGGCGGTTCTACAAAGTATTAAGCAAAGGCTGTGAATACTTATGTAAATATGATTTGTTTTTTAATTTTAATAAAGTTTCAAAACTCTCAAGAAAACTTTTTTCACATGGTCATAATGGGGTATTTTGTGTAGAATTTTGAGGAAAGAGATTCATTTAATACAATTTGAAATAAGGCTGTAACGTAACAAAATGTGAATACTTTACTTACGCTGTGAATACTTTCCGGATGCACTGTATATATATATATATATATATATATATATATATATATATATATATATATATATATATATATATATATATATAGGTGTGTGTGTGTGAGTGTAATTTATTAGATTATGTATTATGTTATGTTACTTTTATTGTATTGTTTGTATTATTGTTGTAATGCTTTGCAATATTGTTTTGCATTCAGTCAATTGAATCCACTTTGAATCTTGGAATCTCTTTTTGTTGCCTCTAGGAACCGATACAATCGATAATAATCCGTCATTAAAAGTTTAATAACGGATTTTTTTTGTTGTTTCCGCGGTTCAGCGGTTGTTGATTCCGCTGAAGTCACCTAAAAAAATGAAACCCGGGTGATTTGATGGGAGCGAGCACGGGGCCAGTGCGCAGGCGTGAACTTTAAACCATGTTAAACACGAGGATGAAGATGAGGATGAGGATGAAGATGAGGACGCTGGAAAGTCCGCAGCAGCGTGTGTCTCTACGATATTAACAATTCGTTACGTTATGAAGGGAGTTCCGACACGAGTGGTGCTGTTTACTTCAGTTTAATTATCTAAAGCAGTGATTTAATGAGCTTTATAAATTAACTCGTACACGATGATGGGAATCAACGATTAAGCTTCAAAATGCGATTAAGATAACGTATCAGAGCTACTCAGGTTTTTTTAATAATTTTTTTTTCACATACTATGCTATAGTTTGTGTGTGTGTGTATACATATATATATGGTGTCTGGTAAACAGCCATTTTAGTTTGATATATCTAATAACTGATGGACACAGTAATATTTCACGATTGAAATGAGGTTTATTGTAAATGTGCAACATGCATTATGCATTAAACCAAAATTTGACCGGTGCAAAATTATAGGCACCTCAACAGAAAAGTGACAATATTAAGTAGATCCTCCTTTTGCAAAAATACCAGCCTCTAGTCACTTCTTGTAGCTTTTAATCTGTTCCTGGATCCTGGATGAAAGTATTTTTGACCATTCCTCTTCACAAAACAATTCCAGTTCAGTTAAGTTTGATGGTCGCCGAGCATGGACAGCCAGCTTCAAATCATCCCACAGATGTTCAATGATCTTCAGGTCTGGGGACTGGGATGGCCATTCCAGAACATTGTAATTGTTCCTCTGCATGAATTCCTGAGTAGATTTGGAGCGGTGTTTTGGATCATTGTCTTGCTGAAATATCCATCACCAACGTAACTTCAACTTCGTCACTGATTCTTGAACATTATACTCAAGAATCTGCTGATACTGAGTGGAATCCATGCGACCCTCAACTTTAACAAGATTCCCGTGTCGGCAATGGCCGCACAGCCCCAAAGCATGATGGAACCTCCACCAAATTTTACAGTGGGTAGCAAGTGTTTTTCTTGGAATGCTGTGTTTTTTTGACGCCATGCATAACGCCTTTTTGTATGACCAAATAACTCAATCTTTGTTTCATCAGTCCACAGGACCTTCTTCCAAAATGAAGCTGGCTTGTCCAAATGTGCTTTTGCATACCTCAGGCGACTCTTTTTGTGGCGTGCTTGCAGAAACGGCTTCTTTCGCATCACTCTCACATACAGCTTCTCCTTGTGCAAAGTGCGCTGTATTGTTGACCGATGCACAGTGACACCATCTGCAGCAAGATGATGCTGCAGCTCTTTGGAGGTGGTCTGTGGATTGTCCTTGACTGTTCTCACCATTCTTCTCCTCTACCTTTCTGATATTTTTCTTGGCCTGCCACTTCTGGGCTTAACAAGAACTGTCCCTGTGGTCTTCCATTTCCTTCCTATGTTCCTCACAGTGGAAACTGACAGGTTAAATCTCTAAGACAACTTTTTGTATCCTTCCCCTGAACTATGTTGAACAATCTTTGTTTTCAGATCATTTGAGAGTTGTTTTGAGGAGCCCATGATGCCACTCTACAGAAGAGATTCAAATAGGAGAACAACTTGCAATTAGCCACCTTAAATTCCTTTACTCATGATTGGATACACCTGGCTATGGAGTTCAAAGCTCAATGAGGTTACCAAACCAATTTTGTGCTTCAGTAAGTCAGTAAAAAGTAGTTAGGAGTATTCAAATCAATAAAATGATAAGGGTACCCATACTTTTGCACCTGTCAAATTTTGGTTTAATGCATGTTGCACATTTTCTGTTAGTACAATAAACCTCATTTCAATCCTGAAATATTACTGTGTCCATCAGTTAGATATATCAAACTGAAATGTCTGTTGCAAACACCCAAATATTTAGAACTAAAAATGATTAAGATTAATAGGGGTGCTCAAACTTTTGCATATGACTGTATTACACACTTTAACCAAATAATACTGTAAATAAAACCATTCATTTACAGTTTTAAATTTTGCGTATCATACATACTCTTTACCGTCTTTATCATTTCAGACACAAAAATGGTAAACAATGTGAGGTTTCATGATGTGAAAGACGTATTGTTTATTGGCTCGCTGAGTCCTGTTAATACACTCCTGGTACTCTAACATCATCTAAGTGTCAGCAGCTGGAAATATAGTCTCGACTTTAGTTGATATATTTTACAAATCGTCACTGTACACATAATTACAGACTGAGACTTCGTTAGAGAACTGTGCACTACTTTATTACATATTTTTATTGATCATGTCTCCATTGATCGGTTCAAAGCGTTGAAGCCCTGTGTGATGCGGTGGTGCAGCGTTCAGGATGGCGCCGTGCTCACACTGATTCCTTCACTCTGTAAGCCTCAATGAGAAATCTGTCGTAGGCCTGTGGTTAAGAAACCAGCCTTGCGACCTGAAGGTCCCCGATTGGAGTCACACACTCTGGATGAAGTGGCAAGGCAGCTAACTCCAATTGCCCCTGGGCACCGTACACAAGGCTCACCTCACTCAGTGTGTGTGTGTTTCACTGCGTGGATGGGTTAAATGTGGAGGACTGATTCCTCTGTGTGTAAATACCAAGACGCCAGTCTTTTTTAGAATCCGTTGTGTAGTTGTGTAACCGGTGTGAGTCTGGCTTCAGATTGCGGTTATTGTTCTGTGGTTTTGGAATGTGGGCGCTTTTTTTCACCGAACCCAGCGGTGATCTGCAGACAGCAGCTAACGCCGTTCAGCTATAGAGCGGTGAGCACTGAAGCATCCGAGGACGCCGACACAGGGAAGCAGAGGCGGCTGTCATGGAAATGTTGATTTATTTCCATGATTTCATTCAGAAAGTTCAACTTTCACAGGTTATAGATTCAGGGCCCACTATTTAAACGATTTCAAGTATTTATCTGTTTATTTTTACATCATTTGGGCCTCCAGCTCTGGACCCTTAAAACTTCATTTGCAGAAATACAGCGGTTTATTCCGTTTCCATGGTTTCGCAGCCGTGCCGAGTACTGATCCATCGGGTTCTTATGTTCTAAGAGTTGTGGATTTCGAGATCATTTAGCACTTGGAATGTGTTTACGTGGCGTAAACAGTTTGGGGAAGGCCTGTAAACTGTGCATGTGTTCATACCAGTTGGTGTGGACAAGAAGACTTGACTGGCCTGGACTAAACCCCATTAAATATTATAGGAATGAATTGGAACAGCGATTGTGAGAGAGACAGGTCCTCTTTTTCATCATCAGTGATAGTCATATCAGCTCATAGACAATTTTCTGGTTGTATATTTAAAAGAAAATAAGTAAGTCTTGCAGTAAGATTTGCCGGATGATATGAAGGTGGGAGCGACTCGCAGCAGGTGGTCGATACCGTGTGGCTTGTTGATTCATGTCACCGCCGCCTTGATATTCCGTCTGATTGTATGAATGTGTTTCATGTAGAAGGTATGACCTCATTCCAAACATCTGGATCTTAAACTCAGCCGTCGTTGGAATGCACCAGTGAAGGCCGATGGTGGTGTCGCTGGGGTGCGGTTCACTGTAAACACGCGCTTGCTCGACTCTCGGCTCAGATTCACGGTAAATAACGCTGAACCTTCAGAGCCGTGAGCTGCAGCGGCTGTGGACTAAGAACAAGTGTTGTTTATCCCAAATGACAAATCTCTACCAGGGACTGGAATTTGAACCCATGTGGGCTACTGTCCACAGCCTGTTAAGTCCTACGCCTTAACCGCACCACCACCCCGGTGGTTTCGAGCTCAAATATAGACAACGGCAGAGTGTTTTTATAGAAAAAGGGTCACGGGAAGTGTGTGTGTGCGTCGTTGCAGGGCCGACTGTCTATGTTGCCATCGAGCTGATTATTCTTGATTATTGTTCGAACCTCTCACGACACCGAATTCAAAACACCGACTTCCAGAATTCCTGGCATGTGGACAGAAAAACGGTAAGAACCCGACGGACGACGGAGCGAAACGAGACCAGACAGTGGCTTATCTTAAGATTCTCTAAGCTCCAGATTACTGCTGTTGCTGCAAATCAGGAAGGTGCCGAGTTCGATTCCTGGGGGAGGATGAGGCTGCCAGGTGGTTCCTTTATGCATGGAGTTGGTATGTTCTCCCCGAGGCTGTCCGAATTACTGTACTAAGACATGTCCCCACAACTACATGAGGTTCCCACAGTGTGAGTGTGTAAGCAGGTTGTAGTTCCCACAATGTTATATATACCTGGTATGCACACACACACACACAGTTTTTTATGCATTGTGGGGACTGTACATAGACTTCCATTTATTTATTAAATACTTAATCATAAACACTATTATAGCCTGCCCATAACTATAAATTAACCATTACTATAACCATACATTCTGATTGGCTGATGGTGGTGTTGCTGGCGTTCGGTTGATTGTAAACACGAGCTTGCTTAAATTAAAGACACACAATCGCCTCAATGTGCTGAGTGACTGTCTTCCTTATTTTTGCCAAATAGTTGCTGGGATAGGCTCCAGCACCTCCTCGCAGCTCTAATCGGGGCAAACAGCTTAGAACAAGCTCAGAGATTAGGGATAAGGTGAGGACTATAACGGATGTCACCTAAACGCCAGAACGAGTGGTATCTTGGCGTCGTTGTTTCATCAGAGCCACGCCCCCTCGCCTAATCTCTGTTCTAATTCATCCCCCCCGTCTAACATATGCCCCAGCCCTCTTATCTACATGCTTGTTAATGCATACAAGCGTTGAACTATGGGCCAACAGTTTGGGGAAGGTCCTGTTTCAGCATTGTGCCTGTCTTGACATTGTGAAGTTCACACAAGCGTTATGACATCACAATCGAAATCATCTCACATCTTTAGTCTTCTAAAAATAAAGGCTTTCTTCAAAATTTTAGAGTGCGTTTGTAGAAACTTTGGCTTGTTCATCCAGAAACCTATTCATGAGGTCGGACCCTGATGTTGAGGGAAAGGACCTGGCTCACAATCTCTGTTCTAATTCATCCCCCATGTGTTTCATGAGCTCTGTGCGGGTCCAGCAGTCATGCTGTGGGAACATACCAGACTGTCTATCTATTTTTATCTATTGTACATGTTTATTTGGTGTGAAATTCACATGTAACTTCTGAATTTGCAGTAAATTCCCTCTTGAAGTGGAACGAATGGAAAGGTTTGAAATGTGAAGCATCCGTGTCTCAGTTATCAGTGAGCTTCAGACGGCAGGGATCAGGAAATCCAAACACCGGAGCATGTGACAATCCCATGTCTCTGTTTTCCTTTAATCTGCCTCCCCATCTCTCTCTCTCTCTCTCTCTCTCTCTCTCACACACACACACACACACTTTTTATGCATTGTGGGGACTGTACATAAACTTCCATTCATTTCGTAGAGACTTAACCAAACCCTAACCATAAAAACTACAACTCTAACACTAACCATAACCTAACCATAACTATAAACTAACCATTATAATAACCATACAGCCTAATTACATAAGGTTCCCCACTGTGTGTAAGCAGGTTGTGGTTCCCACAATTTTATATATACCTGGTATACACACACACAGTTTTTATGCATTGTGGGGACTGTACATAGAATTCCATTCATTTCTTAAAGACTTAATCATAAACACTACAACTCTAACATTAACCATAACTATAAATTAACTATTATTATAACCATACATTTGGATACCACTTTAAAACTGAATGAACTGTCTTGTGAGGACCAGCTCACAGTCCCCACAACTACATGAGGTTCCCACAGTGTGAGTGTGTAAGCAGGTTGTAGTTCCCACACACAGCACACAGTTTTTATGCATTGTGGGGACTGTACATAGACTTCCATGCATTTCTTAAAGACTTAATCATAAACACTTCTACTCTAACACTAACCATAACTATAAACTAACCATCATTATAACCACACATTCTGATTCCACTTTAAAATGGAATCAACTGTCTTATGAGGACCAGCTCACAGTCCCCACAACTACATAAGGTTCCCACAGTGTGAGTATGTAAGCAGGTTGTAGTTCCCACAATGTTATATATACCTGGTACATGCACACACACACCTAACCACCAAAGAAGCCGAGTATTGTGGACCTGCATGTACCGCACAAAGGACGGATCATTATTAACGGGATCTTGTCAACACTTCACTCTTTCGAGACAAATTCCACTCGGTTGTAAACAGCATTCCGCCTGGACACTTAAAACGTGTGCAAACACACACACACACACACACACATACGGGCACCGAAGCACACACGCATGCACCCCGGCACGCAGGGACACGGCCTCGGGAGGCCTGAGGAGTGACTGACGGGCCGATCGACCAAACAGGCGCAGAGTTAAGTAGCGACTGAGGGATGAAAGCTCTGCTCTTAAGCGCCTCGAAGAGGCCGCGAGTCTCGGCATGTTCCTGAATGTGTGTCGCGTTATGGGGCGCGAGCCGCGCTCACAAACAAGCCGTGATCCAGGTGTGTGGATTTTTTACCATGATGCAACTGAGCTGTACACCTGAGCCGGCGTGGCTCTGCTTCAATACGGTTCTTAATCAGCAGCACACGAACACATCAGAGGACGAGTCGTGACCCAAAGTGCACGTGATGTCCTCCTGATGACATCAGACCACCGCAAAATAAATCCGTGAGCGCCGTTTCCATTCAGCGCTATCTCACTTTGAACTGATGGTGATGTCACTAATACAGCGCGGACCCCTGTCTGCTATCACTTCCTGCCGGCTGTCACTGTCAGATAAAAAACGACAGTGCTGGACGCTTGTTTAACAGATAGCATTGTGACCGTATCACAGGAGACCACTTCCTGTCTGTTAAAACTACAATGACATCTAACACTCTACTTCCTGTCTCTGATTTTAATAAACACTATCTAAAGTTGATGCAACTTATTAAATACATAAGTTCTGACAAGGACGACGGGACTACGCTTACTGTAAACAATATAATATATGGAACCATGATTACTGTAAACAATATAATATATGGGACCATGCTTATTGTAGACGAAATGTACAGGACTATGCTTACTGTAAACAATATAATATATGGGACCATGGTTACTGTAAACAATACAATATATGGGACCATGCTTATTGTAGACAAAATATATAGGACTATGCTTACTGTAAACAATATAATATATGGGACTATGCTTACTGTAAACAATATAATGTATGGGACTTCACTTACTGTAAACAATATAATATATGGGACTACACTTACTGTAAACAATATAATATATGGGACTACACTTACTGTAAACAATATAATATATGGGACTAAACTTACTGCAAACAATATAATATACAGGACTACATTTACTGTAAACAATATAATATATGAGACTACACTTACTGTAAACAATATAATATACAGGACTACACTTACTGTAAACAATATAATATATGGGACTACACTTACTGTAAACAATATAATATATGGGATTACACTTACTGTAAACAATATAATATACAGGACTACACTTACTGTAAACAATATAATATATGGGACTACACTTACTGTAAACAATATAATATACAGGACTACACTTACTGTAAACAATATAATATACAGGACTACACTTACTGTAAACAATATAATATACAGGACTACACTTACTGTAAACAATATAATGTGTGTATAATGTGTGTGTGTGTGTGTGTGTGTGTGTGTGTCCACACCCCCAGCAGCTATGTTATATTTGCCTTTGCCATGTTTTTTAGCTGGTGAAGCAAGACACAGGTCACGACATGCCCCATTCACGCATCACAAACAGACAGACGGTGTTAAGAGTTCGATTAAAATCCTGCAACAGGAATCCTATAGGACCGAACATTAGTGCGAAGCCAGGCTTTCAGGCATCAACAAGCCTCCGGGTTTCTGCATACTCACATGGCTGGCACTCGGTGTCTTTACACCTGTAATAGAATGCACCTCCACCTGCGACGCGACTGTCCACTCACACACACTACATACAAACCAACAACCACGCCAACAACCTCCACCGGCCCCAGCAAGCGCACTGTTATCTTAATTTAATCAACAGAAGTGCAACCTGCAGCAGTGTAAATGTGTGTAAATGTGTCACATGTTGTAATAATGTCGTTTACACGTTGTTTGTTTTCTGTTGTTGCCTACGAGCCGTCCACACGGGATCCGATCACCTGGGGCACCGTGTTAACACCAGGTTCTAACAGGGCCTCAAGGACCTTCTTCTAGCGAGCAGTCGTGTTCTGCTGATACAGTACGAAGGCATTTTTTACCATTTACTCTCACGCAACATTTTGGGAAAGGCCCTTACTCATTCCTCATCCAGTTGTCTTAAGAAATATATTTCCTAAGCTATGTCTGAATATTCTGCAATCACCTCCCCGTCTTTACAAAGCGCCGAAGTTCTAAACGCGCACCGGTGTAAGATCCCTACCATGGTTCCCTACCCCCTGCTATGTCGCAGGACACCAAATGCGTATTTAGAACAACGTTTGGAGCCCATGATATCAACGCGTCGTTTACCCTGATATTCGTTTGCACATAGAAGGAGTGTAAATTCAAGTTCCTCTTGCTTTTTATGTTTAACCACCACACGCTGGGGGGGGGCAGGCATTATGCCGTGGTCACGCGCCTGATTCCAGTAACCCCTGTATGGCATGTACAGTAACACACGCTTTATTTATGGCTTTATTGTGCGGGCTGTGTACGACGGCTGCTGTGTGTGTGTGTTGTGTGTGTGTGTGTGTTGGCTATTACAAGTCATTCAGGACATCCTTTCATTGTGAAGCTTATCTACAACACAACCAGAAACACTTTCTTATTGGAAAGGGTGAGCTCACCCCAGCTTTTGTGTGTGTGTGTGTGTGTGTGTGTGTGTGTTTATGCATTTGCCATGTAGGCAATGTCACTCCTACCGTCGTGCACCAGTATATACACCTCAGACATCATGCATGGCATGAAGAAATGAATAAAAAGGGAATAGAAAACAAACGAATGTGGCACCTTTCAATCTGAGTGACTGCACTGACTGTAACGAGACACTAGGGGGAGCCTCTAGCTAGCTATGTAAACCTAAATTCGCCTAAAAGAGATGGGTGGAAAGCAGGGCACATGGCTTATGGCACTCTGCTGGTGTGAAGCGTGGGAGCAGAGTGATGGCTAACTGTGCACTGTCCACTTCCTTCCATGAGAGGCAGCACTTACATCACCCAAAAGCACACCCGGCCATGGAATCAGGGCTGTGCCTTACCTCCGTGAGTGGCACAACTTGAACGTGTGATGTGGAACGGACCCTCACACCATCGTCGTGCATGCCCCCGCAACAGGATGATGGTGTTGTGTTCCAAACCACATCACACGTTATAATAGTCACATGACATATAAGTAAGTCTGTGTTTATGGTTCGCCACAGATGACACTGCACCGAATCTTAATTTAATCTACCTGTCGCCGTGGAACGGGATCAGAACCTTGGAATCAATCACTAAGAGATGTGCCCCAATTCGTTTTTGGCCATAGCGTGTATTAGTGCAGCATACAAATTCAAACTAAGCAGTACTCCTGTGTTCTTTTTGTTGTTGTTTGTGTTAGTGATATAATAGAAATCCTGTGCACAATCACGGCGGGTGGTGAGGAAAACGCGTCACGGATCGTGACACGGTAGATTTGGCACCAGCCCGAGTTCACCTGCTCAGTCATCGGGGCAAACGCGAGTGAAACGTTCGGCTGTCTGCAGCTTAATGAGGATCATTAAACGATTTGTTGGTTTGAAAACACCGTGCGGTGCCAACGACCGAAAGTCATCACCTCTCTGAATCGTCTGTTTTTCATCTGACGCTCTTAAATCAAAAATGCTTTTCCTTTAATTATAGCCTCTGTCTATCAGGAGATGTTTCTGCACACACACACACACACACACACACACACGCACACACACACATGCAGTGTGCAGGTCAGGTCACAACATGCCCCAGACCCTTACAGACCCTCGGGAAGACGGGGCCCTTGTTCAGATGCTTTATTCATCTGAGAAATTGAAAGCTTACGGCACAGAAGAAAGCAAAGCTGTGAGGGAAACATGAGGTCTCTTTGTACCGAGCTGGATTAAAGAAAACGCCGCGGCTTTGAACGTACGGCACGGAAATGTGGCCCTCAGTGTGAAGCAGATAAAACTGTCGCTATAGCAACAATCAAAGATTAATGTAAAAATACTGATATCACAGGGAAATTTTTATCAGTGCGCATTTTACGGCCCCAGGGCCACATCCGGCCCTCTGGCCATCTCGGTCCGGCCCTTGTGAGATTAATGGGATTTTTAATATTATATGTAAATGTCTTTTTTTTTAAAAGAATGTCATGCAGCGACAGTGTTGTGTTTGCCTTGTGATAATATGGCATGCTTTTATTTTAAACAGCCCTCCACACCGTTCAAATTCACAGACGGGACCTGTGGTCGCCCCATCGGGAAATCAAACCCAGGGCACTAACCAGGTAACAAGGTTCTAGATCAAACACATGCATTCATAACCCAAACTGTAGAGTTATAATACTCTGTGGGATTAAGTGGGGACATGGCAACCTCCTCCACTCTGTTATGTTTGGCTGAATGTGCACATGCACCCGGGACAGCTCGACTTTTTTGAGCACTGGGGTGATGAAGGGGTTTGGGGTCTCAGTGCAGTGTTGTTATTATAATCAGTAGACTGCAGCCAGACTGTGGGGGCAACTCTGCAACAACTGCGCTTGCAGGATTTCTTTAGGATTAGGGTTCGAGGCCCAGTCCGATCTGTCTGCTACTTGTGGACCCCTGAGCAACGCTGGGTTAATTCAGGTTGTATGATGCGAGTTGAATCTTAGTTGAATAGTAGGCTGACTGACGTTGGACATCTAGCAATCGGCATCCCAGTTTAACCCAAGCGTGTAGGATGGGAGCCCCGTGCAGACCAGTCTCCAAAACTCAGCCCAAACATTACTTTGTGGACTTTGCTTTGTGCACAGGGCCTTCCCCAAACTGTTTTTTCCCCTTCTGCAGAATGCATGACCACATACACGAGTTCCTACACCTGCTGAAGTGGCTTTAATAAAAAATAATACCCGGAATCTGGGATTTAAAGGTCTTTCCACGCAGCGTGGATTCAGTTCTGTTCAATTTAATAGAGACAACAAAACTTTTCGCATTGAGGCGACTTTAAACACGCAGCCCGCGTGCCGCCGCCGCACACTCAACGTAGGTTCGAACCCACGCACTCGCGGACACGCGCGCACTCACCGTGTCGTGGGCGCTACATGGCCGCTCCGCTCGCGTGGCCCCTGCTCGGTGAAGTTCGCGTGGGGTGGGGGGTGTGGGTGGAGGGGGTGTGAAGAAAAAGCGCGTCTGAAGTGCCGACGTCAACGCTGTCCGTCGCGCGTTTCTCCTTCCAAAAGGAATCAGCAGGCGCGGGACATCTCAGCGGAACAGCCGCGACTCCCGACCCCACGACGCGCGGCAACTCCACCGAGAACTCCCCCTCCCTCCCTCCCTCCCTCCGCACAGCCCCGCCGCCGCCGAAGATCCGAAAGAAAGAAAGCAAGAAGGAAAAAAAGTCCCACGACGCCACGCCACGCCGCGCCGGTCCACGGTCACGAGCGCAGGTTCGAGCCCCACTCCGCGCGCGCACACGGGAGTCGGAGTTTCCACGGCAACGGGTCTCGGGCGACCGGGGAGCTCGCGGAAGACGTTGGGGATGCGCGCCGCGCCGCCCTCTGTGACATCATCAGCCTGGAATGTCAGGAATGCGAGTATAACGGAGGTAGAAGAGGAGGAGGAGGAGGAGGAGGACGCCCCGCGGCGCCATTACTGTTTCAAATCCGCAAAGTCACTCAGAGCCGAGAGTTTAAACACAAGCGCCGAACTTTTAAAAAGTTCTCAATCTGCGTCCCTGCGTTAGAGCCGCCGGTAGAACCGAACCCGGCTGCCCCGGTCCGATAATCGGTACCGCGGTGGTTCAAATCTGATGATGTAGCAGCTGTTGTCCTGAGATCTGAGGGGAGTTTATGATCTACATTAATTAAAGTAAAAATAATTCTAGTACTAGTTAAATACCATTAATTAATAGTAACAAGGCGGCACGGTGGCTTAGTGGTTAGCACGTTCGCCTCTCAGCACTAGGGATTCCCGGTTCGAATCCCCATCTGGGTGGAGTTTCCATGTTCTCCCCGTGTCCGCGTGGGTTTCCTCCGGGTTCTCCGGTTTCCTCCCACAGTCCAAAAACATGGAACAAGTCAATTGAGTTCTCCAAATTGCCCCATATAGAGTGTGTATGCGTGCGTGTCTGTGTGAGTGAGTGAGTGTGTGCCTAGCGATAGATTGGCGCCCTGTCCTGGGTGTATCTGCCCAGCGCCTGAGACGCTCTCCCCTGGATGGGCATGGGGAACCCCACCGTGATCCTAATATAGGATAAAGCAGAAGATAATGAATGAATTAATGAATGAATCCCCATCTGGGTGGAGTTTCCATGTTCTCCCCATGTCCGTGTGGGTTTCCTCCGGGTTCTCCGGTTTCCTCCCACAGTCCAAAAACATGGATCAAGTCAATTGAATTCTCCAAATTGCCCCATATAGAGTGTGTCTGTGTGAGTGAGTGTGTGCCCAGCGATATATTGGCGCCCTGTCCTAGGTGTATCTGCCCAGCGCCTGAAACGTTCTCCCCTGGATGGGCATGGGGAACCCCACCGCGTCCCTAATATAGGATAAAGCGGGAGATATCCCAATCTGGGTGGAGTTTCCATGTTCTTCCCGTGTCCACGTGGGTTTCTTCTGGGTTCTCCGGTTTCCTCACACAGCCCAAAAACATGGATGAAGGTCAATTGAATTCTCCATGTTGCCCCATATAGAGTGTGTCTGTGAGTGTGTGTCCAGTGATAGATTGGTGTCCTGTCCTGGGTGTATCTGCCCAGCGCCCGAAACTTTCGCCCCTGGATGGGCATGGGGGACCCCCCCCCCAAATCTAATAGAGAATAAAGCGTAAGATAATGGATGGATGATAGTAACAAGAGTACGGGAAGTACTAGTTAATAAATGTGATGGTGGTAGTTAAGATAAACTTAACAATATCATGCAGGTTGTAGTACTTGAAGGGACATTAAGGATTACAAGTTAAAGTACTGTAATCGATAACTGGGATGAAGAAACAGTACTAGTTAAGAGTACTAACAACTGTAGTAAAGGAAAACAATTGTAATTATAAAGTAACAACAGTAGTGCTGGGTTTTAGTGGGGGGGGGGGGGGGTGAGAGTAGTAGAATCAGAATCAGAATCAGAATCAGGTTTATTGGTCACATACGTAGTTATACATAGTACAGCCAGCAGTGAAATTTCTTTTTTGACCTCTCCACAGAAAAATAAAATTTGTTTAAAAAGGATAAGAAAGAAAGGTAGAGTAAGATAAAAAAAAGATAAAGATAAAATTTGACTATGTATTTACAATGTGCAATAGTATGAGCGTGTATTGAGGTACTACCCAATGTACTAAAAATGAATAGTAAAAGTAAAATGCAGTAATATTAGTAACTAGCAATGTTAAAAAGTGCAGTAGAAGTGACTACGACTGATGTATTAGTACACTTAGTATTGATAGCATTGTAAAAAGAAGTACTAGTACTAGAGTTGGTGAGGTACTAGAAATAGTAAATGTAGTAATAGTAGTACTGGTAATATGAGTGAAGGTAGGGGAGGTAATAGTAAGTACATAGTAGTATTGGGAAATACTAGTAGTTGTAGTGTTCTATTTGTAAAGGAAGTTCTAAAATTAGAGCTCATGTGATATTAATAGCAGTAGGAGTGAAGGTAGTATAGTAAATGTGATAACGGTAATGTTATTGCTGGGTGTAAATATAGTACTAGTTATAGTAATCGTGGTCCTCACTGAAAATAACCCTTAATCCCGTGGTTTAGTTACGAATATTAGTTTAAACTTGCATTGATTTATTTAAAAAAAAAGACGCTTTTATATCAAATTTATTATTTTTTTTAAGAAACCGCTTTTCATATCTGAACATTTATTGTCAAACTCCTCCCTCTGGTCGTCAGCATTTGAAACTGCATGTTTATATCATTGTTAATGGTTAGTAACGTGGACACTAGATGGCGCTGAAGACCTAAAAATCCATTCGGTTCTGTTTAACAAAGGCGATAACAGACAATACGTTTCGGGCACGGGGCATACACACACACACACACACACACACACACACACACACACTCACTCACACACTATATAAGGTTACTTTAGAGCAGCCTTGAAATTCACCTTGAATCCATATTTATAGACTGTGAGAGGAAAGCAGTACACCACAGTGCCGCCCATTAGTATTTATTATTTTATTTATTTATTATTATTATTTTATTTTAATTTTAGTTTTATAAATATTATTGTATTACTTTTTATTATTATTTGTCATTTTATTATTATTATTATTATTATTATTATTATTATTTTCAAAATGTATTATTATTGTTTTTTTTGCTGTTATTATTATAGTTATTTATTATTATTATTATTATTTAATATTATTTTTGATGATTATAATTGTTGTTATTAATAATAATTCTGTAAGTTTTTATACCTTCAGGGTGCATCTTTTCTAATTATCACGTCAGTGAAGCGGACAGTTGGAACTGACCTGTGAAGCCCGTGATGAAAAAGTTGTTAAAAATAGCAAGAACACCAAATTAGTCCTTGACTCCCAGGAAGTTCCAGGCTTGTGGCTCAAACGTGTGTTTGTGTCTCCTCACTGTGACTGATTCAATTAGACATGGTTTTTCCACATCAGAGAAAAACATACGCACAGAGCCCTATCAGAAAAGGACAGATGGACAGGACTGAGGACAGTGTCTCTGTTAAACGGAAAATAATCCACCAAACTTAAAAAAAATAACACAAAGTGTGCAGCAGCAGGTCTGACACACTGTCTCTGATTCCACATCTACAGGGTGGAGCTGTCAGGTGGTTGTGTGTAACAGAGTTTGCAGTGAGTGGAGAGGGTGGTGCTGTATGTGGTGGAGGCGTAAACCCTGAACGTGGTGTTGTTCTCAACACAGAGCAGAACAGAGCAGAGATCAAACCAATTCAGGAGGGCGTCCGCAGTGAGCATCGAGCGCGTGCTGCTTCAATGTTCTCTATTTATATCTGTAATTTAAAAGATGACATTTAATTCAGAGGAAGAAAGTGGCTCATTCACGCCGTTCGGAGTCACAAATGATTTGTTTTTGTCAAACGGCGAACCGCTGCATGGAGGGCTGCTGATGTCATCGGTGTGGGACTGTGTGTATTGTTTGTGTTGTGTGGGTGTGTGTGTGTGTGTGTGTGTGTGTGTGTGTGTGTGTGTCCACATGCATCATCATGGTCATGTGTGTGTCATCCTGCAGCAGCACATCCACAGTGTGGACCACCTGAACAGTAACACACACACATCAACATATCAGTAACAGTAACACACTATTCAACTGTTAACTCATCCAACCAACCACCAACCAACTCCTCTATTCATCCACCATCCCACCCATCCAACCCACTCCATCATCCAGCCCTCCATGTGATGAACGTAATTTTACAAAAAGTATATTTTTGTGTCTTAAAAAAGATGTTCACATTACAACAATACATTATTCAGATAATGGTGTGTGAGTGTGTGTGTGCACATGTGTGTGCATGAGTGTGTGTGTGTGTGTGTGTGTGTGTGTGTTTTGTGAGTGAGTCTGAGTCTATGTGAGTTTGTGTGTGTTTATGTGCTTGTGTGTGAGTGCCTGTGTTTGTACTGTATGTATGTATGTGTGTGAGTGAGTGTTAGTGTGTTTTTTTTTTTTGTGTGTGTGTGTGTGTGTGTGTGTGTGTGTGTGCGCGCGCGTTTTTGTGTGTGTGTTTGTATGTGTTTGAGTGAGTGGGTGTGTGTGTGCGTGCATTTTTTTGTGTGTGTTTATGTGTGAGTGAGTGTGTGTATGTGAGTGTATGTTTATGTGCTTGTGTGTGCATGAGTGTGTGTTCGTGTGTTTGTATGTGTGTGAGTGAGCGTGTTTGTGTGTGTGTATGTGTGCATTAGTGTGTGTGTGTTTGTGAGTGAGTCTATGAGTCTATGTGAGTTTGTGTGTGTTTATGTGCTTGTGTGTGAGTGCCTGTGTTTGTACTGTATGTATGTGTGTGTGAGTGAGTGAGTGAGTGTGTTTGTGTGTTTTTTTTGTGTGTGTGTGTGTGTGTGCGCGTTTTTGTGTGTGTGTTTGTATGTGTGTGAGTGAGTGTGTGTATGTGAGTGTATGTTTATGTGCGTGTGTGTGCATGAGTGAGTGTGTGTTCGTGTGTTTGTATGTGTGTGAGTGAGCGTGTTTGTGTGTGTGTGTGTGTGTGTGTGTACCGCACAGAATCATTATAGAAGATTGTGAGTAATAAACACAAGCCTGTAAAGCCTCTGGTGTTAATTTGCTGATACGTTCTGCTCACTTTAATCGAGTGCGTCCACTTCTCATTGAACACACGGAGCATCACTCCATCTACAGCGCCCTGCGGGGCCCGCTGAGGGGGTTACAGATGCGCGGCCCCCAGCACCGTGAGGGTTCATAGAAGGGTTGAACTTTTTGGTTTCAGACATGGACAACGAAACGAAGGCTTTAGAACGATGCAGAACGCAGAGCAGGAACGAAATCAAACGCAATTAGTGTTTGGTTAGAGAACGAGCCGACGAGAGTGGAAGAGAACGTCGACGGCTTGTCCTGAAAGACTGAGGATAATTGCATGATCTAGATCAGTGGTTCCAAACTCCCGTTCCTCTGTTCTGCTTTTATTAATGAGCAACTTGAGGACAGGACTCTGCAATATATATATATATATATATATATATATATATATATATATATATATAATATGTATTGCAGAGTCCTGTCCTCAAGCTGCTCATTAATAAAAGTATATACAGTATATAATATATACTTTGGTCTGAGGGAGGCAGGAGGGCTGTAAACTGGGGATTATAAAGGGCTTCAAAATAATACCTGAACGGTAAAACCCAGCGTGATGTATTCGAGCATGTATATATTATATATATATATATAAAAGGCGGCACGGTGGCTTAGTGGTTAGCACGTTCGCCTCTCAGCGCTAGGGATTCCCGGTTCGAATCCCCATCTGGGTGGAGTTTCCATGTTCTCCCCGTGTCTGCGTGGGTTTCCTCCGGGTTCTCCGGTTTCCTCCCACAGTCCAAAAACATGGATCAAGTCATTTGAATTCTCAAAATTGCCCCATATAGAGTGTGTCTGTGTGAGTGAGTGTGCCCAGCGATGGATTGGCGCCCTGTCCTGGGTCTATCTGCCCAGCGCCCGAGACGTTCTCCCCTGGATGGGCATGGGGAACCCCACCGTGACCCTAATAGAGGATAAAGCGGATGAATGAATATATACATATATATATATATATATATATATATATATATATATATATATATATATATATATATATATATATATATATAATAATAACAACATCAGGGGCATCATTGTGGCATAGTGTTCTGCACGTCCGCCTCTCTGCTCTGGGGATCCAGGTTTGAATCCCGATCTTGGTGGAGTTTGCACGTTCTCCTCACATCCATGTGGGTTTCCTCCAGGTTCGCCGGTTTCCTCCCACAGTCCAAAAACATGTATTTAAGGTAAATTGGCTGCTCTAAATTTTTTGGAGAACCCTAACAAGAGCCCCCCACAGTGCAGGAACTATGGGGTAATGGATGTTTCCCAACACTGCAGTCACGTGGTGGAGCAATTAGGTGGATGTGTTTAATACAGTGTTCAGTGAGGGGTTTAGAAATCCAAGCATCACCCCTGTGTCTGATCCACTCTTAGCATCATAGACACATGTACACGGCACCACCACCATGACAATGGCATTCCAATGCTAAGAATTATCCACCACCCAAATGATTTCTTCTATTTGGAGGTCTGGGGGTGTTTCTGACCATTACTTTTAATGTTACGCGTATACATACTGTACGCAGAGTGTGTTTAAACCACAAACACATCCATGTTTGGGCAGCAGTCTCTGATTTAATGGTTCTTAATGTCTTCGTAGGACGGATGAGCCCATTTTCTCTGAAGCCGCAGCAGCGTGTGAACCCAATCGATTCACTCTCAGGGTGATTCACAGGTTTCTAGTGAATGAGTGGACAGCCGAGAGGGGACACGCTCGAATACATCACGCTGGGTTTTACCGTTCAGGCCTTATTTTGAAGCCCTTTATAATCCGCAGTTTACAGCCCTCCTGCCTCCCTCAGACCGAAGGAGTGCAGATTTACACCATAGTACTGAGAGAACATGGTAAATATCAGGCTTTGATGAGTCTCAGTGTTAATTATAAGCATCGATGGTCATTAAAAGCACTCAAATCATCGGAAACAACTCACAGTCAGCAACACTGTGTTATTTAAATATTAGAAACATTAAAGGTTTTCATAATGTTCTAAAAATAGCTCCTCCTCCTGTCCTTCATGGCCCCCTCGTCCGTTCCACTCTCCTCTCTGACTACCTCAGCAGACGTTTCATTACCGCGGGACAGTGTCAAGGTTACTCAGCATCATCTCCAGAGTGCCCTAGTAATGTATGAACCCAAGTTCTGAGATCGGAACGCGGGCAGGCGGGGGGTCCGGGACTGCACTGCAGTAGTACTCACTTATTCAGGTTCTAAATAATCCAGTCCATAGTTCTACCTCCAGGATTTTTCAATTCATTAAAATTTCCCCATCATGTGTGTGTGTGTGTGTGTGTGTGTGTGTGTGTGTGTATATATATATATATATATATATATATATATATATATATATATATATATATATATATATATATATATATATGTATATATGTATATATATAAATAATAAAACCTGGGCGGCATGGTGGCTTAGTGGTTAGCACGTTCTCCTCTCAGCGCTGGGGATTCCCGGTTCGAATCCCCATCTGGGTGGAGTTTCCATGTTCTCCCCGTGTCCTCCGGGTTCTCCGGTTTCCTCTCACAGTCCAAAAACATGGATCAAGTCAATTGAGTTCTCCAAATTGCCCCATAGAGTGTGTTTGTGTGCGGTTCTGTGTGTGTGAGTGTGTGCCCAGCGATAGATTGGCGCCCTGTCCTGGGTGTATCTGCCCAGCGCCCGAAACATTCTCCCCTGGATGGGCATGGGTATCCCCCCCCCCACCCGCAACCCTAATATAGGATAAAGCGGAAGATAATGAATGAATGAATAATAAAACCCTTATATTTATATATATATATATATATATATATATATATATATATATATATATATATATATATATATAAACCACCTACCTTCATCCTTCCTTAACTACCTCCCTTTCTAACTACCTGCCTACCTCCCTCCCTAACTACCCCCTTCCAAACTACCTACCTACATCCATACCTCTTAACTACATTTCTTCCTAACAACTTTCCTACCACCCTTCCTACCTCCCTCCCTATAGATATATACAGTATCTGATATGAAATACTTAGAACCCGGTGGGTTCTGATGGGGGGGGGGGGTATATGGGTCATCACTGACCTGCAGTACCGTGTCTTGCTTTCTTTCAGTCTTGTTTCTAATCTCTGTGTGAGTGTGGACGCGGGATGGACAGTTCAGAGTGGCCTTTAAACATCTGAAGGTTCTTTCATCTGAGAAAATAAATAGTCTTCCTCGGGGAAAGACAATATAGTGTGTGTGTGTGTGTGTGTGTGTGTAAACCTATATAGCATTGCAGGATGCATACCTCATTTCCAGAAAATTCTTAAATTAAAGTTGAAACTGTTTTTTTTTGTTTTTTTTTAAGATTAAAGTGAATTACTAAAGAAATGAATAATTCAACACAAAATCTAAAAGACTGACCAATCAGAATACAGAACGCTGAGTTGACTGACGAATTCAAAATTTTGGTGATTGGTGAATCGGAGGCTTTTAATATCAAATATTGAATTCTTGTCTTTTTTTCCAGAATCCAGAGATATTTTAGTGGACGGCAATGGCGTGGGAGCAGGAAGACCAGCCAAGCGGTTTTTAAAAGGAATATCGATCGACGTGCCGAGGTTTGAAGAGAGCGATCCCAACGGGACACACACACACACACACACTGTACAAACACACTGTGTACACACTCACACAGAGCTAGTGCATCAGACTGGCACTCTCTAAAGTTTTATCCAAAGAACTCGTCTGAAAGCCATTTGTGACGTTGTTTGTGTGTTTGTTGTTTGTCTGCATTCTGCTGCAGATGTCATGACCGCTGGTTCTCCTTCACATCTGGAACATGGCGCCATATACCTCAGTATAACCTACCTTTGAGTGTGTGTTCCACTCCTCTGGTTAAGCTTTCCGCAGGATTGTGGAGTGTGTAGAGCAATTTTAAGGTCAGACACTGTTGTTGGTTGTTGAGTTCTAGTTCATCCCAGTGGTGTTTGATGGGGTCAGGGCTCTCGTCCTGCAGCAGGTGAATGACGGTTCCGCTCATATCTGTGAAAGTAGAGTCTGTTCTTCACAGAGACGTATCAACTGAAAACCTTTTTCTAACTTGTAGCCAAAGACCAAGGTTTCTCACCAGACTTTTACTTTAACCAGGATGGTGTTACTGCAGAACAGAAGAGAGCATGACATCACATTAGATCCAGTGCAATGCACCTAAGAAGTAGGCTTGCAGCCTGAAGGTCCCCGGTTCGATTCCTGGTCACAACAAGTACTACACCTGAAGTGCCCTTTGGCAAGGCACCTAACCGCAATTGCCCCCTGGGTGCCGTGTACAGGGCTGCCCACTGCTCCTGGCACATGTGCTCACTTCACTCACTGTGTGTGTGTGTGTGTGTGTGTGTGTGTGTGTGTGTGTGTGTGTCACTGCAAGTGTGCAAGTGCAAGTGTGGGTTAAATGTGTAGAACCGATTCCTCTGTGTGTACACCAATTGGATCACCGTACACCAAATGGATCACTTTTTCATTTTAACTTGATGGTTGGGGTCAGAAAAAAAGGTGACACAGAACCCCCCGGTGGCAAGAGCATAAGATATAAGATATAGAAGTTTAAACCAGCACATAATTGCACCTTCTTAAATCTTAATTCATAAGCTTTAGGTTAAATTTATTTTTTTTAAATAAGAGACGTGAGTCTAAATGATATAAACAGCTGTAAATGTAAACGTGATAACGCGGCGTTTCTTTTTTGTTTTTTGTCAGGCAGAGAATCGATTGGTTGGAAATCACAGCCACATCTGCCCACGCCTTCCTCCTCAGACTGTACCAGAGATTTTTAATGACTGCACATTCTGGCTGAAACAATCAGAGGGAGTAAGAGGTTTGGCTTCTCATCAGAAACGTGGCTTCAGTGTTACATTAACACCTCCATCAGTCCCACTGCCCTCCTGCCCCCACGTACATTACAGCACTTCATTATCTCTCCCATAGCATCTCCGTGAGCTTCGTACCTGAACCGTCTGCTATCCGGCTGTCAGAGTACCCGCTCGCTCACGCCCCCCGTCGCTGGGTTCACTGGAGGCGCCGTCTCCGATGCATTAATGTGCGTTAATTAAGAAACCCGTCCGCTTTGCCCAGATTCTTCATTAGTGGATTTTTCGAGATGAACTCTAGGTTTCAACGTGAATTCTGTGGAGTCCGCCTTCAGCAGCTTAATTCAGCAAACAGAGCGACACTGTGTGTGTCTCTTCAACCCCGATCTGGTTGGAGGTTCCATGATCTCTGGGGCTGGATGACCGGGATAGTATGAAATATCTCCAGATCTATTTCACCTTCATGTAGAAGTTACCCTGACAGCTTTAAATGGATTTGTCTTTGGTTAAATAATGTAATTCGCTCGAATAATAAGCCGTGGAGTTGGAGTAGGTTTTTTTTTTATTAGTGTGTGATGTATGAGGAAAAGATCTTCAATATTTTATGAAACGGCTGCGAAAAAAAAAAGAAGAGAAGACAAAACGGAGAGAGAGAGATGTGGAAATGGATTTTTCCATTATGCAGCGACGCTGAAGTCGAAGAGAAGCTTCTAAAGAAGAGAATCTTAACCCTAAAGCTAATGAGGGCGAAAACCTGAGTCCAAAGTCCAGAGTAACGTTTTTAAAGATCAGCATGACGTGTAATAAAGCAGTCATGAGGTTTGGAGGACAGTGGTCGCTCGTGAATAAAATATTCTGTGTGTGTGTGTGTGTGTGTGTGTGAGGTTTCATACCTCTTTATATTACAGTGTCTGCACCCTGGTGGTTTTATCGTGGGATCCAATGTGGAAAAAATGTCCCTGTTTTGGACAGTGTCCACACAATCGCTTCAAAAAAAGCAGCAGCACACCTGGATGGATGAGGGTGATGACGGGGTGGTGGGGTGTGTGTCAGTTGTGAGGTGTGTGTGTGGTGTGATGTTATGCATGTGGTGCGGTTTGAGGTGTGTGCGTGGTGAAGTGTAGGTTGTGGGGGTGTGTGTAGCATAGTGTTATGTGTATAGTATGGTGAGGAGTGTGTGTCATGTTGGGTGTAATGTTTGTATGGTTTATTGTCGGGTGTATGTGGTTTAGTGTGGTGTGTGTGTGTGGTTTAGTGTGGTGTGTGTATGTAGTGTGGTGTTTTGTGTATAGTTTGGTTTGTGGTGTGTGTGTAGTTTGGTTTGTGGAGTATGTTGAGTGTAGTGTGGTTTGGGGGGGGGGGTTTGTGTGTGGTGTGGTGTGGTGTGAGGTGTGTGTGTGTGTGTGTGTGTGTGTGTGTGTGTGTGTTTTACCTGTCGTGTTACTTCTGCAGGTGTCTCAGTTCAGGTTCTCTCCGGTTCTCTCAGGTTCTCTCATTTGGACTTTGAGGATCTGCTGCCTCTCTGTTTGTGAGTCTGATTTTATAATTTAATATAAAATCTGGCGGCTCGGTGGTTTAGCACGTTTGCCTCTCAGCGCTGGGGATTCCCGGTTCGAATCCCAATCTGGGTGAAGTTTCCATCTTCTCTCCGTGTCCGCGTGGGTTTCCTCCGGGTTGTCCGGTTTCCTCCCACAGTCCAAAAACATTACCCCATGTAGAGTGTGTGTGTGTGTGAGTGAGTGTGTGCTCAGTGATAGATTGGCGTCCTGTCCTGGGTGTATCTGCCCAGCGCCCGAAACGTTCTCCCTGGATGGGCATGGGGAACCCCCCCCCCCCCCCCCCCCCCCCCCCCCCACACCCCCCCCCCCCCCCACTTTATCCCACCCCCCACCAACCTTCTCTCCCCCCCCCCCCCCCCCCCCCCCCCGACCCTAATAGAGGATAAAGCGGGAGATAATGGATGGATGGATGGAATATAAAATCTATAAAAATATAAAATATAATTAAACTGAGTCTGCGTCACAGAAATCACTTCACTTCTACAGTTTCCAAATGCCGCTCATGCGCACGGCTGTGTGTGTGTGTGTGTGTGTGTGTGTGTGTGTGTGTGTGTGTGTGTGTGTGTGTGTGTGTGTGTGTGTGCGCGCGCGCGCCTCCTCTCCACTAGCAGTTCTTTAGGTCGGTGGAGTTCAGTGCGCTCGCGCTCAGAGACTTGCCGCTGCCTCCTCCTCCTCCTGCGCCATGTGCGGCTCCGCGTCGCGTCCGAATCCGCGTCCCTGTGAGTAACCTCCACCCCCCCCTCACACACACACACACACACACACACACACACACACACACACACACACACACACACACACACAGAGGAGAACCCGGAGACGAGCAGAAACAGCGGGGCAACCAGAGCGCATCAGCAACGCGACGGAGAGACGCACCGAGCGCAGCGCGCTGATGAAAGACAAACGATCCGCAATTAAAGAAGTGAGTCTCTCACCTTTTCATCTGAACTGTCGCGTTTGCTTCATGTGCTTTTTTTTTCCCGACAGAGGAATAGATTTTATTTGTTGTAAATTGACACGATGGAGTTGATCTGCACTAAAAGTGATGGACAGGCAGGTTTTTATTCCTGATGAATCTCAGACACGCGTGGGCTGCTCGGGTAAGAACAACAGAGCACAGCGACTAGAAAGAATTAGAAAGGACACAGCAATCACACTCTGTGTTATAGTAGCAGAATTAATAAATGATGTTTACATTTAGTCATTTAGCAGTGCGACCTACAGATGAGAAGAACACAAGTCAGTAGTTAAGCAAGAATCCAGCTACACTATAGAATAAAAAAAAAAACATTTTATTTTATTTATTTATTTTTTTTACATCATGTGTTTGTGAAAGAGATGTGTTAGCTGGGTGAAGTCGACCTTACAGGTCATTGAGGGGGTGTGCACTCTGTCTGCTACCTTATAACCAAGGGCAATGTGGAGGAGGGAGGTTCTCCGTGATCCTGAGGGATTATAATCTCAAACCAAGTAAATTGTTCCACAGAATGGGAGACTTCCGCAGCTCAGTGAAGTGCATAATAATACAGGTTACAAGTCTGCATAATAATTATTTAATATTAATACAAGGTCCTTTAAATGCAGACCTGTCAAACTGTGTGTACTGAACGGGCTGTGAAAGGATTTCAACGTCATTCTTGGAACCAATAGTCAGTAGATCAATTCTGAATAAAAGTGTCTGCATACTTTTGGCCACCTGCCTGTCAGGAGCACTTGCAGGATGCCAGGTATTTCATACTTGTGGGATTATTTCTTGTTCCTTACGCTGGGTTTTGTAAATTAAACTGAACTGAGTGTTCATTCAGCGCCTCCTTAAAAAAATGTATTGTAGGAAGAAAGCACCAGGTTCCCCTGAGAGAACCCAGAGCAGAACCCTGTACCGAGAGTGGAAAGCGTGGTTCCTCATGTCATCTGAGAGCCAGCTGAGCATCCGCACCCCCACTCACTTTAGATGTTAAGAAGTGGATGACGTGAGGTGCATTTAAAATGACAAACGAGGGCGAGCTCCTCGACAAAACGGAACCCTGTCCACGGTGAGCCGGTGCTTTTGGGTATTTAATTTACAGATTGAGTAATCTGCGGATCGATGCGACCTGCTGGAGAGATCAGTCCCTGCGGGAGTTTATGAGGAGACGGAGCGCTGCTGCTCCTCCTCCTCTGACCTCCTGCTGCTGCTTCAGAGTGAAGTCGCTCAAGACGTTCATCACGCAAACAAAGATTCAATGAGACAGCAGTGACAGCACACACACACACACACACACACACACACACACACACACACACACACACACACACACACACACACAGTAATATCAACAAAACAGTAAATGTTCAGTGTGCAGTGAGCTATAATACTAAGACTTTGGCTATTCTAATACTAATATTACACTTCAACCACTACTACTATTTATATATTAATTCTTGTAATACTAAAACTACTGTTTAAACTTTTATTTACATTATAACTCACGTCTGCTATCATTTATTCTATTATCTTCTGCTTAATCCTCTACTAGGTTTGCAGTTGGGTGGGGGTTTCCCATGCCCATCCAGGTCAGAATGTTTCAGGCGCTGGACAGATACATTCAGGACAGGGCGCCAATCAATCGCTGGGCACACACACAAATACACACTATATGGGGCAATTTAGAGCATTCGATTTACCTTACCTGTGTGAGGAAACCGGAGAACCAGGAGGATACCAATGTGGACATGGGGAGAACATGCAAACCACTCAGATCGGAATTCAAACCTGGATCCCCAGTGCTGGGAGACTAACAGGCCAATCACTATGACATTACTATTTCTACTACAACTCATACTGCAACTAATACTACCTCTATTACTTGTAGTACTACTAATACTACTACTAGTACTTCATTTACAACTATAACTAATTATTACCAATACTACATATATATTACAGCTACAACTTATACTACTACAATGTTTATATTGAAAATATAACAACTAATAATATTTCTAACTAATAATAGAACTATTACTAAGTACTACTACTGTGGTACTAACTAGCTTTAGTACCACAACCATCACTACCAATGTTTTATGAATACAGAATTGGGATTTCTTTTAGTTTGAACATTATTAAATATATATATAAAGTTGTGTTTCCATAATATTATTTATATTTTTATTCGTTAAGGGTAAAGCTCTCCTTAAGCTACATGCGCTTTGGTTTTATATTGAATGCAAAATGTTGCGTAAACCGTTGTTCTGTTCTTGAATTGATTGGCAAATGTCATGCGTTCTGACTCGGGGGGGGGGGGGGGGGGGGGGGGGGGGATTTTAGCGAGTTCAGAACTTTCTGTGATCACGGCCCCCGCAGAGTCGCGGCACTGCATCTGATTCTGCAGCTGCCCATTTTGGCGCCGAGTCTGCAGAACGCTAATGTTCCGGGATCTTTGGCCCAATGCGACCCGATTTTGACCCCCCTCTTGCGCTCCATCTTGTAGCGTGCTGCATCAGCTGCTAAGCAGATAGTTTATGGACGACGCTGTCGTTAAAGCGATGATGCAGAATCATGTTCCCAAAGGCCGCAGCGTTAAATGGACCGGTTTAGTGCTTGGGTCACCACAGCCGGATTTTGTGATGATAAGGGACTCGGGGGACTGATTGTAAAAAAACATTTACAAAAAAATCTGTTTCTTATACCAGAAGCACTGTTGATAGAGGTAAATGTGAATTTAAGGTAAACTGGCTGCTCGAAATTGCCCCTTTATAGTTTGTGTGAGTGAGTATGTGCGTACCCTGTTCTGTATCTCCCCAACATCCAAAACTTTCTGCCTTGGATGGGCAACGGGAACCCCCCCCATCCCCAACAACCCTGGTAGAGGTTTAAGTGGAAGATAATGAGATGAAACACAACTTTTTAATTAATCTTTTTTGGAATAAAAAACAATTGCATGTCATCCATCCTTTATCTTCCGCTTTATCCTACTATGGTTGCGGGGGGGGGGGGGGTTCCCCATGCCCATCAAGGGGAGAACCTTTCGAGCGCTGGGCAGTTACACTCAGGACAGTGTGCCAATCTATTACCGGGCAACACATACTCACTCAGACAAAACACTGTATGGGGCAATTTTGTTGCAATCCATGTTTTCCGACTGTGGGAGGATATATATAACAACGAGGCAGGTACGGTTCAAATAACGAGCCGTAGATAAAGAAAGCTTTGGTAGACTGAAGCTACTGAAACTGAAATTTTCGGTATAAATCCTTCAGCAGTGGTTTATAGAATGAGGAAAGCGTTGAGGGCAGAGTAAGTGGAACCTATATCCTAAACCCTAACCCTAAACCCTAGGCAAAACAAAACAGGACTTTTAAACCGAGGTTAACGAGTTGACGAGGCTAAACTAGGTCTGGGGTAAACGGGTGAAGAACAGAACGAAGTACGACAGAAGAAACACTTAACACGCCGTGGATTGTTGGAGAAAGCGTGTGAACGGGGATAATTATGCGAGATCCCGGATTCATGGAGATGACACTGAAACTCATTCGGATGCCGGCACAAGCTCGGGATTAAACGAGCCATTTGCATAACTGCTCTCGCTGCGTTTCGGCATGAATGCCGAGCAGTCATTTACATTCCAGATAGACGGCGGCGCCATCATTTATATTGCTGTCACATCGTTCAGTGGCATGTTAATAAAACATTTACCTTTCAGCTTACGATCCCCTTTAATCAAAAACAAACGGGCAAACGTTGCCTGGAAAACATCTGTGACATCACACAGTCGATTAAAATCAACACTCTACCTTAAAACTACAGGTTTTATTCAGGGTTGTGAGGAAGTCGCTTAATGTCCTCATGTCTGTGACTGTCTGCTGTTTCCGGGATAGGCCCCAGACACTTGGTTTAGATTAGGATGGAGAATAAAAGTTTGGTGGCGGGCAGATTAATGTTAATCTGATTTCCCAACATGAATTAAAGGCGAACTCGATGTCAGCCGAACTCAAACAGGTGAAGTCATGTGATGTATACATCACTGCCACAGGGGGCATGGTTATCTATCTGTCTATTAAGCCTGCTGGACCCGAGTAATCACTTTAGTGCAGCAGCATTTATTGATTTTGTTCCGTTTTGGATGCTGCACATGAAGACGGGCTCAGTAATTAAAATTAAAATGAATTTGCAGCTCAACAGATGCTCTGCTGATTTAGTCACAACCTTTTGGTTTGTCTTCACATTCGATTTTTGGGGAACTATTTTCTTTCTCAAGTATTCATCTATCTACAGTGCATCCGGAAAGTATTCACAGCGCTTCACTTTTTCCACATTTTGTTACGTTACAGCCTTATTTCAAATTGTATTAAATTAATCTCTTTCCTCAAAATTCTACACACAATACCCCATTATGACCATGTGAAAAAAGTTTTCTTCAGAGTTTTGAAAATTTATTAAAATTAAAAAACAAAGAAATCATATTTACATAAGTATTCACAGCCTTTGCTTAATACTTTGTAGAATCACCTTTGGCAGCAACTACAGCCTCAACTTTTTGAATATGATGCCACAAGCTTAGCACACCTATCTTTAGGCAGTTTTGGACATTCTTCTTTGCAGTACCTTTGAAGCTCCATCAGGTTGGATGGGAGACGTCTGTGCACAGCCATTTTCAGATCTCTCCAGAGATGTTCAATCAGATTCAAGTCTGGGCTCTGGCTGGGCCACTCCAGAACATTCACAGAGTGGTCCTGAAGCCACTCCTTTGAGATCTTGGCTGTGTGCTTCGGGTCGTTGTCCTGCTGAAAAATGAACCGTCGCCCCAGCCTGAGGTCAAGAGCGCTCTGGAGCAAGTTTTCATCCAGGATGTCTCTGTACATTGCTGCATTCATCTTTCCCTCCATCCTGACTAGTCTGCCAGTTCCTGCTGCTGAAAAACATCCCCATAGCATGATGCTGCCACAACCATGCTTGACTGTAGGGATGGTATTGGCCTCGTGATAAGCAGTGCCTGGTTTCCTCCAAACATGGCGCCTGGCATTCACACCAAATAGTTCAATCTTTTTCTCATCAGACCAGATAATTTTGTTTCTCATGGTCTGAGAGTCCTTCAGGAGCCTTTTGGCAAATTCCAAATGGGCTGCCCTGTGCCGTTTACTAAGCAGTGATTTTTGCTTGGCCACTCTGCCATACAGGCCTGATTGGTGGATTGCTGCAGAGATGGTTGTCCCTCTGCAAGGTTCTCCTCTCTCCACGGAGGAACGCTGGAACTCTGACAGAGTAATCATCGGGTTCTTGGTCACCTCCCTGACCAAGGCCCTTCTCCACCGATCGCTCAATTTAGACGGCCGGCCAGCTCTAGGAAGAGTCCTGGTGGTTCCAAACTTCTTCCATTTATGAATGATGGAGGCCACTGTGCTCATTGGGACCTTCAAAGCAGCAGAAATTTTTCTGTATTCCCCAGATTTGTGCCTCGAGACAATTTTGTCTCGGAGGTCTACAGACAATTCTTTTGACTTCATGCTTCGTGTTTGCCCTCTGACATGCAGTCAACTGTGGGACCTTATATAGAGAGGTGTGTGCCTTTCCAAATCATGTCCAATCAACTGGATTTACCACAGGTGGACTCCATTTAAGCTGTAGAAACATCTCAAGGATGATCAGTGGAAACAGGATGCACCTGAGCTCAATTTTGAGCTTCATGGCGAAGGCTGTGAATACTTATGTAAATGTGATTTCTTAGTTTTTTATTTTTAATAAATTTTCAAAACTCTCAAGAAACCTTTTTCACATGGTCATAATGGGGTAAGAAAATGTGGGAAATGTGTTATATAAGTATTACATATTTATTTATTTATTTATTTATTTATTTATTTATTTATTTGAGTGTTAAACAGATACCACATGTTGAATTGAGTTATTTTAAAGTCTGGTGAATAATCCCTCTGACCCTCAGTGAAGGCACTCCGAGGTCTTCACGCGAACATCCCGGCAGGAGTGCAGACCATTAAGTCCAATGGAAATCAAGGTTCTTTATCATTATTAGCACCCAGTGTGTCCAATCAACAATTAGTTAATTTGATTGAGCTGAATCATCAAAGTCCCACTGATCCTCAGTGATGATGAAAGTGCTCTGAGGTCATCACTGTAGGGTCCTGACAGGGTTCTGCATGAGGATGAGGTTCCTTTTAAGGATTAACGACATCATAGTCGAGGAGCGTGCAGAATGTAACAAAAAAAGTTGTAAATGTCTCAAAGAAATGAAAGAATGAAGCTTATCATCATATTTTATAATCCAGATGTACGAGCCTCTGTTAATTACACCTCTCTCTCACTCTCTTTACCTCTTTCTCTTTTTAAGTGGCTGCTCCTGATCTTCTGGACCCCAAAGCTGCTGCTCATAACTCCAAGCCTCGTCTTCGTTCTCAGCCAAGCCCGTGGTGCTGAACACCCCGGAAGACTTTGAGCCCCGTGTCAGCGTCATGCGTTGGAAAACGGTGCTCACCGTCTTCCTGTTGGTCGTGCTTTATCTCATCATGGGAGCCACGGTGTTCAAAGCCCTGGAACAACCCCAAGAGATCTTCCAAAAGATGGCCATCCTCAGCAAGAAGCTGCAGTTCCTTATAGATCACCCCTGTGTCAACTCCTCTGAACTGGAAGAGCTGGTGAAGGTGAGATCGAAACACAAACGTACACTTTACACGTATAACACTCTCATAGTCTCATCTAATCTGATTTATTATGATTCAATCACATCTTTAACTCTTATCTTATCAAAATTTAAAAAAATAAGTTCCCCCTCACTTTATATCACTTTGCCTCTGCATGAAATTATTATCCTTTCAGAAAGTGCACATTATTAGTCACAGACGTACACGTACGGTACAAATACACTAACTAAACAAGTAATTTTAAATATATATATATATTGCATCTTATTCTTAAAATACAGAATAAATACAGAGTCAACATTCTTAAACCAAGTAGCTCCCATTATCAAACCAAAACTTCCAAATGCCACCATGTTTTTTGTCCTGGAACGACATATGGCAAGCATCAATTGCATGAGAGTGTATATTAAAGCAATGAGGTATGAAAGGGAGTGGCATTATTGTGCATAAATCACAGGAATGAGGTGTTATTGGGTCCAACACGTAAGCAAAGTCATTAATAATCATTAAAAATCGTTATAATCTGCACCTCCGCGTGATCTAGTCCTGTCTTTAAATTGAACGCCGATCGCTGAGTAACGTTTCCATTTTCTATAACAAGTAAATACAGCTAGGGGCCAAATTACAGAATGCCATTGATGAAATACATCAGGAAAATTGTGTATTTATATCCATACCATTAACTGGCGCACCACCTCGTGCTAGCTTATGTACCGCAATTGGTACCAGCAAACCACGGTCATAAAGAATAATAGTTCATTATTTCATCTGCATCATTAGATGTACGTGTTTCCAGGCTGCATGTCATGTAACCCTGTTTACATATGGTTTCCAAGAAAACCATTTGGTTTGTTAAACTCCAATCATAAAGAGGCGAACTGTAGAATTATCATATTCGGGATCATACAGCTTTAATGGTTTTAGCTGGAAACGGAAACGAATCAGCACTCAGCCGTCATCCGGAGATCTATGGTTCAATTCCCAAAGGTGCCGTGAGCACTGAGAGTGAAAAGGGGGTGTGCTTACGACCCCACCGACAGCAACACATGCCACTCTTATGCATCCGTGACCTCATGTTTTAGACAGAGAAGGCCTGAAAACGTAGAACCATCAAAGAACTGATGTAAGCTTATTCGTTTCCTAAAATCGATGCTGAATTCAATAAACGCTTTGAAATGTGCAGACGAACCGATGCGAATGACGAAGCAAAGTGTTAAGACGAGACCGTCGATATGGGTTCAAAAGCATAACGTATGTGCTGAGACGTGTGTCAGCAGTCCGCAGCGATTCCCATACCGCATTACCGCAGGGCTAATTCAGTTAAACCACAAGGCAGCTGAGATGGAGAGAGCGTGGTGGCTCCGTGGTGAGGGTACTGGGGTCAGTTTGGACGTGGGAGGGTTTGATTTACCAGTTCTTGAACACTTCAGATTTATTTTAAGACGTTGGGTTTTGAACGTTGATATTGTTTTGAGAAATATTTTTGAGTTCTGCTTGGCAATGGATTGGCGCGCTGTCCTGGGTGTATCTGCTCCACGTTCTCCCCGTGATTGACATGGAGAACCCCTGTGTAGCGCTCTCTGATTTAAAGATGACAGTACAAATATTTTTAGGTTTTATTCTTGAGCTTGTACCTTAACTTTGTACATAACCTTACACCCAACCACAAAAACCGGAACATAAATAACACAAACAAATGTACAATCAGGCGGCACGGTGGCTTAGTGGTTGGCACGTTCACCTCTCAGGACTAGGGATTCCCGGTTCGAATCCTCATCTGGGTGGAGTTTCCATGTTCTCCCCGTGTCTGCGTGGGTTTCCTCCGGGTTCTCCGGTTTCCTCCCACAGTCCAAAAACATGGATCAAGCCAATTGAATTCTCAAAAATTGCCCCGTACAGAGTGTCTCTGTGTGAGTGAGTGTGTGCCCAGCGATGGATTGGCGCCCTGTCCTGGGGCTATCTGCCCAGCGTCCAAGACGTTCTCCCCTGGATGGGCATGGGGAACCCCCTGCGACCCTAATAGAGGAGAAAGCGGGAGATAATGAATGAAATGTACAATCAGCAATTTCTAAATCGTAAACTATTAGTTATGATTGATCCTTTGCTTGTTTAACCACATCTTGACTTAGAACCAGGGCTGCACGTTGGCTTAGTGGTTTAGCATGTTCTCTTCTCAGCGATGGGGATTCCCGGTTCGAATCCCAATCTGGGTGGAGTTTCCATGTTCTCCTCGTGTCCGCGTGGGTTTCCTCCGGGTTCTCCGGTTTCCTCCGGGTTCTCCGGTTTCCTCCCACAGTCCAAAAACATGGATCAAGGTCAATTGAATTCTCCAAATTGCCCCATATAGAGTGTGTTTGTGTGAGTGAGTGTGTGCCCAGTAATAGATTGCCGCCCTGTCCTGGATGTATCTGCCCCGCACCCGAAACGTTCTCCCCTGGATGGGCATGGGGAACCCCCCGCGACCCTAATAGAGGATAAAGCAGGAGATAATGAATGACTGAATTTATAGAGGCCGTCCCGTGACCCTAGTAGAGGAAGATAATGGATGGACGGACTTAGAACCACAAAATTGCATATCAGTTCACCTTAAATATCAGAGTGTATGGCTTCACACTTCTTGTTCCTTGACACCTTAGGAAACACTTTAACCCTTAGTTCTAACTTTTAAAGAGACAGGAACCATAAAATACAATAAAAAAATATAAACTTCTCAAGTAGTTACACCCTGCTATGACCCTCATTTAGGATAAAGCGGTCAAGATAATGATGTGGGATGAAATGAGACATATAGAGAGGTTAAATGTGTAGCGTGACCCCTTTCAGACGAAATTGAAATTGAAATGAACATGTCCATCATTTGCTGTAACAGGAACCATCGCGGTGGTGGCACCATGGAGTTGGTTGTGACTCTGTGCTCAACCTTTTCGGTTCTCCAACCACAAAGCTACCACACCGCTCGAACTGAGAGCTGCGTTTGATCTGATCCCTGACAGCTCCAGCTCTCGTAGAGATGCAGGCTTTGGGGGAAGTCACAGGGGAGACCTATGATTTATTAATAGGTTCGGAGACTCCGTCACCTCCACAGGTTCATTCTTGTTTTTTAACACAATGCTGAGCATTTCAGCTGGAGGTTTAAAAAAAAATCATATCGTGAAATGTATTTAAATAGAGACGAACTTTCAGTCAAGTGTCTCCAGCTTTGGCTTTTCTCCCGAGATAAATGGATGTGCTGTTTGTTCTCAGTGGAAGTAATTAGGCGTGACAGTGCGGGTGTATGAACCGAATGCCTCGGGAGAGTGAGGGAGGGGGACGGCGGGATGGAGATAAATGAGGTCCACTTTGCTTTTCAGCGCGGCGGTGGATGGGACTGAGTGCATCGTATTCATCCACCTCAGCCGGCGACGGCCAACAAAACACGAAATACTGATCAGCGCAGTGTGGAGTGCTGCGAACCGGGCAACGTTCTGCCTTCAGTGCGTTGTTTCTGTTCATGTAAACAGCGGCCGGCGGCTGATGAATAACCAGAAGGAGAGGCATTTCCCTGATTAAATTCCACCGTGTGAACTCTGCTCCCGGGTCTGATATCCATCACGGCGGTGCATCTGCAGCTCACTTTTGTTCTTTTTGGGGGTTTTTTGGGTTCCGTTAGGGATGGAACTGTCTGTTGCAGGACTACATGTTCTTATATATAGAAGGGGGGGTGATGGGCTGCAGGTTTAATGTAAGTCCGTTCTATTGTGCAAGATTCTGAAAAAAAAAACTCTAAACCATCTGATGCCGTTGCACACTGATGTAAAAATTAAGTATCCATCCATCCATCCATTATCTTCAGCTTTATCCTCTACTAGGGCCACGGGGGGGTTCCCCATGCCCATCCAGGGGAGAACGTTTCAGGCGCTGGGCAGATACACCCAGGACAGGGTGCAAATCTATCGCTAGACCCACACTCACTCACACACACACACTCTATATGGGGCAATTTGGAGAATTCAATTGACCTTGATCCATGTTTTTGGACTGTGGGAGGAACCCGGAGAACCCGGAGGAACCCCACGCGGACACGGGAGAACATGCAAACTCCACCCAGATTGGGATTCGAACCAGGAATCCCCATTGATGAGAGGCAAATGTGCTGACAGTGCCGCCTGTAACGGGTGCCTAGGGTACCTGTTTTTCTGTCGTCCTGTGCTTTTGTTTTTGGGTTCTGTGTTTGTGTCTTTGTGTAGATGTTAATTAGCTGTTTAGTCCGGGTCACTTTAGTTAATTAGCGTCTCTGTGGGATTGGTCTGTGGGTACACGTGGTGCGTGTATTTAGTTCCGTCGTTCCTCGTCGTCTGTGTGCGTCTCAGGTTTATTCATGTCTCCTCGTCTCTGTATGCCGTGCTATGTGGTGTTTGGACACCCTAATAAAGTTTTTGTTCCTGCCACCTGCGTGCCTGGCTCCCTTCTGCGCGTTAGAGCGCTGCGGATCTGCGTGGTGTTTGCGCAGCCGCGTTTAACCCACGGTAGACGAGCGTGACACCGCCCAAATATAAAGTGATAAAAACGTGATAAAAGCTTGTAGGTGTAATGTGTAGGTGTCCTAATAGTTTAGTATAAATAGTATATAATATATATGAAGTGTGTATACGTATGTATATATATATATATATATATATACTGTATATATATATATATATATATATATATATATATGTATGTATGTATATATATATATATATATATATATATATATATATATATATATATATATATATATATATATATATAAATAAATAATTGTTTATAGAGAGCATTTTCTTTGGCGCTTTGTATTCCGTTTGTGTTGGGAGCAATGTATTTTTAGATAAGCCATGCAAATTTCCCGATTTTATTATTGTTGCGATACACACAGAGTACCTGAGCCACGACAAAGCCCTTCTTTCTGTCGGCAAACTGACATTTTCCAGGAGGCGGCTACAGTGTCTGAGTAAACAACCCTAATTAAGGGCACTTTGCCCAAATGCTGAGGGCTAGATGGCAGCGCGCGCCGCACTTATTACATAAACCATACAAGAGAACATGTTTTTCCTTTTTCACCCCCGATCGTCTCTCTTTCACCCGTCCACCACGCTCTTTGGATTTCACTTGCCGTTGAAGTCGGCAGCAGCTGCCGAACCTGCGCGCCGTGTGTGGCGGGGGGCAATTATGTGAGTGTGTTTGATGGGTAAGAACACCTGGGGTTATTTAATTGTTTACACGGCCGTGATGCAGCCTGCTTCACAGCTGCCGTGGTAAAGAACCGGTGGCTCCACATTAACTCCTGGATGGAGCGGCAGAACGGCGAGTTCAGGCGGGTCAGGTTCCCAACACAAAACTTCTACCAAGATGTTTAGTGACACTGCATTTACATTAGGGGGCGTTGCTCATTAATGCTGCTGTCGCTTCAGGACAATGCAGGAATAATAATAATAATAATAATAATAATAATAATAATAATCATGACTTCTCTTTTGTTGCAGCATGTGACATCAGCGATACGTGCAGGTGTCAACCCCTCGGGAAATTCATCCAATCAGACGAGTCTATGGGATCTCAGCAGCTCGTTCTTCTTTGCCGGGACTGTTATCACTACTATAGGTATTACACATACACTGCCACGTTTCTGACTCCGCATCTACAGGATAGAATAATGAAGTCGGTTAAGAACTCCAGCAGCACTACCGTGTCTGTTCAACCCCTCTGATCAAACACTAAATGTTTAAGGTGAACGGGATGTGATGTGTTCAGAGCAATAGCAGAACCTCAGTCTGTAAGTATAGAATGATAACGTGGACCTGTTTGTATAAAAACCTGCTGATGAACTCGTCTAAACCTGTGTGTTATGCCTCTGCTGACCAGCAGGGTGACTCAACTTCCTAATTCCCTCTTGGTTCCCAAAAATGTGAGGAATAATGAACCTCTCCCCTGCTGTTTAAACACTACACCCATCAAACACACTCAAAATTAATAGTTATTGCTGCCTACAAGCCCCTAGTGGCAGCACAGAGCACTGCACAAAGAGGTTTTATCTAAACAAGATAAATCTGCATCTGTCAGAAACAGATGCCGTCTGAGCTGCAGGACTTCACTCAGTGTACTCTGTCCTATCCCTGCCGCCATCCGTTTCATCACAGCATCTTCTTTATTTGAATAATGTGACTCACGGAAACCGATCTGCCAATCGGCTGAAACGGCTCGGAGTAATCCGAGGGCGATAAAGTAATTGTGGTTACGTGCCGGCGTTCCTGCAGGTGAGCTGGAGGTCGGGGGGAGGTCACACGGCCCTGGGCAGTGAGGGACCGATGCACACGTGGATATGATGGATGGTGACGGTTTATACCGCAGGGAAATCACCTCCCGTTCCCTTTTGATTAGTCACCGATGGAGCGCCTCCATCACTGCACCTCCATCTATGAAGCTCCAGAAATTCCATTATGAACAATGAATGATGCATTCACACATTCGTCTCTTTGATTAATGCATGGGATGTGATTTCTCAATATTAATTTAATTAAATATCAAATAAGAATCTATGTAACAGTACTGAGACACACCTCTAAATCAACAACCATCACTGCCATGCATCTTATAGAGTTGTATGTGATAACAGTTTGGGGAAGGCCAAAGGTTTAAAAACTTTGCGATGAACTAGAATGGAGATTGCGAGTCAGGTCCTCTCATCCAACATCGGTTTCTGACCTCACAGACACTTCTCTATTCGATGGGATAAAACTCCCACAGACGAGCTCCAAATTATTAGATATAACCAACTTGGAACTCAAAACTCCTGTGGGTCTAATGTACGTGTCCTGATCATTAAATCCATAACTCTGATTGGCTGAATGCTTTGTCCAGCCGTGACATCATTAACAATACACACCCCTCTGAGCGCTTCACATTCATTTCAGTGCGTGAAATACAATACATTATTTTAAATCATAAAATACAGATGAATATAAACAGCGATTGCCCATCAGCACTAAACCTGTAACTGTTTTTTTATTAACTGTGTTCTGTAATTTGATTGTTAAAGAAACGGCAATCCTGTTACTCAGCAAGCAGAGTTCACTTTTAAAAAATAGACTGGCTTTACTCACGGAAGGCCAGATTATTAACGATTTAGTTTTTAATAAACGCATTTATGAATCAAACCTTGTTTTTATATTATAGTGTATTTAAGTGTTTTATTAAAGTAATAATACTCTCGAGGTTGTGTATTATTGTGAATAAATCGCCGTAAAGAGGTGGAACTGTACTCCACTACACGTCGGGACTAATAACACCTCTTTATGGGATTAATTCAGAATAATGCCACGCCCTCTTGTACCTTATTATTTTATTAATCCCGGGAAATATTACAGTAGTCACAGATGCCCCATTTACAGCGTTATAATATACAAAAAGAATAAAGAATCAACAATACTATACAAGGCTAACAATAAAAACAAAATACAGTAGAATAAAATTTTAACTATTACCAGCAAATTTAAATACAAAATAATAATTAAAGTGGCAAAAGAAATAAGGAATATACCGTAAGATACATGTCATATGTATATCCTGTATGTAAATGACTCCATACCAACAAGTGATGAAGTTTTCTGAATTTACGCCGGTCAGAACGTCTTTGCATATTAATTTACAGTTTGTTTTACCGTCTCGTGCCTTTACCTTTGTCACTTTGGTCCTGGAGATGGAGGCCATTATGTTTCGTGGCTGCTCTTTGTGGTGTGAGTGAGGTCCTAAAGACCTTGTAATGATCAGCAGGGGAGTTGTATATAATTATCTATTCATTTTGTGTCTCTTTGCAGCTCTGCCTGCTGAAAAAAAGCCCTTCTGGGTTTCTCTTTTATCTTTCTAAGCTATTATCTGTGTCATTTCACACGCGAGCGTCTTCTCTATATCACACAATTCGTTTCTATGACCCTTGTAGATTTTCTCCATTAGCGCGGCCCGTGCTCTGTCTTCGTGCTGATCATCCAGCGTGGACCGTATCTCGGGACGCATGGTCTCAATATAAATACAGCGCGAGTTTGACAGACAGACGAGCAGCCCTTATAATCCAGCACTCACCCGATGTCACCTAAGGTCATTCCAACCTCGGCCGGGTCCACCCGCCCGTGGGCTGCTCGGCGGCTGTCACTCACGTCGTGAAGTGTCTGTTAATCTGCTGATTTTATTCTTTAATAGAACCTTACAGATGAAATTACATTCCGTTTCAAGGTTACGCACGACCTGACGGACAAAAAAAATTAAGTGCAGTATGAGGACAACCCGCCTCACTGATGTCAGCAGTTCCCTCGTTTGTTATCATGTACTGTGTTGTGCTTTAATGATGGGGTTTGAGGGCGGGCCTTGCCCTGTTTCACTTTGATTCCGCTCCTTTATAATTGTGTCATTTAGCCTACGTGACAATTGTCCTAATTTGGTTGGGGTTCAGTGCACAGAGTTTGTACAGCATCCCTGGAGCAATGAGGGTTAAGGTTAAGGGTTTTACTCAAGGACCCACATTGGTCATTTCAGTAGAGCTGGGATTTGAAGCCACAACCTTCTGATTGATAGCCCAACATTCTAACCACTGAGCCACCACACTCTCCACCCAACTTGGCATAATTTTTCATATGGACTTGTAGGTTTCTGGTTAAGGAACCAGCCTTAAAACCTGAAGGTCTCTGGTTCAATTCCCGGTCCCAGCAAGTACTATGGCTGGAGTGCCCTTGGGCAAGGCACCTAACCCCAATTGCTCCCCGGCACTCATGTATAGAGGCATGTTGTGTGTGTGTTTTGCTGCATGGATGGGTTAACTGTTGATGACACAGTGTGTAAGCTCTGTAAACAAAGTGGTACCAAATTATACTTAGAAAATAATAAATAAATAATAAATAAACAAAAATGTTCTTTGGATTTTTCTCTTTTTCTTTATAGGAGCCCATTGAGCTCATATCGATTTCGTTTTGTAAAATGTCTTCATATTGAACTTATTAAAGAGTATTTATTGATTACAAACAGAACGATAAAGAAGGCGGGAGAAACGGTGGGTGAAACCGATCTCCACACTGTACCGTTTTTAAAATCGCAACCTCCTTTGCAGGATTCGGAAACACCTCCCCTCATACAGAAGGAGGCCGGATCTTCTGCATAGTCTACGCTCTGCTGGGAATCCCTTTGTTCGGCTTCCTCCTGGCCGGAGTGGGCGACCAGCTGGGCACTATTTTTGGCAAAGGCATCGCTAAAGTGGAAAAAATGATTGTGGTGAGTGAATGAATTTTTATTGGCTTCCTCATGCAGTGTGCAGCTACATGCAGTGTTCGTGGAGACTCCAGGGCAGTTTGAAATTTCCAGAGCACTTTATTAGCAGCAGAGACCTTTCATTACCCCCCAACTGCTGCTAACCACTGATTATTATAACAGAGATTTGTGGATTGACTTTAGGGAAGAAAGTGTGTTTTTTTGTGTTTGCGTGTTCATGTGTGCGGCTGACGGAGCCATGGAACTCTACAGCAGGGTGTTCTCAATGGGTCTTAGAATGCAGACTCACATGTTCTCATAGTCCTTCAGTTGCGACCCACTTTTATGCAATACAAACCAAACAAATTTAAAAAGAAAAAAAAAAGCACACACAAACACACATACGCGTGTGTATACAGAGTATTACTTAAAATAATTAGGTAAAATAATTAAAGTTCGTCTTTTTTAGGAAACTGAGAAACTTGTCCTCAATGAATGCAAATCCACATTTTTAATACTCCAGGTTATATTTACGTTTCGCCATCTCGCCTCCGAACAAATTTAAAGAGAAGGGTACCCATCAAACAAATGGTGGTTACTATGGCAACGAGAATGCTGCACGCCTCTGACGCATACGTCTCTTTTGGCTTTTGTTTTGTTTTTTTTTAGATTAAAGACAAATAATTTTTTTTAATGGTATTTATTTTTAACAAGCTGTCCACAACTCGCCCAAAATGTGTCCGTTACCCACTTTTGTGTCGCGACCCACCAGTTCAGAATGGCTGATCTGCAGGTCGTCGTGTTTATCTGTCTGTCAGTTGTTTTGATGATGTTCATAATGATGTATATGTCAACCAGCATTGTAAAATACTCAATTCTGATTGGTTCTGGCTATCTGCTTCTTCTTTTTTTAGACTTTTGCTTGGGTCCATCACTCTGTTCATTGAGCCTCATAATAGACAGAATAGCGTACAGCAATCTGGTCATTATCACAGAAAAACTCTGGTGTGTGTTTGTGGAACCTTTCGTTCATTTATCCAGAAGAGAATTAGATCCTGGTTTACTATCTTCATTCTAATTTATCCCACAGGTGGTTGATGAGGTTAAGGACAGGGCTCAGTCAAATGTAAAGTCACGTTTAACAGAAAGAAACCTTCCCTAAACAGTTTCTACGAAGTTGAAAACCTAAATAGTTTTGATTTTATACACCACTGGGACTGAATGAAGCTCTTGTATTAATATAATAACGTCTGTGTATCTCGTTTCCTTGTCCTGTTAGACTCTGTAGATTAAGGTGGTCGCAGGTGTTTAAAATCTGGAGGATCTCAGTTTTCTCTCCATTTAAAGGCCACAAAACCAAAACAAGATCATATATTCCCTCTGTTCCTTAGATTTCCATGAAATATAGATGCTTCCACCTCACTTGCTCTGGTTGGTTAGATGCACCATATGCAATATTTACAGTCGGGGAGTTTTTCCACTGATTCATTTAGAGGTAAAGTCTGAGAAGTTCCTGCCTCTGGAATACTGATTGGTCTGAAAATCGTTAAGCAGTCTGGTTCTGATTTGTAACTACAGAGTCAGAACAGGAGAGATATGAGCGAGGCAGACTATTGGACATGCAGCGGACACCACTTATTTAAGACTCATTATCATAAGATTAATTAACTTGTGGGACAAATCAATAATACTGATCCACTGATACCACCTGGGACCATTCAGACATTCACCATGTTTAGTTTATTCAGGGCTGTGGCAGCTTCATTGTTATCGTTATAATGATTGTTAATGTTTCTTCCCTTCGTTTCCTTTGGGACTCACTTTTGTCGTTATGTATTTTGCACGTGTGCCAACAACCTGCTGTTATATAGCGTTTAAAGCTATTATAACTGCAATTAGAACCAATCAGCCCGAACAGATCCAGTTGATTATTAGAGTGGAAATCATCATGCAGCTCTTCAAGAGCCGATCACGACCGAAAAGAAAAAAGAAAAATGAGAAGTAAAGAACGGTCGCTGCGTAACGGACTATTGCCTCGAAGCAATATTATTTAAATAAAATAAATGTCAAGCTGAGTGATGCGCAGACAGCAACAAGCTCAACAGAGTAACACGGTATCAGTCAGACATTTACTCATCATGTGCTCAGTGTACAGAGAAGATGCTGAAATCATCCTCAGAGATCAAGATGATGGGATTCCCAACCAATGGGAGTTGAGAGGAGGGATGGGATAGGTAGGATGTTTTGGAGACAAAGTTAGGGAGGTGGCTGAGGGGATTGAATCAGCAGAAGGATGCTGAGGAGGGAACCACCAGGCAGGAGGAGGGGAGGAAGGTCAAAGAGATGGTTTATGGATGTGATGAGGGGGGAGGATGCTCAGGACGGGGTGAGATGGAGAAGAATCATTTGAAGAAATCCATATAATTACCAGAATAGAAACACTAATCTGGATTAATATTAAAGAACAGTCCAAATGAACACTTTATAATTAATAATTATAATTAAACTTACAGGTGATGTTGCACTTGATACCCCATGTACCTTCAATAGAAGAACAATCATGCTGATTAAAATAAATGTTCCTATTAATATATTTGTTCCTGTTATTTGTATATGTTCTTAATTAAACTTTCCACGGACAAGGGGAGGACATAGAAACTCCAGACAGACTGGGATTCAAACCGGGAATCCCCAGCACTGAGAGGAGAACATGCTAAACCACTAAGCCACCAAGTCCAGCATTCTTAATGATGATACCTCAGAGAGGTGTCTACATACTTTTGGTTGAACATCGTTTCCACATTCTAACGCATACCCTGAGATTTTAATATAAAAAAACACGCAGCACAGATGTTCTCCTTCCTTCTCGAGATCTCCAGACAGTTTAATCACCCGAACAGATCATTAATCCAGATAATTAATCTGCACTGTCATGTTCCTGAAACAAAAACATGGCTGGTTTTAATAATCCAGCAGATTATTTTAATGAACTGTATCCACTGCTGTTCTCCAAGACTGAACTTATTCTGTATTTTGGTTCCTTTATTGATTTTGAAGAGATTCCTGTGTTTCAATAATAAAAACCTTAAAGCTGCAATTAATGACATCATCATCATCATTATAATAAACAACATGACAGCAGTTTAAGGAAGCGTTTCTCATCCGCTGATCAGACGAACATGGAGGTTGCTAATGAAGTGTGTTAATGAGTGGAGGGGATGAATCACTCTTACTGGATGTCTTGTTTTAGAACCCAGACTTCTGTACACATATATAACCTCATTTAAGTCCATTATGCTGTGTCAGAACATAAGCGACCCACCTGGCAACCAGGGCTGAGGTCACGTTTTCAGTACAGTCTGGTTTCGGAGCCGTGTTCGTCGGCGTTTGTTCGAGGTTATTACTCCGGGCAGATTAGATGCAGTCGAGCTTAAAAATATAAGACCACTTCTTATTCCTGAAATTAGATTTATGCAAATCTGCTTTCCTCTGATCCTCCCTCACCCCTGTGTGTTGTTGGTGGTGCACCATGTCCTGAAAGTCCTATTCGGTGTTCTCATTCATGCAGATGTGATAACCAGAGTTTAGTCTTTTTTAATTTTTAATTTTAGAAGTGCATATTAGCACAGAGATCAGGTCCTTGGCATGTTCTCCTCATGCTTTCCTCCTTTCATTGTCATGAACCTGCGACTTGCGAACCTCAATTATAAACTTGCAGAAATTAAATTAATAAAATAAGTTTTATTGTTCCGTTCTTGGGCCAGCATGATGCCGTAGTGGTGAGTATGCTCTCCTCTCTGCGCTGGGGATTTAGGTTTGAATCCCATTCTGGGTGGAGCTTGCATTCCCCTCACAGTCCAAAGACATGGATTCAAGGTGAATTGACTGCACTTAATTGCCCCATATCGAAGGTGTTTGAGTGATAGATTGTCGTCCTGTCCTGGGTGTAGCTGCCCAGCACTTGAAACTTTCTCCCCTGGATGGAAATATGGAACCCCCACATGACCCTAATAGAGGATTAAGTGTAAGAAAATGAATGAATGAACAAATGTTTCATTCTTTGGGGCTTTTTTTGTAAAATCTTTGATTAAAATAATCCACTTTAGGAACTCAAAGCGCTTCTTCTTTGGAGTTTCACGGCTGCAGGCAGCTGCTTTGTTGTATAGTCACAAACGTCTGGAAGTGTAAGTGGGTTCCTGTAGTGTTCATGTCATTCTAGAGTGAATTGGTAAAGAAAACAAAAACAAACCAGCAATGCTATGCCCTTCTTAGTTGATTGTAAAAAGTACATCTGCTGAATATTCAACCTTATCCGCCTCCAGCAAGCCGCTCATCACCGGATGGGCTTCGTTGGGGTGAAGGAGGAGCAGAGTTCATGATGGTCAGGGCTCCTTGAGATTTTTTTTGAGCTGTAATTGCGAAGCTTTGATGCGTTTCGGTTCAAATGTTCCAACAATGCAAACCTACGTTCTATAGAAAGCAGTGGTTTAATGCAGATGAGCTGGTGACATACTTTTCCTCAGTCTTGATCTTTTGCTCTTTAGTGTTGATTCAGTGGTTATCCATTAAACGGGTCACGAAACCCGTCTCATGTTTAAGGATCAAGCGGTGGGTTTTTTTTTAAGATGTGGATGTTACAGCTCATTAAATGTCAGCTGAGCGCCGTCGGCTGTTTGGAGCCCCAGCTTGAATAAACCAGTGTGATCCTGTGCAGAACGAGCAGATTCTCAGTGCAGGAACTGTTCATCAAGAAACAGTGAGGGTTCCTCATCTTCATGCGAGAACATGCTTTAAATTACCAGAAATAAAGATTCTGTTACTTACTAATTCGTGAAATACCCAACATGGCTGTAGTACATTCATTATCTTCTGCTTAATCCACTACTGGGGGGGGCCCATCCGGCAACGTTTCAGGCACTGGGCAGGTACAGCCAAGACATGGCGCCAATCTACCTATATATGGGCAATTTGGAGCATTTATTTCACCTTGCCATCCATTATCTTCCCCTTTATCCTCTACTAGGGTCGCAGGGCATTTGGGGTTCCCCATGCCTATCCAGGGGAGAACATTTCAGGCGCTGGCCAGATACACCCACTAGACACACACTCACTCTCACAGACACACTCTATATGGGGCAATTTAGAGCGTTCAATTGACTTTGATCCATGTTTTTCGACTGTGGGAGGAAACCGGAGAACCCGGAGGAGACCCACGCAGACACAGGGAGAACATGCAAACTCCACCCAGATTGGGATTTGAACTTTGAACCCCAAACTTGAGAGGAGAACATGCTAAGCACTACGCCTCAGTCGTATACCAATGATTTTGATTAATTAAAAGCACATTTTTGCGCATCATTACCATCAATTAACTAAATTGAACCTGCAGAACTATTTTACATGGGTTGGGATGTCGCAGCTCCTTTAGTTTGGTTGTATAAGGTTTCGATTGATTAGACGAGATGCACAGGAACCTCGACCTGAACCTCACTCAGGGTTCCACTCGCATCCCGTTCCACACTGGTGTCCTCGATGTTCATACAGACCCTGAAGCCTCGTGCATCTTCAATAATGAAACCGTACTTCTGTCTGAAGCTGGTCTGTTGTTCTCGTCTCCCTCAGAAGTGGAACGTGAGTCAGACTAAGATTCGAGTGATCTCCACGGTGCTCTTCATCCTCTTCGGCTGTCTGCTCTTCGTCACGCTGCCCGCCATCATCTTCAAGCACATCGAGGGCTGGAGCGCTCTCGAGTCCATCTACTTCGTGGTCATAACCTTGACGACGATTGGCTTTGGCGATTTTGTCGCGGGGGAAGGAGAGTGGCGCCACCACCAGGACAACAGTGGTAGACACTGCATTATTTTCTTTTTTTGTCCATTTTCATCATGCTGTCACCTTCATGTTTCTGTCCTCAGTCATCTCAACCTGTCGGAAATAAAAAGACACATTTAATTTTCTTAAATTCAGCAAATGGTTGAAATCAATTGATGTGTATGATTTAAGAATATGTCGCCATGACGACGTACTAATAACAAATAGTAGCTTTATAGTCAATACATTCATTTAAATAAATAATATGATGATGGGATTATTGATTAAATCGTGACTGGATTTAAAGGAAAATTATATTTTTAGTGTAAGTCAATAATATTTAATATATATAATATATAATATGCAAGTATATATATATATATATATATATGCAGAATAATGGAGTTGTTTACAGAGAAATATAACATGCCTCTGTCTTTAATGAGAACATGTTCGTTTAAAAAGTTCTTCGAAGAATAAAACTGCTTTGATTCAGTATTTCGTTTAAAAAAAAATTATGCTGCATGAAAATATTCACTTGTTTTTTTTTTTGCCCAGGTGGTTCGGAGATGGAGTACCTGGATTATTACAAGCCCGTGGTCTGGTTCTGGATTCTGGTGGGCCTGGCTTACTTTGCCGCAGTGCTCAGCATGATTGGAGACTGGTTCCGGGTCATCTCAAAGAAAACTAAAGAAGAGGTGTGGTTCCTGCGCGATCAGCTCAGATCATACCGGATTAGTTCACAGAGATCACAGAGAGCAGAATTATTCTGGCCCAGATCTCTCATTTTCATCTGGACTGCATGGATTGTTGGACGAATGTGGACCACAAGATGTGGGCGTCATCTTATTCTCACAGATTAGGGTCAGAAATTTGACAAAATTTTACCCAATTAGAACCTGATGTTTTTCGGGACATATGGGCCAGATAAGTGTTTTCATATGAGGGCCACCTTCGGCCCATCTTGCTATGTGTGATGTCACCTGCTGATGTCAAAACTAAAGAGATTACATTTACACTGCTAATTAATCAACAGGAAAAAGATACAACAGATTATAATTATAATTTCTGATGTTATAATTTGCATGTTAATTTAATCATTAATTCACCGTCAGAGCACAAACCAGACAACACAGATCAACATGCACATGGAACCCAACACCCAGATTATGTCAGTGCTACTGAAATCCCTCTGTCCAATCGAATGAGCCTTCTGTTTTGTTCTGTAATGGAACATACGGATTAGAACGAGTACGTACAATTACAGTCATTCCGTGAAAAGCCAATATGTAATGGTTTGAGTGAAGAGCTTGTTAGCGGTCGTTATGACCAAGTCCTCAGCGGAACTGATTCATGCGGCGAAGACAACCGAGCTGAGCAGAAACAGGTCGGATTTTCAGAAACGTACAATTTAATTCCCGCGTGAACAAAGAGACGGACGATGCTTCATCAAGGATGAAAGCTTCTCTTGCTCAGCGCCGCAAACTAAACATACAGGACACCTCTGTCACTTTAACTTCTCAGAGATATTTATTATAGATACAGAAAGGATTTACATCAATATTAAAAATGTTTCTCATTTATATCCCATTTTAAATCCGGTCTTTGGTCTGGAGTTCTAATTCATTCCCGCTCCCGTCCATGTGTACACCGAGTGCTGCTCTAACACGGGTGGGATGGTACAGCGGGGGTCCTGACATTTTAAATGTGGCAACCCAGTGATGTTTCCAGCCCACACAGGTCTAAAACTGTGCAGGATGTAGCCGCTACAGCAACGTGGTCTGAGCACAAATGTTCCAAACGCACAACCACTGACCTGAGTGCAAACAAAATCATCCAAATACCAGAAAATAATCTAACAGAAATGATCCAAAACTAAACTAAAAGCAGGGGTTCTGAATGGGGCTCGGCGTGGGTCCCACATGGTGATAAAGTTGCGACCCCCTTTTATAGAATACAAACCAAACAAACGTATTTCTGAGCCTTAAATAACACATTTAAACATACATATGCATGCAGCGTCAATTTGAAAGCTTTCTTAGGAAACTGAGAAATTGCCCTCAGTTTTATTATTTCGGGTTATATTGGCATTACACCTCTGAACATTATCACAAAAGAGAAGAAGGTAACCGGCAAACGAATGACAACAAGAATGCTGCATGCGTCTGACACGTGCCTCTCTTTATTTTTTATAGTTTTTTCCAAGATAAAAAAATGAAAATTCATTCTATTTTACTTTATAAAAGTCAGTTTCTTTTACAAGCTTTCCGCGACCCACCCAGAATGTCATCGACCCAAAAATGCTCAGTTCTTGATTAGATACAGTATCGTGTGAGCGATGCCCAAAATACGTAGCTAGAAAGTTTTTTTTTTTTTTTTTACACCTGTTTGAATGGAGCTTAATGAGATGTCCACACTTATTGGTTAACTGGTGTGTCCCAAAATGTTTGTCCCTATAGTGTAACACGTTATTTCATTGTACAGGTTTTGTGTAATTACTAAATCAATTGCTGGATTTTATGGTCTATACAATGTTGTTTTTATAAATATTTAATTGTTTTAACTTCAAAATCGCATTCCAAAGACTCTTGTTTGTCCCTCAGGTGGGCGAGTTTCGCGCACACGCCGCCGAGTGGACAGCCAACGTCTCCGCCGAATTCAAAGAGACTCGACGGCGCCTCAGCGTGGACATTTACGACAGGTTTCAGCGCGCGGCGTCCATGAAGCGCAAGCTGTCGGCGGAACTAGGCCTCAACAACGCGCCCATCAGCCAGGAGATGACGCCCGGTAAGCGAGCACTCTCGGTCAACCTAGGCGACGAACGAGAGCCGTATCCGGCGTACAAGTTGGCGCGCAACGGGAGCCTGTTCCTGAACGGTCTGAGTCCGGATTACGCCGACTGCCGCAATATATCCGTGATAGAACATCTGGAATGAGGAGAACTACTTTGGGTGTTAGTGAAGACGGGTTGAGTTGACGTTCTGAATGTACGATACAGGTTCAGATACTTCTGTACACGTGGCTTAAGGATTAAGGACACGGGCCCCTAAATCAGGGGCCCCACCAGACCAGTGTGCGTCACCACACCATTTTGTATCATCAACGATGAACCGAAGACGCCGCGTTCTGCCTTTTCTACTCAACCCAATAAATAGATCCCACCGTATTTATTTTTTATTCGACAAGAAGTGGAACGATTTTTAAACGAATGTCACGCGGCATTGTTCTCGAAGCCAAACTCTAAATCTTTCGATGTGAATGTATCCAGCAGAAGGATGCCTGAACCTGGGAATGTTCCACGTTCCAAGTTCCTCAGTTCACTTGCCATCAGAGTGCCTTAAAGACTCGCGGACCTGTTGTTTTTTTTGTTTTTTTGTTTTTTTGTTTTTTTGTGCATGTGCTGATAAATCCCCGTATTTCTATCTATTTCTGGAATGTCTGCATCTGCTCTCGTTCTCTGTGGCTGCAGTTCGAAATCTTAACTCCAGGCACCTAAATGGAACGCTGTCGAGGTCTGCTGTTGCTATGGTGATTTGGGAATAGGACACGAGTCTCTTGCCTGGAATGAAAAAAAAAAAAAACAACGAATGTTCCCGTGCCTGTGAGGATCGCCATGGTAACTCCAGCATGGCAACCGAGTGTAGCCCGACTTGTTTCCACTTCCCAATTCACACAGACTCTGAGTGCAAATCAGAGATGTGACTCTTTAAGCAATGTAGCATAAGACTAGTGACGGGAAACGGTGTGAAGGTGGTTATTGTTATTTCATCCCATATCTCAGCCGTCTTAACAGCTTTAATGCAACGAACCTGAACCGAAGACGGACAACACTTCACGTTCGTTACTATTATTAAATGAATTATTCCTGTTAGCACTAAAACTATGCTCGGTTTTATTAGCCATTGATTTCACAAGTGTCATTAATTAATCAGCTTGAGTGTGAATTTGTTGCATCATAAGTCTTTATTTTTATCTCTTGTCCTGTAGTAACTATAGAGTTCATCGACGATAAATCAATGAAATGTAAACCAAAAGGCGGGATGGTGTATAGACTTTACATTTGGGTGCAAGCTCCTTGTATCATGTCTTGCACAGAGCACTAAATGGGAGCGAATTGCACCTGATAGCAGTGCAAAGGACTATGGGTATTGCATTTTAGATTATGACATGATAACCACAAGGGCATTTTCTGGAAGGAACAGGCTTAATATTTTAGCAAGAATGATGTAAGAAGATGGAAATAAAGCCTAGGTAAAGGTCAAATTAATTAAAGTTAAGTATGTACCCTGTCTACACAGTGTGCAGGTACTTACCCTGTAATTACCCTTTACTTCACATTAAAGCATGCTCCAATATTTTATCTAAAGGGGTAAATACAGTGTGTCTAAACAGGTACTTACCTTGTAAATTACCCTTTACTTACACATTAGTACATTTTCCCCTACATTCTATTTACAAGAGGTAAATACTCTGTACATACAGTGTGTGTATATGCAGGTTCTTACCCTGTAATTACCCTTTACTTATACATTAATACATTTGTCCTACATTCTATTCATAGGTGGTAAAAATGGTGTGTGTAAGCAGGTACTTACCCTGTAATTACCCTTTACTTCTGCTTTATTTCATTCTTTTAAATCTCAAATATTGAACCTGTTCTTTTTAAATCATTACCCTTTAATTACCAGACCATAATTTAATGCATTACCATATATGGTATTCGATAGCCATAGAAAGAATAGTTGCATGATGATATGTGTTTGCATGATCGACCTCACATTATGCACTTTGCACAGCACCCAATGGAACGGGATTATTTTCCTGAACACGTTTTAACCTTAATGATCAAAGAGGATTGTTACATCATCATGGATTTTTTCACTTGGGTTCTTTGATGGTTGCAATCTGAATATTATTAGACATCATGATCGGTCTGTCATATAAATTTATGACATCGTTCTCAGAATCTCAAACGTTTTGTTTATTATAAGTTTCTTGGTTTTCTGAACTTACCATCAACAGCATTTTTGCACCTGAATGTTTGTTCTTGTTTTGAAAGTGTATACGTATGCGATGGTTTTTTTGAAAGAATATATAATCGCACGAGGAAATGGTTGCGTCATATGGCACTGTATGTGTTAAAACCATTAGACTTCTGTAATGCTGCTTTAAAACAATGTTCTATAGTAAAGGACGCCATATTAATAAACATGATTTAGCCTTTTATAACCGTTATGACATCATAATGATCTAGTCTGCAGTTTATGAACTGAACAGCAAGGAGGTCCTGGGTTTTAGTTCTGTCTAAAGTCCTCATGGCTGCAGTTTATTCCCAAACGTTGAGTTCACTTAATCCACTGAAACCTTCCTGTTGGTTATAAGCAGTTTGGCAGAGTGTTTATAGTATGTTGTATGTGGTACACTGATATAGTATAATAATTAACATTAGTGTACCACTTATATATAATCATGTGACATGACAGGATACAGTAAGGACCGGAGACGGTCAGATACAGGAATGGACTTTATTACTAATGAAGCTCATTATAAGGCGGATAGTCCAACGTCCGAGCTCCTGTAGCTGTCTCCGCTGCTCGGGGGCCAGGGCCGGGGGCCGATGGTCGCTCTGACACAGACCTATTTTGTTAAAAGCCTCATGTTGATCATTTTGGCTCAAAGCTGTCATGTATTATTGTGCAGGGGTTCAGGTTCGGCGTGCAATAAGATACTGCTAATTAAATATTACCAGCCAAAAGGAACGTTAGGTATTTTAACATGTATTAAACTATAATCAGCCAAACACTGATGATTTAAAATGGCTTTGAGTATGATTGATACGCTGATTGGTGTTTTTAAGTGCTGTAATCGTGTACTTTGATCTTTATCCCCCCGGAATTAAATAGAGGAGTAAGTGGAAGATAATGAATATTATTATTATTATTATTATTATTATTATTATTAGATTTATGGCTCTTCAGTTTTTAGCTCTTTAGTTTTCACCTGTGTGCACACGATTAGCCTTTTATTAAATGTTCGATGCCTCTGTCGGTGCTTCCCTCGACTCGGATCCAGCTGTTGCACCGGCATAAATGTTAATACTTTTGATGAAATCTCAGCAGATTCACGGAACACGGAACACGGATTCATGGTCGTGCTGTATGTTCTGCGTTAATGAATGAGATTACAGCATTATATCACACCTGAGTCCTGTCTGAGGTACGGTGATGCAGTTTTCTCGTCTGTCTCTGGTCTGATGGTTTTGACGGCGTTTTCCTTCCGTCAGAAATCGTCCGAGGTTTCCGGTTACGTAACGTCTGCTGCCTGCAGGGCTTTCCGCTCGAGCGTACACGCATGGCGTCATTCGATTCTGCTCCCAGGAAACGGTATAGAACACACAGTATAGAACCTCATTTTCTCCAATAAGAGCCTGAGGTCAGGTACCGATGTTCTAGTTTAAGCCAAAAGTGTTGGGTAAGGTGGAGATCCGTGCTTTAATCCATGAGAGGACTTGGGTAAAGTGGTACAATTTAAAAAGTAAAGTGGACTTAGGAAGTATATAGAGAACCAGCCAATCACATTACTCGGTGCGTCAGCCAAAAAGTGGGTCCCATGGTGATGTAGTTCTGCCAGATGTGAACCACATGTCATTTAAAAGATGTGAACAATGCGGCTCATATATACAGTCGGCATCACCGGCATGCCTGCCAAATGTGGACCCCATGTGTTTTTGGAGCATGTGGGCCACTTTCCTGTTTACGTATGAGGTCCACCTTTGGCTCATGTGCCAGCGGTGCCGTATCCCAGCCAGATGTGGCCCTCATCTGTGTGCTATGGGCGAAAAACTGCACTCATGTTTGTTAAACACACATGCAAACAGGACGATGTGGAATGTACCAAACACTGACCCCATTAGGTAGCATACTGATGGGAGAGTACCTGAATAAGGCTCAGCTGCGGTGCATTCTGTGACATCATCCTTCACCGGCTTGTGAGCTCACACTGTTTTAAAATGAGCCTTAAAACCCTAAAAAGCTTTAAAATGACAAACAGTGTTTTCATTTGAAATAAAAATCTATTTATCAGCCAAAATGAATGTACAGCTTTTCTCACAGAGCTCTCGGCCGTTAACGTGGAGCACACGGTGGGACGCTTGCAGGTTCTAAGCATTCATGATGTTCTTTCGTTTATCTGTTTATTCTGCGTAACGAGGGATGCACGTGGAACCGACATCTCGTCGTGTGATTGGACATCGAAAAGGTTGATGAGTTCATGTTATGCTTCGTCCTTTAGATGTTTTGCTTAATAACCTGACACAATAAAGAACATTTTTCTACATCATTGGTTATTATTATATTATTTTTATTGGTTTATATTGTTTGGATTTCTGTATTGATATTTCACATGAGCCTGATGAATACTAAACCACAGAAGTTAATCACCGCATTTCATTCAGTGTAATTGCCAAAGGTTTATCTATTATTTAATCACCCAGCCGTCTATTCTGAACAATCATATTCTTCCTTGATAGAATATTGATGTTGCTCTGAGATGCACCGCTGGTCCACTGCAGACACCGGCAAAGTGCACGTGGTCCTCATATGAGAACATCTTCATTGTTCAGATGATCCAAAACTCCTCTGGTTTACGTCTGATGCAGATTTTGCACCAATCCATGCACCCATATTAAAATAAGGTATCCGAGTCAGAATGGGGAGGGGGGAAGGCCCTGGTTCAATGCACAAAGCAGGATCTAGAAATCGTTCACGACTGTTTGGTGGTGGCATGATCTTTCCAACTCTGTCCGTAATGCTAAGACATTGAGCGTTTTTAAGAAACAACTTAAAACACAACTCTTTTAGAAGCACTTACAATAAAAAAAATATTCTAGATGTTTACATTTGGACATTTAGCAGATATTTTCATCCATTTACATTTACATTTGGTCATTTAGCATCCAAAATACTTACAAGTATCCCGATTTGATTGGGGTCAGAACACAGGGTTGATACAGCACCCATGGAGCAGTGAGGGTTAGGGGTCTTGCTCAAGAATCCACATTGGTGACTCCAGTGGACCTGGGATTTGAACCCACAACCTTCAGATTTGACAGCACAACACCCGAACCATTGAGCCCCCACATCTCATTAGACCTGGAAGGCAGAATGTGTTGGTTTTTCATTAAGAATTGTCTAAATGTCAATGTTTGTAAATTTGCATGTGGGCAAGTTTATTGTGCGTCAAAAATTATAGGGATGAATTAGAATGGAGATTGTGAGCCAGGCCCTTTTATCGAAAACCAGTGTCTGACCTCACAAACGCTCTACTGGATAAACTGGCAGTGGTTTCCACAGACACACTTTATTATTGTGTAGAAAGCCTTTAAATGTTTAAGTATCGGCTTTAAAATGAAATTATAATGCGATAAAAACTTCGGCAGATGTACGGAGTAGTTGTTTTGGTATGTCTGCTCATATAGTGTGTGTGTGTTTAATGCTGCCTTGTCTTTTAAAAGCAACTGACTAGAAATAACAACCAGGAATGAACAGAATGTAATGGAATCTCGAACAGGAGTTACTCGGAGCAGAGTGTGAGACGTTGAGGAGGAGAGATCCCGGTGCTTATTATCACGGCTGATTCGTTACACATGATTGAAATGTCGTATAAACGTCTGTCACTCTCTTTTTTTTTTGAAGCCATGACGAGCTGAACCGCTGCCTGCTTGGTTCTCAGCTCTATTAATGCTGTTTGTTCTACTTGCTGGTTCCGTAATATAAGAGAAATAAGTTGAGACGTAAATATCAAATATTAATGCGTTTTATTTATTATACTGCAGGAACACCGATCTGAATGTCATCATATTCCACGGCAGCTGTACTTTTCAGGGAAGGTTTGTTTTATTACTTTATGCCTTTATTCATCCATTATCTTCTGCCTAATCCTCTACTAGGGTCGCAGGGGGTTCCCCATACCCATCCACGGGAGAACGTTTTGGGTGCTGGGGAGATACACCCAGGACAGATCTATCGCTCGGCACACACTCACATATGCTATATGGGGCAATTTAGAGCATTTAATTTACTTTGAATTCGTGTTTTTGGACTGTGGGAGGAAACCGTAGAACCCGGAGAAAACCCACAGGGACACGGGGAGAACATGCAAACTCCATCCAGATCAGCGCCCAAAACATTCCTTCCTGGATGTGCATGGGGAACCCCCCCCCCCCCCATGACCCTAGTAGAGGATAAAGCGGAAGATAATGAATGGATGAATCCCTCCCCCCGCTCCCCCCCACTTCAGTCTCTGTACCTGTCCCTGCAGTTGACTTGAGTAAATTTCGATCCGTTGATGCTGTAAATGCTGCGCAGACTCGGCCCTCAGACGTCCCGCTGTGTGAAACCACTTTACAGCTTGAGTTCACTCGGCGTTTTGGAGTAACCTCAGCCTGACGGAGCGTGTGTCATGAAAGCCATTCCTCACCTTAAAAGACCGAACATGCTCGTTATTATATTGCATGACCTCCACTCGCGCCACATCAACACGAGGTGGTGATTCACTCTAATGCGAGGTGACGGCCGATTCGGCGCGTCTAAATATAGATTAGACAATGTTTGCTTTATGACCAACGCTCCTTATTCTCGGTCTGTCAGCCAGTCTGTAATAAACCATACGTCATGCTGTAATTGCAGGGTACAGAAGCTTATAACAAAAGAGACCGGTGGTTATAGAATGACCCTGCTGCTGATAGACGTCATCGGGATTAACTGAATTTCTGCGGACTGAAGAAAATAAAAGCTTATAAAGTATTTGGACACCCAACATTCCGTCTTCAGGGGCTTTTATGATGTCACAATTTAGGCCAATCCAGCATTTTGCAGCTATAACAGATTTCCCTCTATTAGAACGTCGTTCTGTAAGAATTTGGAGTGTGTCTGTGAAGTTCAGACACCGATGTTGGATGAGATATTCTCTATTCTAGTTCCTTCCAAAAATTTCATTTCTTTTTAATTTTGACTGACTTTGTTGAGTGGCACAGGGGCACAATGTGGGAGGAAGCTTGGGCCACCCAGCATGAGAGTCCTGGATATGGACCGAGTGAAGTTCCTTTTGGTAAGTTTGCATGTTCTTCCTCACACTCAAAGTTTACTCGTGTGTGTGTGTGTGTGTTTGTGTGTGTTACAGTATCGAATCTGTTTGCTATAACAGTACAGCAGTCGAACTCAGAAACAGGTTAGTGTCAGGTTAGATAAAGGATTTATCTGGAACTGCAGTGATTGCATTACTGTATGATTTATTTATCAGCACCAGAGGGAAAGAAATGATCCAAATGTGGGGGATGTGGGGGAGTGAAGTTTGAGTTAAAGCTTCTGTATTTTATTTACTCCCAAAGCGTAACATAACTTTACGGCAAAAAAAATTACTTACAATAAGTCCTTACAATAAGCCTGTAGTTGTTTATCTCTGTGACTGATTTCTTTATGATTTCATCACTGGATCTAAGCACCCACTTGTCTGTAAAACTCTTTATTCCACAAAGAACTACTCCACACATCGGTGTTTGCTTCATTAAACCTTGAGAGAGTGGCATCTTTTAATGTTTATTATTCTTCATTAATGTAATGCATGCATAAAGGATCCTGCAAATCATATTTTAATAGAAATTAAGTTGCCAAAACGGCACATTGAAATGGATCCATAGTGCTAATGTGTTTTGGGTGGCAGTAATGGGTAATTGGTACAGCTCCGAAACAGCTATTTCATTATCCTGGGCAGATAGTAATTGAATTGTGAGTCATTAGGTATTGTATTTAATGGATTTAGACATGTAGCCTTGAAAAGAGCCTTTAGATTTCAATTATGTCAAGTTTAAATTAATAATATTACCCAGTAAGTGGTCACTTTGAAGGTTTTTAGAAAGGTGTTATTAAAAGGCTTTACAAACAGCTGGAATAAGCAAAAAATTATTATAAATTTAATTGTATATTTGCATTTAATTAATGCATTTCCAATCAGCACAAGTTATCCCAGTTGATACTTGGTGTTTAGGTGGTGGATGAAAGCACAGTGAATATGTCTGATCCATTCATATCAGTGCGGCAGCAGCATTTATCCACCACGATAATAATACTTGCTTTGTGTTGGTCCTCTGGGGGTCCTGACAATTAAAGAACAGACTTGGGGCAGCCAACAATGTTTGTGGTGGTCAATGTAAATTGTAAGTGGAACTGACAAAGGGTCAAGAATGGTGGAGAAGGGGGTGTGGCTAATAAACTGCCCAATAAGTGTAAATACTATGGTGAGGGTTCTCTTGTTTTAAAGTAGTTAATGTTGTCGAATCATCTAATGAACCATGTCCCATTAAGTACGCACTAATTAGATGCAAATTAATTCAACAGAGGGCATCGTCATGGAAACCTGTAAAGTGAGATCACTTAAACTTTCTGAACACATTTTTAAATGAATCTCAATAATAATTAAAGATCTTAAGTCTGGCGAGTGTGCAGTTAGTTGTTCTCAGAGATTCGATGGCATTTCATTAATTACAGTGGCGCACTCCAAACGAGCCTTCACCCGCCGCCGCCGTGTGGAGACTTCCTGTCCTTCCTAATTGGCTTCCCGTGAAAATCTACTTGATCTACTTATATGACAATAAGTTCCTCTTCAGCTGATGCTCACTGTCAGGGCAGAGGGGAGTCGAATTGTGGGGGTTGCTATGGGAACCGTTCATTAAAGGGGCACCACGTATCACGTAGTACGTGTTGTTGTGGACGGGATCTTCTTGCGCGCTTCCTGATTGTGGAAAAAGAACAAGAAAAAAAGCAAAAACAGGAACAAAAAGTTTTGCCCCCCCCCCCCCCCCCCCCCCCCCCCCACACACGAACACACACACACACACACACACACACACACACACACACACACACACACACACACACACACACACACTACGCTTGCTTTTATCTGCACTGTTAAAAACACGACTCTGTAAAGATTCTAGTTTTTGAATATTAAACTTAAACAGTCTGCTGCAAAAATGATTGCATTGTGGAACAGTTCTATAGATGAATGGTGCATTTGTTGTATGTGGTTCTGTAGAGGGGCGGCATGGTGGCTTAGTGGTTGGCATGTTCTCCTCTCAGCGCTAGGGATTCCTGGTTCGAATCCCAATCTGGGTGGAGTTTCCATGTTCTCCCCGTGTCCGTGTGGGTTTCCTCCAGGTTCTCCGGTTTCCTCCCACAGTCCAAAAACATGGGTCAAGGTCAGTTGAATTCTCCAGATTGCCCCATATAGAGTGTGTGCGTGTGAGTGAGTGTGTGCCCAGCGATTGACCGGCGCCCTGTTCTGGGTGTATCTGCCCAGCGCCTGAAATGTTCTCCCCTGGATGGGCATGGGGAACCCCCCCACCCCTCCGGGACCCTGGTGAAGGATGGAACGAAAGATAATGGATGGATGTGTAGAGAACCTTGTGTACAGTTATAGTAACAATAAACACACAGGTAGTAATTAACAAAACCAATGTACAGAAGTCGCTTTTTTTAGGCATCTGTACTTTACTCGAGTATTTCTGTCACTTCATTACTATTTACTTCTCTTTACATTTTCTAAACAGGTTCGTTCTTTATTTTAATTACATTTATTTATGTACATTATAATCTTCTTCTTTCGGGTTTTATGGCGGGTGGCAGACACACTAAATGTGCATTACCGCCCCCACTGAGCGGGAGGTGTGTTTCAATCCCATACGTTCATGTGGTTAATGAAGTTGAAATCGGGAATCCTATTGGCTGTTAAACAGGGGGCGGGGGAGCGGAGTGAACTTGTGATTGGATGACGGGCAAATCAACAAAAGTGGGAAATTAAAAATGAGTTCAGCGGCAAATTTGAAAAAGCACATTAAGGTCAGTGAGCTGTTCTGTGTTTTAGGTTCAGTTCATATTTAAAACATTTTATTTGTCGCAGTTCTTTAGCCCGTTGTTCTGACGAGTTGTGCTACCTTGTTAAAATCTGACAGTTGTTTATACGGACAGTCGCTTAAATAAATCAGTAGTTCTAAATTATAAACCTCACTCTTGTTGAGCCCCATCCTGCTAATTAATTTTTAAATGCGAGGCTCGCAGATAGGAACTTTAAACACTTGTGGCATTTTATATTAATTAGCTGACGTTTCAGTTTATTAGGAATGGCGCCCTCTGCTGTACAGCATTATAATGAAGCTGCACTCTGAGTTCATACATACTATACAGGAGATCATTACTGTATTGATCAATATTCATAACCAGTGCACTGACAATGTTATTATTCAACCACTGTGTTGGTTCATTGTTTTGCTCATTAGCATATTCAGGGTTAATTCATATACAGCAGATATGTCTGATATTCACCGGGTTTTTGTTTTAAAAGGAGCATTATGAAACTTAAGGAGCTGACTGAATGTTTTCATGTGATTGTGCTTGTCCACCTTTCATTCGAACAAAAAAGATACCTGGTTAAAAATGTCATTGGAAGTGATTTTTAAAATCAATACTTGTCATTTTTTAAGTACATGTGGGTGGATGTACTTTTATACTTTCACTTGAGTAAAAAAAGCCATCATACTTTATTTTTTGTTATAAGTCATTATTTTCAGTATTATTAGAACTTTTACTTATGTAAGGTACTTTTGTACTTCTGCCCCTCTGCCCTAACCACACAAACAACTTTTTCTAAAGCAGGGAGCAGCGTTACCTCCTGCAAGGAAGTCATCGAACCTGCAGGGTGCCGTCGCACTGCAGCTCGCCGTGTCTCCCTGACCTTACAACTTCCCAAGACCTCCCTCGAACTCCAGCCTGCTGGAGAGGTCAGTGTGCACACACCGAGTTTAATCTGTGGAGCACCGAATTACAGCTGAGGCAGCACTTTATACTCAAGCACATGTTTTATTTGCACACCCCTCACATACACACACTGAAGTATTCTGTGTATAGACTTTTCATCAAAATGCAATGAACCTTATTTTTGGAATCAAACTTTCAAACATCTCAGCCGTTTCTTCCCCCTCCAGTGTTTGATTAGACCATCCAGTATTATATTTAATAAATATTTAATTTAATCACAGCAATAACACATCGTCAAGCTTTTCTTTTAATTTGGTTGTAGTTAGTAGTTCTGCGGCTCAGGTCCACTGTTGTGTAGAAAAAAAGTATAAAAACCCAGCTGGTTCCTCCACTCTCAGAAATCTCGATCCCACCCTGAGAACTCCTCCACCGCCACCGTCTTATCAAAGGGGAAACAGTCGAAGTTGATGTAGCAGGGACCCTGCAACAAATATATACACACTTTAATCCTCTAATAACATCAGTAGAAATTATTATACGCTTTAATACAGACATTTCCATTTAGTTTATGATTATTTTATTGATCGAGGTGTAGTTTTTGGAGCAACCACTTGGTGGGAACGTGTAGAAGGATGAGTGTGTTACTGTGAGTTCGTGTCTATTTGCGTAAAGGGAATTAAATCTTAAGTCATTCACAATTGGCATTCCAATTCATTTCACATTCTTGATGAACATGGCGAAAGCGTTCCACAAGGAATCGCCACCATGGGAAAGTGTTACCAAGGCGACTGGATCCCTTTGATGCCAGGGGATGTTTATCCCTGAATTTGAGATTTCCCTCTGTTCTAATTAGTAGAACTTCATCTCATGCTTCTCTAAGCTTCTGCGTGATAGAATCAGAACTCTGCTTGTGTTCTGCTCCGATTAGTCCATTACGACTAGCGGACATTTTGATGGGAGCCAAACTTTTGCAAAAAATAAAATTGTTGACCAAAAAAATGAATAAAGAGTGAAAAACATCTGCGCGGTCTGGCAGATGATTATTTTTTAAACTTTTTTGGGAGCGAACATGACGTACCGCAGCATAAGGCCTCGCCAGTCTCCTTAATTTGATTTGGCACTGTACGGAAGCGCAATCTGCTCGCGCCGCTTCACCTCCCCGTCACGGCTTGTTTAATTACACGGCTGAATTTTAAAGGAGGGAGAATTTCGCAGGAGCAGATCCTCGCCGAAGATAACGTCGTGTTTAATGTCTGACTTAAAATGCGTTTGAAGGCAGGTGCACGGAACGATGCGATGTTGGAAACTACTGGGTGAATCATTTACACATTTCGACTCGAAGCTTCTGAAATGATTGTCTTTTCTGCTCCATGTCTTTTTATTACGCCAATCAAACTCTATTGTTGCTGGAAGGAGCTGATATGACCTGCAGGCACTTAAAAAGAAAGCCATTATGAATGAGCCAATGATTCAGATGGAAAGCTGATTCGCCGAATGAAATTCAATATAAAATCCATTCAGAAGTTTATATTGAGAAAAAACTACAAGCTTTACAAACTACATGCTGGTTTTTACAGAAGTTACATTTCCGCAGTAATGCTGACATTCCGCTCCATCCTTCAGCTCGTTAAAATCTAAAGATAACCCCTGGAGCCATTTATATTACTTTAATTACTTTATAATTCTGGAGTCATCAACAAATCTTTTTATATTTTTACAAAAATGTGTACCTTTCTGATGAGTTTAACAGTCGGCGCCTCTATTTGAGTCATTCTCAGTTTGTGCCAGTTGATATTGTTAAACCACCTGACAGAGAAAGTGCACAGTGTATTATACATGCAGATATTTATAGTATACATCAGATATACTGTGATGTACGATGGTATAGACCGACTGTTGTGCTGTATTAGACATCTCAGAGGACATGTTCTTGGCAGGGGTAGGATTAAATGATGGACCATACTAATTAACTCGGCGCTGTTGAGGGAAGCTGCTGACAGCAGGTGGGGGACCCATCAGTGAGAGACGTTTAGTACCAGCTCATTCATAAAGACCACGTTGTTTTAGTGTCGTATGGAACTGGCTTGGTTAGGGCTTTGTGTTGTTCATCCCTGCGAACTGTCCCCTGTGGGCCCTTAAGCAAGGCCCCTAGTTATGGGCTGCTGGATCATTGCTGACCAGGTGATTGCTGGTAAAAGTTCCAGCACCTTGAACAAACCTTATTAGAATAAATGTCAACATATCACTGAATAAGTTATGGAATTAAACATTCATATTGTTACCTGTGATTACGGACATCTTTAATTCCATTTTTAGTATTTCCAAGTCTCTGACCGGGGCGTGGTCTGGAGAATACAGTATTAAAAAAATGATATATAAGCTGTATGTCAGTATGAGTGTGTGTGTGTATATATATATATATATATATATATATATATATATATATATATATATATATATATATATATATATATATATATATATTCTTCAAGTTGGCCAGGTAAAATTATGGGATGTGGGCCAAAATTATTTAGGATTTCATGCAGCAGTATCATTACAAATGAAACCCATCCGTTTAAATAAATCATTAAGTTTTTTTTTTTCACAGAACTCTGACTCTGTGTGAATATAAACGCTGGTTCTTACCTGCAGAGTTTGCTTATTAGAGACCTGGCAGCTTCTCCCATGTGTGGTGGGAACTTTAACACGCCATCCAAAACCTTGGTGTATATTTTCTGTGGGTCTGAGCTTGAAAATGGGGGGCTGAAAACACACACACACGCACACACACATTTACACACCATAATGTAATTGTGCTGTGCTGTATTTACAGTTTACGTCTTTTGATAGACGTGATCAGACAGTTCTGTGAGGGTTCTGCACCGCGCCGGCATCTCAGCTGGCGTTTCCTGAGCTTTTTCTCTGGTTAATCTTCAAATTTCATTAAAAACTAGGGACATGATTCCTTGGTTGTTCTGCACTCGGGGGCTTTATGTCGACGTGGATGACTCACAGGGCTGTTTACTCCACAGACCTTGACCTCCAGGGTGGAAAACCTGCTCTGCCTGAACCCCATTACAGGATTAATGAGTAGAAACATGAGGAGTGTAGGACCATTTGATTAAATCAGTCCAATGGACTTAATTAGTGGAAATCATTCTGCTTCGTCTGTAAGAAACAAGCGCCCTGGGCTTCAAATGTAATACAAAAAGAAATTTGAATTATTGAACCACAGTGGGTTTACTGTAAAATAAAGGGGAATTTGGGTGCAAATTATTAAAACAAGGCATATTTCAGTATTTATACCTCACTGCAAAGTGCATCTATATGGAGGAGCTCAGAAACTGGATAGAGAATCAAGCAGCTGTATATTATGTATATAATAATATATACTATGTAAATATTATGTATGTACAGTGGGTTGCAAAAGTATTCATACCCCTTGAACTTTTCCATATTTTGTCACATTACAACCACAAACATAAATATATTTCACTGGAATTTAATGTGAAAGACCAACACAAAGTGGTATACAATTGTGAAGTGGAAGGAAAATTATACATGAATCAACATTTTTTTTACAAATAAAAAGCTGAAAAGTGCGACGTGCAAAAGTATTCAGCCCCCTTTTCCCTGAGTGCAACCAATTGCATTCAGAAGTTGCCTGATGAGTGCTAATGACTCAAAAGGGTCCACCTGTGTGTAATCTAATCTCAGTACAAATACAGCTGCTCCGTGACGGCCTCAGATGTTGGTTAAGAGAATATTGGGGAGCAAACAGCATCATGAAGTCCAAAGAACACACCAGACAGGTTAGGAATATGGTTTTGGAGAAGTTTAAAGCAGGCTTAGGTTATAAAAAGATTTCCAAAGCTTTGAACATCTCACGGAGCACTGTTCAATCCATCATCCGGAAATGGAAAGAGTATGGCACCACAGTAAACCTGCCAAGACAAGGCCGTCCACCTAAACTTACAGGCCGAACAAGGAGATCACTGATCAGAGAGGCAGCCAAGAGGCCCATGGTGACTCTGGATGAAATGCAGAGAGCCACAGCTCAGGTGGGGGAAACTGTCCACAGGACAACAATTAGTCGTGCACTACACAAATGTGGTCTTTATGGAAGAGTGGCAAGGAGAAAGCCATTGTTAAAAGAAAACCATAAGAAGTCCCATTTGCAGTTTGCCAGAAGCCATGTTGAGGACACAGCAAACATGTGGAAGAAGGTGCTTTGGTCAGACGAGACCAAAATTGAACTTTTTGGCCACAATGCAAAACGCTATGTGTGGCGGAGAAATAACACTGCACATCACTCTGAAAACACCATCCCCACTGTCAAATATGGTGGTGGCAGCATCATGCTCTGGGGGTGCTTCTCTTCAGCAGGGACCGGGAAGTTGGTCAAAGTTGATGGGAAGATGGATGGAGCCAAATACAGGGCAATCTTGGAAGAAAACCTGTTGGAGTCAGCAAAATATTTGAGACTGGGGCGTAGGTTCACCTTCCAGCAGGACAACGACCCTAAACATAAAGCCAGAGCTACAATGGAGTGGTTTAAAAAAAAAGAATATTCATGTGTTAGAATGGCCCAGTCAAAGTCCAGACCTAAACCCAATTGAGAATTTGTGGCAAGATCTCAAAACTGCTGTTCACAAACGCTCTCCATCCAATCTGACTGAGCTTGAGCTGTTTTGCAAGGAGGAATGGGCAAGAATTTCAGTCACTAGATGTGCAAAGCTGGTGGAGACATACCCTAAAAGACTTGCAGCTGTAATTGCAGCAAAAGGTGGCTCCACAAAGTATTGACTCAGGGGGGCTGAATACTTTTGCACGTCACACTTTTCAGTTTTTTATTTGTAAAAAAAATGTTGATTCATGTATAATTTTCCTTCCACTTCACAATTGTATACCACTTTGTGTTGGTCTTTCACATTAAATTCCAGTGAAATATATTTATGTTTGTGGTTGTAATGTGACAAAATATGGAAAAGTTCAAGGGGTATGAATACTTTTGCAACCCACTGTATGTATGTATGTGTGTAATATATGTGTGTGTGTATATATATAGTTACACACACACACACACACACTATATTGCCAAAAATATTGGCTCACCTGCCTTGACTCGCATATAAGCTTAAGTGACATACCCAGTCCTAACCCATAGGGTTCAATATGACGTGGGTCCACCCTTCGCAGCTAGAACAAACTCCTCTGATTATTTGGATGGGTGAGCAAATACTTTTGGCAATATAGTGTGTGTATATAAATAGTTGGAGGCAGCAGCGCTAATGCAATGTATGTAATAATATCAGTATTATTAATTCTTATATACAGGCTCCTTTAGCTGATTTTTATTCAGGTGATCCACTCAAACACTCACTGCACTGACCCACACCGCCGCTCACGACCTCTTTCATCTCACCTCCCAGCCAGAAGTTCATAAACCAGAACACCAAGTGACCAGAAATCCGCAGAGAAATCATGCCCTTGATTCTGAATGATCTCTGGCGCCATGTACTCCGGTGTTCCACAAAAAGAATAAGTCTTCATTCCCCGCTGTAGCCTCTTTGCAAAACCAAAGTCGACCTACGAACAGTATAGTCAGTGTAATTGTTTTAATTGTACTCGCACTGTGTGCGGTGCTTATGTTTTAACGTATGTAACTTTGTCGTGTATTGTGATATTAGTTCTAGGTTTACCAGTTTGACGTATCCTCGGCTGTCCAGCATCAGATTCTCCGGCTTCAGGTCGCGATACATGATGTCCTTCTTATGGAGATACGCAAAGGCCTCCACCACACACGCTACTATAAACACAGCAATGTGCTCCTCAAAGCGGACTCTGTAGCACACACACACACACACACACACACACACACACTATTTAATGTGTAGTGATAGAAATAAGAATGATGTGGTTGGATTTGTGGTCAAAGGCAGGGAACAGCAATTTGCAATAAGGCCCGGAAGAACGCTGTGCGCAAAGAGAAGCTCATGACTGTAATGAGGTCCGAAGAGAGCATTGTGGGATTTGTGCTGCTCTGTTGCTTTAGAGCCTGAAAAACTGCAAAACCTGCACCAATCAGCTTAGACTTTAAAAGAGTTGCAGTTTTAACTGTTTTTGGACTTGCCCTCAAGCATATAACGAAGTTAGGGAACAAAGTCAATGACATCATAGCAACTCTTGTATATTCAACGTGTGTGTGTGTGTGTGTGTGTGTGTGTGTGTGTGTGTGTGTGTTGTAATACTCATTTGTTTGTTGTTTTATTGTCACACTCTACTGCCAAACCAACGTAATCAACATAATCATTGTGTAATCTGTTCAGTTAAAGCAGTTGTGGGTGCGATTCAGTGACCTCTAGTGGTAAAGCTGCAGAATGCATTTTGTTTTACCCGTTTAAACGCTTTACAAGTTTTAAAATACAGTGAAATCTGTATTATACAGCTTATATGCACTATATAAACAAAAGTATTTTGTTCTATACAAACCTCTCAGTCACTGTGTAGGTGTAAATGAGGTGTATAATTCAGTCTTATTGTCACAGGGTGTATAAAATTTGTTTATATTAGTAACTTTATAAGATGCTTTATCCACAACTATGCAAAGTCCACAGTATAAATCAAAGGTCTGTGACATAAATAAACGATAAACGTTTCCACGCACACAAAGGGCGACCATCTAAGATTGTGATGTCATAAACGCCATGTAGGTGTAATGCCTACACTTCTTTCAGCTTGGTCCAGATCTCTCCCCCAGAGCAAAACTCCATCACCATGTAAATGTAGCGCGTGTCCTTAAATGTGGCGTAGAGCCTAAGAGTCGAGAAAAACCTTTTTGTAGTTGGATTAAAATCTGGTTGACTGAATAAAAACGGTGAATAGGGCGTAGAGTCACCTGACGATAAAATCACATTCAATGTCCTGAAGGAGCTTCTTCTCAAAGACGACGTGCTCTCCTTGTTTTTTCTCCACCACCAACTTTTTACTGACCTTCTTCATGGCATAGTACTTCCTATGCTGCAGTGTTGTTACCTAGAATTGAATGTAACACAGTTTATGTTCTGCAGTGTGAAACTGATTTATAATAAGATTTCATTACACTGGACTCTTGTGGTCACTATGACTCAATGCAGTCTACTGTACCAGTTCCACTCGTCCAAACCCCCCAACTCCCAGGGTAACAGGACTGCCTTGGTATCGTCCCTCCTGATACAGGACCGGGACCAGATCTTTCAGCTCTAAGGAGGACTCGGGACTATTAAGAAAAACCAGGTCCTGATCACTCAGACGTTTCAGAAATGATATCAATAAATAAATATGTGACAGAATTCATCATTTGCACCCCATCACATGATCTTTATAATTCATTATTCATTATCTCCCGCTTTATCCTCTATTAGGGTCGCGGTGGGGTTCCCCATGCCCATCCAGGGGAGAACATCTCGGGCGCTGGGCAGATACACCCAGGACAGGGCGCCAATCCATCGCTGGGTACACACTCACACACTCAAACACACTCTATATATGGGGCAATTTAGAGAACTCAATTAACTTGATCCATGTTTTTGGACTGTGGGAGGAAACCGGAGAACCCGGAGGAAACCCACGCGGACACGGGGAGAACATGGAAACTCCACCCAGATGGGGATTCGAACCGGGAATCCCTAGCGCTGAGAGGCGAACGTGCTAACCACTAAGCCACCGTGCCGCCCGATCTTTATAATAATAATAATAATAATAATAATAATAATAATAAATGCTATTTATACATTTAAACTTGCCTTTCTCTCTCTGAAGTGCCAGAGGTCTGCAGATGATCTGGACTGAGAACAGAATGGGGGGGGGGGAACAGATCTATAAGGTTTCTTTTGATGCCAATGATTAATCAGAACTGCAGAACAAAAGTATTTTATCAGATGAAAGCAGAAAACATGCCGGATCAGCAGATCAGTGGTTAAATCCACTGTGTTATATTTAGCTCTCATACCTCAGCAACAAAAGACAAACGAGAGTGAAGCCAAACAGAAAAGAGAGTGTTGAAGTGCTGTTTTGGCTTAATGCGGAAATACTATGTGCTGAAATGAAGCCGGTTGGAAAGAAGAGCAGCATACTCATCATGTAGCTCCAGGCTGTCTATGGGGATCGTCTCCTCAAAGACCCTGGAAGGAAACGCAGTTGCTGTGGTTATGCATTTTATATGTTTATATATAGACACAAAAGGCTGTGATCAGCTCGTATGAAGGCAGGTTGCAGATTTAGTGGAATTTCACAAACCTGTCAGAAAACAAGTAAACAATGTTTATGTAACTTGGGAGAAAACATCCTCAGAATGTCTGCTCTGCTTAGTTTTTTCACTGCAACATCAAATAAAGTGTGAACACTGTGCAGAAGTGTTAGGGGGGAGGTGTGATGTAGCTCGTTCTTCTTTAGTAAATGAGAATAATGTTGAGAGTTAGTTTTACATTTCAGTTTTTCTTTTGATACTGTAAAGCAGGGGGAGCAAAACTCAGAGCTCACTTTAGGTCGAGGGCCGAACAGGATAAACTTTTATTTTTGGGGTCAGGAACCGATGTTATCATAGCTGCAACGTGGAACTGCATATAATAAAAAGTTCTTAAAGGTTTAAACTGAAGTTGTTCCAGTGCTTTTGTCCGTATGGCGTATAATGTATTTATCAGAACTTGGGGCTCGCACTGACGTTGTTCCGATTGTACTGCGCATCAGAAGATAATCTGAGATTAGACGGGACTTACTCTTTATCGATGGTAAAGCAGGTGACCGAGCCGACAGCGGTGCAGGTAGCTGTTCTCAGAATCTCACTGCAGAAGAAATAAGCATCGCTGGGTGAATAGACTGATCAGAAACTGGGTGACTCAGCCTTCTGATTCAGGTCTTTATGACTTTCTGATTGTGGTGGGAATTCTTTTTTTTTTTTTCACCTCCTGCACATTTCATTTCAATCTGATTAGATAGAGTCGGTGTTAGAATGATTTTTATTACAATGTTCTATGTTTGGAACCACTCTCTTACCTCATATTATATTATATATAACGTTACTGGTTCTACTAAGAGCCCTCATCTCAATTCAATCTGTTTTAATAATCCTAGGCTGTCTGTAGTGTATCATACATTTTATTGAAAAATAATAATACAAATCTGTAGATTTAATCAATTTACAATTTCAATCCAAACCCTTTAATAAAACGTATTATTCATCTATCTTAATTATAATTAATCCTTTAATCCTTTAATCTATCACAAGCCACATGTCCATTACCGTATCAAAGCCAGTTCTCCAAAATGTTCCCCTTGTCCCATCGTGCGAATGGTTTTTTGCTGTCCGTTGACATTCTTGGTCACCAGAACCTGAAGATGTTCAGATGTTGAGGATGGAGACGATGCTTAAGCATTAGGACTTTAATTAAATGTGCACCATGTGTGTGAATGTTCCTGACCTCTCCTTCAAGAATGACGTAAAACGTGTCACCTTCAGCTCCTTCCCTCACGATGACCTCTTTGTCCTGAAACTTTACCTAACAATTAATTAAAGAATAATAATTAACAATAAATACGGTGCATCATATGATACGGTATGCTGATGTTAAAGCCAGTGGAGCTCTAAAATCTTTTAAAATAGTGTCTTTTTAAAATTGAAAGCCATGTAGAATGAGGGTAAACATGCCCCTGTCCCAAATGTTTTGGAGTGTTTCACCAATTAAGAAAACTGGTCATATATATGAAGTCATTTAATCCTTTATATAAACTTAAATTAAAGCCAAAGAAAATTTGAAATGTACAGATATGCACAACATTGGTTGCGTTCGTATTAAATTAGGACGTGGTAAAGCATTCTACGTTCTGAAATAGATACACATCAGTCTATTTCCTTTAGAGTTTATGCAAATGCTACAGATGCTCACCTCCTCCATCGAGTCAATGATGCTGGAGAGCTGCTCATCACGCAGAGATTTAAATGTGCGAGCTCTAACGAGGAGACCAAGAGCATTCAGACGACAAATTGCACAGCATCAGTGTTCACAGCATCAAACACCGAATGCAAAGCACAAAGCTTCTTTTGAATTTGTTTAATTCTCCAATAAAAATGTTAAAAAACAATGATAACGTTAGTCTTATTTTAATGCTTTTGTATAGAACAGTAATGGATGTTGATATTTGGCGACCTCTTTGGTAAAAATACGCAACTACAAGCACAAGTATCTACGTAAGTTATTGCATGCAAATCATTTATAAAGGAGCTAATTTGTGATGACCAAAATTATGTGGACAGTCCTGTAATCAAAATTAAGTTAATTAAAGAGTAAAAAAAAATACAGCATGCAAAAATACAATTTCTTAAGCTAAAATGTAAAAATAATTATATTTCAGAGATCTGTGTGATACTGTTTGATCATATTGGAGAACATATAAAAAAATGCTCACGTCTTCAAAAATCCCATAAGCTGCTCGCGTTTCTTCTTGGACTTGATGGCCATGATGCTTCTGTATATTTGTCTCTCGATGCACCATACCTTGACAGCCGTAACCGCTGATGGGTACATACACAATGAAAACACAAATGCCTAACAACCTAATAAAAAAATAAAGAAATGTATTCAGTAGAACCAAAGACGGGCTTCATGCAGATGGAAATCTGACCTTTAACCGACGCTGTTCTTTTGCAGTTGTATAGAATGGCCAGCTCCCCGAAAACATCTCCAGAGGTTAGAGTTCGCAGATTGCGCCCTGCCTGACTGACTCTGAGTTCACCCGCTGAATCAGAAAGACAGATAAAAAGAATCCTAAAGGTTCCTTTTTATAATTAATCATGGAAGTTTATTTTAAATTGGTCAGGACGTATACTTTTTCATCGCAGAGACACACCTACCTGATACAATATACAAGCTGTCGCCCTCGGTACCCTCCTTAATGATCTCATCACCCGGGCAGCGGTCCAGAGGGATGAGCAGTTCCACCATCATGCTGATCTGGTCCTCATCCAGGCGTCTCAGGAAGTCGTTCTTCTGCATTGCTTTGATTATCTGAGCTCTTTCACTGCCACACACACACAAAGAAGAAAATGTTCTGTATTATGGGCCACATAAGTCAGTCCCCTGTTCAAATGATTATCTCTGTTAAACAGGTAGTTAACCTGGGAGTCTTTTTGACCCTGGCGGAAACGGTGTCCAGGTCCTCTGGAATGGGCTCTGGGGCCATGACGGCTGTGCGGCTCTGCCGCTCATTTAATAAACTTTCATTGCTGCTCCTCTGAGATGTACCACCTGCGAAAAACACATGAAATATAAAATATGTGTCCCTTGAGCAATGACTCTTAACTGTTATTGCTCCAGGGGTGAAGTATCATGATCGACACTGTGCTCTGACCCAAACCAAGTTGGGATAAGTCACTTTTTTTAATGCTGTTTAAATGTTTTGTCAGAAACTAAACTAGAAAAAGCCCCACCCTGCTTTTCTAGGAAAGCAGAAATCACCCAGAGAAACCTGTGATCGAACGCCTGTCCATTAAAAAGTCATTTCTTATGCATTAAAGGAATACGGTTAACCCACATACACACCCAGCTCATTTAAATTGCTCTGCAGCTCTTCCAGGAGTCTGTTCTTTTCCTCCAGCTGTTTCTCTGAAAACAGAAAAGGATGATATTAACATCACAGTAATAACATCTGCATGTTCCCATGTGGGACTTTCTAATGTCTTTAATAATTTTGGGAAAGGTGCACGGCACCACAGGGAGGTGAGCGAAGTCGTTTCTGTGCACAGTGGATGAATTGGACTTCCTGATGTGGGGGTGAATCATCTTACCCAGGTCCCGCTTTTCATTCTGCAGCTCTTGATTGAGCTGGCACTGTTTCTCCAGCTTCTGCCGGAGTTCTTTCAGTTTGGCCTCCATGCCTCCTCTCCCTGCACAAACACGCATGGGTCAAGCGACTGCTCAGCGACCGTGTGCCGCATCATAATCATCATTTAATAATCGGAATGAAATGAAATATTCATGAACTGCAATGAATAAGAACAGACTGATGCAATGACTTAAAACATTTACAGACACAACGTCTGCATGTGTTCATTAAAAAGTGTAATAGGGCCGTGTGAACGCTAGGTGGCAGCAGCCTCACACGCTCCAAGTCTGTAATCAGGTGGGTTCAGGTGGGTTGAGTTGAAGTACAACGTGGTTCCTTACGGCTGGTTCTGAGGTAAGAACGCAGAGGTAATAAAGGTCTTCTTAAATGGGCCCGATGGGGCAACTTTGGACAAGAACATATACAAAATTATTGGCACAATTTAAGTTTTTGTAGTTTTTGTTAAAACGCCATTATTCAAGCGAACATTGCATATGAACATTGCTATAAAACGATGCAGCAGATGTTTGTGACCAACAAGCCCAAATACACCACTCCAAAATATTATACTATATCTATTGTGTTATAACTACATGGTAAAAAAAACTATATACAAACCTCAATTATTGTGTTTAGAACGTTCGTCCAATTTTATTTTTATTTTTTTAATCAAGCCTGGTATATTTTGGACAGTTGTATGATTTCACACAATAACACCATGTATACAATTCCAACATGACTTTAATGGTTTGTTTAGAGGTGTTGAAGAACTTGACTGGTCCAGTGAGCACAGAGTGGTGTCCTCAACCCCATCCAACACCAATACAATTAATTAAATCTGAGATTGTGAGCCAGGCCCCATCATCCCACGACAGTGACCTTACCAATACTCTGGATAAACATGCAAAATCCCACTGACACCACTTTGGAATTGTGAGAATTCCCCTCAGACAGGTGCTGATTGTTTTTTGGTTTTGTTTCCTGCCAAAATGCAATTAATAAATCCTGCATGTTGATTGCATAATCAGGAGGTCTCTTTGGTGATGTATAGTATTAGGTGACACGTTCCCTTAAACCTATTTATAAGATGTGATATTCTTCAGAGTGATGTATAATTCATGGCTGATAAAAACAGCACGTTCATAAAACCTCAGCAGAAGCAACTTGGCAGAGAGCGAATGTGAACCTCAACCTGCAGGTTGATAGTCCATGAGCAGCTGCAGAGCCACCACAGCTCGGTGAGGTCTAACCGTCTACCTTTCTGAAGAACTCAACAGTGTTTAACCCTTAACTGTCTGAGCTCCATTTCTTTACTTTAGCACACTGCAAAAAAATCTGTCAAAAAAATTAACATAAAGCAAGAAAAAAATGTTCACGCCTACACATCTATATTAATCTCATTAAGAATTCTCAAAAGAAAACATTTCTAAAAACTAGATTATTTTTCTCAATTAGAAATCTGTTCAAGTCAAGAACTAGATATCTAACTAATATCACTTAAAATCTCTGACTGATTTTAAAATATTTTTTAAAGATAATAAATACATCTCTCATAAATATAGATGTAAATTTAACAGTAATTGGAACAATAATAATTTATTTTATATTATTTTAGAAATTCTAGAAAAAGAAACTTAAAAATAATAAAAGTAATTTTAACATTTGTAGAGATATTAAATACCTATGCTTTTTATCCTTAATTACATATGAAGTGTGTTTTAGGTAATTATAATAATAATAATAACAACAAACTAATGCTTTATTTAAAAAAGCAAACAAGTTTAATTTCAAATATGATTTTTAATCATTAATTTTATTTCAAATATAAAAAAAACAAAAAGCTGGGGTTTAAAACTCATGTCTAAGATGACCAATGTGGACCCTTGAGCATGTCCCTCAACACCTTATTGCTTCAGGGGAGCTGTATCATGGCTGACCCTGTGTTCTGACCCTAACTATAAAGTTGGGATAGTGAGATACAGATAGTGTGGGTTCAGTAAAGAGTTAATGAATAAAAAATAAACACTGTTCTAACATGTTTAATTTTCTCTTTATTATACTTTCATACAAAATTAGATTTAAAAAAACACAGTTTGGCAGCCTCTGTGTAATCATTTCATTTATTACCTGTGAAGCTTGCTATAGCAACAGTATCACACTTTTCATTTTCTCTGTAGAACATTAAACGATTCCCGGTAATCATAAAACGACGTATTAAATCTGTGCATTAGAATCAGTATGAAATGAAGACACGTTCAATCACGTCTGATTAGAAAAACAAACGTTAGTTGTAATAAAATTAATTGTTGTTATTGCAGCAGGACTCATAAATATTAACGTAAAATATAAATAAATTCTGCTCATCACAGTGGCATTTTGTAGTTTGTGTTCTACAGTACATACTGTGCACTCTGTTCTAATGGTCAGAACCCCAATAGTACCACCACAGAATGGGTGTAAGGTGGGGGCACTATTCCTATCCCAGTGTTTAAATGAACCTACAGCAGCACTGCTGCACCAACACCCCCCCCCCCACCACATCAGTGTCACCACAGTGCAGTGTCACAGCAGAACTGACCATAAACAATCCACCACCCAAATGATACCTGTTCTGTAGTGACCAATAGAGAACAGAGAACCCAAAGGGGACTAACAACAACAAAGGACACAGATGAACCACAGTCTGTAATTGTCCACCTATATGTTTAGTGGAGGACATGGAGAATGGAGCAAAAAAAGGGGACGTGCCCTAACTTTTGACTGGTGCTATATTGTAACGTTGTGGACGTTACACAGAATTGAGGAGGGGTTATTGATGTCCATGGTGTGATGAGGTCGCGTCCCTGGTTCTCCTACAACAGCTAATGCGATAGCGATAATGTTTTTAAGACTACGACGCAGTTTGAGTAGTTGTTGGTGGTGTTTTGTGTAACTGTGAGTCATTCGGAGCGCTTTGATATTAAATAACATAATAAACACGTTGCCCACATGCCACACACCCACACATGTCAGTGTCAGCTAATTTATGTCGTAGTATTTTTGGTTTACGATGACATGCTTTATAAGTGGAAACATCGTGGTGCACCACCATCATGTTGCTCGTCATGACGTCGATGCTTTTGGGTGAAAAGTCAGAATCTGAGCTACTGACCAACTTTGCTTTCCTATTCGTCAATGCCTTCAGCTACTGTAGGACAATTCTTTATTTAAATAAGCACAAAATGAATATATCGGAGTGATGTTCTGCGCTGCTTTCACAGTCGGCTGAGCTGGTTACTGCATGATGAGTGAAATCTAAAGCTGTACTCAATGTTTTTCAAGTTCATTGAGTTGTTTGTGAAGAAGTGAATGATCCGGTGAGGTTGATAACACAAACACCAGAGCCATCAGTAACCAATTAAACACCTTTGGATTGAATCTGATTAAAGTTTGACAAACTGCACTCTAACATTCAAAAGGTCTTTAAACTGGTTAAATCCACCAAACAGCAGAATCTGTATTTCTGTTCCTCACCTGAGCCGGCGCTTGTGAAGGTTCTTGTCTTGAGCAAAACACCCAGCTTGCTTCAGGTTTCAGGTAGCTCCAGGATAACCAACGGGCGTGGGTTCCTCCAGCGCCCGCTCGTGAACGTCAAATCCGACAGAGGCGAACAGATTTATAATCGTTGTGTTCATTCCCCTGTACCCGTCCACTCTGTTCTCAAAGTCTCATTAACCAGAGCGAGGGCTGTTCCCTTATCAGCTCGGCGTGGCCCGGCACTGATCATTAACCTGCTCCTCCACCCTTCTCAGCACCAACTCAGAGTTACAGCTGTTATCCCGTGCCCTATGTCACGGTAACGCCATGGAAGAAAGTGCCAGGGAAGAGTGCCAGGGAAGAGCACAAGACGCGCCCGCCGTACACACCCAGGTCATACCGGGCTGTGCGATCCCATTATCCCCGTGGCTTTTACTAGTAAGCTCCGGGGGAAAAAACTGAAAATGCACATTGTTACGTCACAAAGCACTCAAAGACGAACGATCAATAACCACATGAGCGTCGAGCAGCAATCAAAAGCTTTTACTTTCTTTATTTTACACTGTTTTGCAGTTAAGCATCCTTCAGTAATGCCAAAAATGTGGGAACTGTTGCATAAATTTTATACTTCTTTATACGCCCAAAATCGTCATTTATGCATTTTGGAAGCCACTTATCCTAATAAATAGGGTGCTTAAGGTTATTCTTCATTATTTCTTCTCATACACACCTTAAGGCTGGGGAGTCAAACCCAATCGCACTGGGGGCCAAAACTCCGAGCCCGCCTTAGGTCGTAGGCCGAACAGGATAAACATTAAAAGTAAAACACTAAAAGTAAATGTTTTCTAAACATGAACAGGAATAAAACCAGACAGGAATATTATTCCACAATAAATAAACTTAAACTTTATGTAATGTAAAATGCTCTAATAAAATTAACTAAAAAAAAAACAAACAAAAGTAAAGATAACTAATCAAAACATTCAGTTTTCTTTGCTCTAAAATAGAAAATAGACTTGAATTTTAAATATCTATAAATATCTAAATATTTCTGCTCTCCATAAAAATGTTCCTGTCAAAATCATACCGATTTAAAATATGGACATGGTCCAAAAAATTATATCGCCGGGCCGTTAATAACGATACTAATAGATCAATGTAAAATGATGTGATTTGCCGGCCTCGAGTTTGACACCCATGCCTTTAGACAATCTTCAATTCGTCTAACTGGGAGGAAACAGACATGGAGAACATGCAAACTCCACTAAAAAAATGGGATTCAAAACTGGGACCTTGCAGCTGGACCTTAAGCTCGCATCTAAATCGTCGTTGGTATCATACTCTCCGCTGTTTCTCGTGAAGTGTAAAAGTGCTCCCATATTTATATACACTTTATAGAAAATTGTCTTGGGAAACAAATATAGCATTTAAAATAAAGAGATGAAGACCTGGCTGCTTTAAGAACTTTATTAATGCTTGACTTTTACGCTTCAGTGTATCGTGCACATGTCATTAATCGGCCACAAACTGAATATGAAAGAATTAAAATGTGTGGTTTATAAATATACATCTCCTGTGGTTCAGTCAGTGATGGAGAAGCATTTTATACAATCAAAATTCATACACAATTCATACACAATACAACCAACAGGGGCAAAAATACCACCGGGCCTCATATTGAGTGACGTAAACGCCTTCGGTTTGTAGTTCTACAAAAACTATTGTCATATCGTGAATCTTAATTGAGCATCACTTCAAACGAAGCCTGTATCTTTATCACAGCCTAAGTAAGTTTTTCTAAAAATATAAATATTACAAGGACGCATGATTGATTCATAATAAAGTCTGCGACAAATGATTTCAGATCAGAACAAAAAAACGAATAAGCACGACTGCAGCCGTGATGTTAAGTGCAATTACAGCGAGCTTTACATACAACAGAAACATATCGCATACATAACATTAGATTAAATTAAGTTTAACATGCTTATTACACTGCATCTATATAATGAGGTTTAGAACATCCAACATAAAGAAAACAACACATGGTCCTGTCTTTATAACCATTCATTCATTCATTCATTATCTTCCGCTTTGTCCTATATTAGGGTCGCGGGGGGGTTCCCCATTCCCATCCAGGGGAGAACGTCTCGGGCGCTGGGCAGATACACCCAGGACAGGTCACCAATCTATCGCTGGGCACACACTCACACACACAGACATGCACACAAACACACTATAAATGGGGCAATTTGGAGAACCCGGAGGAAACCCACGCGGACACGGGGAGAACATGGAAACTCCACCCAGATGGGATTCGAACCGGGAATCCCTAGCGCTGAGAGGCAAACGTGCTAACCACTAAGCCACCGTGCCGCCATCTTTATAACCAGATTATTATAACGTTCATCTAAACACATCTCATCACACTTAATCTCGCGAAATACAAATCATTAAGCACGTTTTTTTTTTTAATCACTGATATTTCACATTTTCACTGTACACACTGGACGCTGGTTATAAATTAAGAGGTCACATTGTTTTGTGCTGATGAGTTCAATTATTTTACATGAGGTCGTTGGGCGGACACTTTGAGGTCAGAGCACCGGGTCAGGTGTAATATGCCCCCCCCCATCCCTCCAGAACAAGGAGTATTAAGTGCCATGCTCAAGGGCCCACGTTGGTCACATTTTGGTAGACCTTAACCTTCAGACAGATCGGATGGCAGCTTAATAACCTTATTAATACTGTGTACAGTACAATGATCCACAACGCAGCAGATGTGCATTAAAACCCACTCACAAATATGGTTTGGTTAATTTACTAAGTGATTAACTTCGAATGTCCTCTCTAAGAACATATTCAAATATTGTAAATCACTGCAAACCATTGTATTTATTTTCAAAATGCTGATTTAATTACCTAAATTTAATATATCAACATAAATTGACCATTTTTTTTTATTTTTTTCCCCCAATGGAAATATAACGAAAGTATTGAATTTTTTGGTCAAATTTAACATGGAATGTAAACTAGAGTCAAGGCTGCACAAGGCTGTATTGGATGTTGATAAAACAGTTTTCAAAGCTGCCTTTTAAAACTTCTCAGATCCCTTACATTAGATTTCCATGATCTTATCACCAGATTTAACGACGTTAATAAATATAAAGATTTTTTAACTAAACTTTTACACTATAGCATGACGTTCTAAAAAAGTGCCGTACAGTCCATTGCAGTCCTTCAAAGTGCAATGTGTGAGTAAATAATACTGAGCAGATCCGCATTTCTGAGGTCAGGCACTGATGCTGGAAGGCAGGCGTGGCTTACGATTGAATTATGAATACGAGATTGTTGTAGTAATCGTGTAAAATGGCGTCGTATGTTCTAATGATAACATTAACTTTGAATAGAATCTGAAACGCCTCCCGCAAACCCGTTAAATCAGAAGTGTGCGGCTCATCTTGGGCTTTCTAAATAACCTTGTGTTTGATGCTCACTGATGGGAGGTTTGAAGACGTTGATAGAAGATCCAGTGGGTTCACATTCAAATAAGTGCTTTAGTAAGTGAGTGCAACAAATTTTGAGTTCTTACGGGGCCTATGAACCTGAACCGGATTCAAACAGTCATCAATAACTTCTAATATTTTAATAAATAAACCAATTGAATAATTATTGTGGAAAATGTCGTTATATGAGTTTTTATAATTATAATCATTCTAAAATGTTTTTTGTTTAGTAAGGTGTTTGTGATGGCTACTCGCTCGTCCTGCTGCAGACCTTTTTCAGATCTTCCAAGTTCTCGAAGGCGGCGTGCACGAACTGCCCGAACACTCGGTCCATGTAGCCTTCGTCGTTGGGATACAGGCCTTCCAGGAAGCCGATGTGTCCGCCGTGAGACGTCACCAATAGGGCCACGTTCGGCAGGCGCTGGGCCGCAGTCAGAGGAAACGCTGGAGGAGGGAAGCAAAGGAAGAATCCAGACGAAAGGTGAGAACCCATTTGTCTCGCGCCGACATGTCATTATGGATCGACGGCTCTCACCGTGTTCCGGAGAGAAGGGATCGTCGGCGGCGTTTAGACACAGGACCGGCACGGTCATCTGGGGGAGTTTGAAAGCCGGACTGGCGTCTTGATAATACTCTGTACACGTCTTGTAGCCGAACAACACGGAGGTGAAGAGCTCGTCGAATTCGCGAATGGTCCGTGCCTGGGGACAGGGGTACGGGGTGAAGTTTAAAAAAAACCTAAATTAGATACACACTATAGGGTCAACAGTACTATTTAATTATGGAATTCAGTTGTCATTCAATCCCACTGACTCTTGCATATGTTCAGGCACTAAGCTTTGCATTGTGGACCAGGGTATCCTTGTAAAATTGTGAAAAAAGTTTGGGGAATGCCCCTGAATGAGCTATGTGCACAAAGCCAAGTACATAAAAGCAGCTTTGGTGAGTTTAAATGTTAAAGAATTCTGATTTCTGACCACAACACCATTTAATAAAGCAATACGGTGCGAGATGGCGTGGCATTATTCTGAATAAATCACAAGAAAGATGTGTTATTAGTTCCTGGAACGTAGCGTAGTACAGTTACACCCCATGATTTATTCACAATAATACACAACATCCAGTGTCTTATTGTTTTAATAAAACACTAACAAACTATAATAATAAAAAAAAACAAGGTTTGATTCATAGATTTGTTTATTGAAAGCAAAATCGTTAATAATCTGGTCTTCTGCGACGTAACCTTTAAAGTGAATGTTAATCGCTGAGTAACACGATTCTGGTTTCTCTAACTATCAAACACTGCCATCCAGTGGCAGAACGCACTTTATACAAAACATTTGGAAAATAATGTGTTGTATATTACACATTGACGTGAATGTGTGTGTTATTGTCGTTAATGTCACGGCTGGACAAACGGCTCACCCAATCAGATTTAAGAAGCTTTTTTTTTTTTGACCCCCCTTTTTATTTATTTAATTTTTTTTTTACCCCTTTCAACATCAGTGTCTGACCTCACAAAAAAAGCTTTTTTCATAATAGGTCCCTGAGGTTCCTTTTGTTTGTACGATGTTGGTATATATCAGTGTGATGAAATACCTTTAGGACATGATCCACGTCTATCACCTTCTGTAAGATCGTTCTGTGTCTGTAAAGAGAAATGTCAAGTTTGCTGTGTTTAAGAGATGTTCCGTGTGTTCTGTGTTCTGTGAGATGATGAGACTGCACCTGTTGATGGCGTGACACAGGTTGTTGGTGAGATGGCGATTGAAAAGCAACTTGTTGATTGGCTGCTCCAGCGACGTGCACGACTCGAAGGAGTCCCAGACCACGGACAGCGTGAGACCCGCGATCAGCTTGGACTGCTGCCCCTTACGAGCCAGGTAATTCAGCAACAACATCCTGCAATCAAACACCACACTGGTTTGTCTTCCTAGTGCGTCTTTACTTTTATAATAATATTTAATGTAAAAGAAAACGGTTCTGTTGATTGTATTATGGTATAAAAGGATTTAAGGGTTAATTACATTCTTATCTTAATTATCAAGAAAATGTGTGTGTTGATGTTTTACCCGCCGAGCGACACCCCAGTTCCGAGCAGAGGTGCTTGTGGGTAAAGCTTGTTTACGTGATTGACGGCGGTCTCCACATCTGATGTATTGGCAGCGCAGAACGTTAGCGGCGTCTGAGAGAGGGAAGACGGAAAGGAGGTGAGTCACAAGTGTCACCGTGCACTCCAATCAGAGTTCAGTCCAATCAGAGTTCAGTCCAATCAGATCCATTAACCTGCATGGATGAGCAAAGGACACATTCTCTCAATTCACTGTGAGATTGCCCCAGCCTCTGGCATCGCAGGGCAAACCTGATATCAGCTCCCAGCTTCAGCATGGCGACGCACAAATTACAATAGAAATAAATACAATACAAAGACATATTTACCAAAAGCTCTTCTCCTCCGAACCCTCGGTTGTTCATGATCACGCACCTGCGAACATCAGAATCAGTCTAAAGACTTTTAGATACAAGTATAAATAAAATAGACATCGGGTGGCATGGTGGCTTGGTGGTTGGCATGTTCTCCTCTCAGCGCTGGGAATCCAGGTTCAAATCTCATTCTGGGTGGAGTTTGCATGTTCTCCCCACATCCGTGTGGGTTTAATTCGGGTTCTCTGGTTTCCTCCCACAATCCAAAAATATGGATTCAAGATCAATTGAGTGCTCTACTGTAAATTTCCCCATATAGTGTGTGTGAGTGAGTGTGTGCCCAGCGATAGATTGGCGCCCTGTTCTGCCCAGCGACAAAACCTTCTCCCCTGGAGGGGCATGGGGAACCTCCCCCAGAACCATAGTAGAGGATTAAGTGGAAGATAATGAATGAATTAATAAATATTAGATTATTTATGACCCTAGAATCTCATTTATATTGGACTACAATCAGATCTACAGTTCAGGCAGTAAAAAGGACCATGTGTCTACATACTTTTGTCTTTTCTGTGTATAATGAGGATCAGTGTCTCATCTGCTGTTAATCTTAATGAGCTCTCATGACCAACCTGTATCCGTGTAAGGTGGCCTGACGGACCATATGCAGGACGTACGTCTGCCGACTGTCTCCCGTTAGACCGGGCAGGATGAGCACCGTGGGTCGGGTGGAGGATTGTGGGTATTTCGTGTTGTCCGTGTTATCGGCCCAGTCCAGAGAGAGTTGGCCTCCGTCGGCCGTCCTGATCAGCTCGCTGGAACCATGACAGAAAGACAGACAGAGTGACAGTCTGAGTTAATCCCCTCACAGAGAAGCAGAGAAGTGTTTCATGTTGAAATTTCATTTCAAGCATCTGGCTCACAGTCTGCATTCTAGTTCGTCTCGAAAGTGTGAGATGGGCTTGAGATGAGGGCTTTGTAGAGGCTACTCAAGATCCTCCACCTTAAACTCACCCAAACGCACTATGTACCTTGATTTGGACAAATTCAGGGGCCATAGGAAGCATTCAGTTGTCCAAAATACAGGGGGAGGAGCTTTATTTCATCAATTTGGTGTATAACAGTTTAAGTCGTGTTAAAATATCATACTTGCGGTACGTGACATCGGGCCTGGTCTTGATAAACACCCGTACGAGGGTCTGAACGCGGCCCCCCCAGCACCAGGCTGTGGGGCAAAACCTCTCCAGCACAACGGGGCAATGCGCGTGCAGAAACCTGCGAAAGCCATCAGCACACACCAACACCGGAACCTGCGAATGTGTAGAGAAGACACCAGACCATTAGATTCAAACAAACTGTAAATGTTTAAAACAAAACTACATTAAGCTAGATTAAATATTTAAAAACAATACATACAACTGTAATAAATATGCAATAACTCGATATAGCACTAGTAACAGCATTAATAACACAGCACTACAGTAAACACACAATAACACAAACATGTAATAACAATACACAACACTGAGAACAACATAGAACATTAAATATTTAATAACAATACATACAACTAGTGTAATGTGTAATAACCATGCAATAACACGGTATATCACCAAAATAAATGTTTTAAGGAAACCAATGCAATGAACATTTATTACTAATACACAGTGCAGCAGTAACATGTAATAACGCTACATAACACAATGTAATAAACTTCCTATAACACTATTAGTATTAAATAACACTAGATATATCTGTATTAACAACATAATAGATTTGTATAGCACTATAATATAGCATGGCATTATAGCAAATGTTAATAAACTCTACATACCAACGTTATAACCTTACAATAGAGCTGCATAGCACTATGATTATACTATAACAATACAAAACCCTGCATGGCATGTTTAATAACAATAACTGTGATCAATATACTATAATAACACTGCATACCTTCGTAATAACATTAACGTAGGTGTCAAACTCAAGGCCCAGATTATTTTACATTGATCTATTATTATTGTTATTTACGGCCTGACGTTTTTTTTTTTTTTTTTTTTGGAACATATTTTAAATTTGTATGATTTTGTCAGGAACATTTTTATTTTATAACATTTATTACTATTCATGTTCAGAAAACATTTACTTTTAGAGTTCAATAAATGAGTTCTAAATAAATGGGCTCTGAGTTGTGGCCCCCAGTGCATTTGGGTCTGTCCCCCCTGCAAATAACACGATATAGTGCTATAATTGAACTTTATTAACACGACATAGTGCTACAATTGAACTTTATTAACACGACATAGTGCTATAATTTAACTTTATTAACACAACATAGTGCTATAATTTAACTCTATTAACACTACATAACGGGTTAATGTTTATATACAGTGGATATCGCTGTATAAAGTATTAAATGTAACCACACAGCACTTTACGAAGAAAAACCACTAAACCTTAATATAATATATTGATGTAACGAGATTACTAATACAGATTATACACTGACCTGAGGTTTGCTGCCCCACAGACAGAATAATGTGGCTGTAACTGCCCCTAAAAGCAGCGAACATGGGGCAAAAACCACATCTGCCCCCCAAACGGCGGGAACAAATCCAACCATCGTCTCGAAAGTATTTAGAGTAAATTTTTAAAGAAGTTTTAATTCTGACCCTCTGACCATCAACTTCCCTAAATGAATGGATCTGGGACAAAGGGCACACGAGGCAGCAGCGGTCCAGATAAAGAATGAACAAGTTCAACTCGAAAACGAATTATAGTTTATTCTTTTGAAATTAAGTTTTCACGATCTTTACAAACGCAACACGAGTAATATTAGATACTACAATTATTTAAATATACCGATCATTTACATTGACAGTTTTCCATTCCAACGGGCTTGATTCTGAAACGAAGTGCTCTAAAAAGGCCTTTGCATTACGCCCTAAGTAGTGGATTGGAAAAGGGAACAAGAGTTTAATTGGAAGGCGACCAGCTGTCCGGCGGTTTGAGATAGGAAATGACTCAAAGCTGTCCGCAAACTTGCCTTATAAAGATGCATGTGAATTAAAAATGTCCTCTGAAATGAACGATAGATTCCTTCCAGATGCCAAACTGCATTCGGTTTAAATAAGTTAATTAATTTTAGCTTAAAAAAACATATAAAGGTTTTAAACGAATCTTCTCGTTTGAAGGGTGTCGGCTGTTTGTTCTCGTTACGATGTCGCCCTCTAGTGGAAAAACCGAGTATGAACATGACTATTGTTATCATTTGAGTGCTTTTAAATGGAAGAAAAAAAGGTTTTTGACGATGGTGTTAAGGATTGAAGTTGTGTTAAGGATTTTTCCCATAAGCTCTCCCTTTATAATGGTTAATACACAACAGGATTACCACTGACTTTAATATTTTTATATCATGAACTGTTCTAAATTCTAGTGAAGTTCTAAATTCTTTGCAGTTCTTTCAGAGCTAAAGAGATTCTGGTACAGATTCCTAATGTAATAATATTAATATTCATAATATAAACCACATATAAGAGTCAGGGACTGTGAATGAATGTGGACAACTTTTGTACGCTAAGGAAGGAAAATGCACCTGGTTGCCAGATACAGAAATAAAGCTCCACCCACCGCCTCCCAGTCAGAAGTTAAAGCTGTTTCACTTTCCTTTCTGTTGATCGGGTGTGGTGCGTGTTTAAGGACATATTTTGAAAGCCTCTGCTGATAATTTTGGGTCATGGCCTCCATTACTTCTTCTATGGGATATAAGAATGAAGTGAAGCTGCAGAACATGTTCTCCAGGCCGGTTAGGTTCCATCTTCTGTATAAGAGCTCGTTTCATGGGGCCACCGTCAGTAAACTCGTCTCTGGATTTGAGAGCAGGGGACATTATATCATTGTTGTGGTTTTGCAGACAGGTTCAATAAGAGGAGCTTACATCAGTCAATCTCTGAATAACAAAAAAGATGCCACTGATGCAGAAGCCTTTGTTTTTGATGTGAATGATGAAGATGCAAAACATTTTCCAGTGAGGAACCCTGCAAAAGCAGCAGAACTCCGCAAGCAGACCTTTAATGACACTCAGTCAGGCTTTGGTTACACTAAAACAGTCATGTCTATAATGATCGGTGGTTGTTTACAAATAACCTCAGATAGTGACATACATATACATTTTAAACCTGATGGTGTGTATGGTACTGCGTGGCCTGTGGAGAAACATGTGGGCTGTATTTTGGAACTACACCGTGTTGAAGGTACGCTCATGTTTAAGGAAACCCAAACTGGGATGGTTTTTACAGTTAGTTCATTAATTTAACGTCTTATCTAATTAAACCCTGATTACAGTCACAGTGGTGGAGGAAGGGGGGTACTGTTAAGTAGCATCTGTAAAAGCATGGGCGAGGGCATCAGTGCCTACAGCAAGGGTCATCTGCAAACACACCATATGTACAAAAATCACAAAGCACTGAGTCACTGAGACGTATAATTTGGAAAAGTACTATATGGTTCCATTATAGTGGGAATATTTGGGGAAGGCCATTTTTCTGTCTCAGCCTGATTGTGCACTAGTTTTTTTAAAACAAGGCATGTTTAGAACCTGACTGGCCCACACAGGGCCCTTTGGGATGAATTAGAATAATGATTATGAGCAAAGTCCTCCTGTCCAACATCAGTGTACAACTTAACAAATGTGCTTCTGTATTAATGAGCAGCAACTCATAGACTATGCAAAATCTTGTAGCAAGCCTTTCCTGTAAGAATTTGTTGCTGCAAAAAGAGTTGTGTCTTCCCTACAGTGTACTGGACTTAAAAGATGTAGAAAGATATATATATATATATATATATATATATATATATATATATATATATATATATATATATATATATATACACAGTGGGTTGCAAAAGTATTCATACCCCTTGAACTTTTCCATATTTTGTCACATTACAACCACAAACATAAATATATTTCACTGGAATTTAATGTGAAAGACCAACACAAAGTGGTATACAATTGTGAAGTGGAAAGAAAATTATACATGAATCAAAAATTCATTTTTTTACAAATAAAAAACTAATAAGTGCGATGTGCAAAAGTATTCAGCCCCCCTGAGTCAATACTTTGTGGAGCCACCTTTTGCTGCAATTACAGCTGCAAGTCTTTTAGGGTATGTCTCCACCAGCTTTGCACATCTAGTGACTGAAATTCTTGTCCATTCCTCCTTGCAAAACAGCTCAAGCTCAGTCAGATTGGATGGAGAGCGTTTGTGAACAGCAGTTTTGAGATCTTGTTCTCAATTGGGTTTAGGTCTGGACTTTGACTGGGCCATTCTAACACATGAATATTCTTTTTTTTAAACCACTCCATTGTAGCTCTGGCTTTATGTTTAGGGTCGTTGTCCTGCTGGAAGGTGAACCTCCGCCCCAGTCTCAAATCTTTTGCTGACTCCAACAGGTTTTCTTCCAAGATTGCCCTGTATTTGGCTCCATCCATCTTCCCATCAACTTTGACCAACTTCCCGGTCCCTGCTGAAGAGAAGCACCCCCAGAGCATGATGCTGCCACCACCATATTTGACAGTGGGGATGGTGTTTTCAGAGTGATGTGCAGTGTTATTTCTCCGCCACACATAGCGTTTTGCATTGTGGCCAAAAAGTTCAATTTTGGTCTCGTCTGACCAAAAGCACCTTCTTCCACATGTTTGCTGTGTCCTCAACATGGCTTCTGGCAAACTGCAAACGGGACTTCTTATGGTTTTCTTTTAACAATGGCTTTCTCCTTGCCACTCTTCCATAAAGGCCACATTTGTGTAGTGCACGACTAATTGTTGTCCTGTGGACAGTTTCCCCCACCTGAGCTGTGGCTCTCTGCATTTCATCCAGAGTCACCATGGGCCTCTTGGCTGCCTCTCTGATCAGTGATCTCCTTGTTCGGCCTGTAAGTTTAGGTGGACGGCCTTGTCTTGGCAGGTTTACTGTGGTGCCATACTCTTTCCATTTCCGGATGATGGATTGAACAGTGCTCCGTGAGATGTTCAAGCTTGGGAAATCTTTTTATAACCTAAGCCTGCTTTAAACTTCTCCAAAACCATATTCCTAACCTGTCTGGTGTATTCTTTGGACTTCATGATGCTGTATGCTCCCCAATATTCTCTTAACCAACATCTGAGGCCGTCACGGAGCAGCTGTATTTGTACTGAGATTAGATTACACACAGGTGGACCCTTTTGAGTCATTAGCAGTCATCAGGCAACTTCTGAATGCAATTGGTTGCACTCAGGGAAAAGGGAGCTGAATACTTTTGCACGTCGCACTTATTAGTTTTTTATTTGTAAAATATGTTTTGATTCATGTATAATTTTCTTTCCACTTCACAATTGTATACCACTTTGTGTTGGTCTTTCACATTAAATTCCAGTGAAATATATTTATGTTTGTGGTTGTAATGTGACAAAATATGGAAAAGTTCAAGGGGTATGAATACTTTTGCAACCCACTGTATATATATATATATTATATATATATATATCTTACATAATACACCATTATGACCATGTGGGAAAAAGTTTTCTTGAGAGTTTTGAAAATTCACATTTACAAAAGTATTCACAGCCTTCGCCATGAAGCTCAAAATTGAGCTCAGGTGCATCCTGTTTCCACTGATCATCCTTGAGATGTTTCTACAGCTTAAATGGAGTCCACCTGTGGTAAATCCAGTTGATTGGACATGATTTGGAAAGGCACACACCTGTCTATATAAGGTCCCACAGTTGACTGCATGTCAGAGGGCAAACACAAAGCATGAAGTCAAAGGAATTGTCTGTAGACCTCCGAGACAAAATTGTCTCGAGGCACAAATCTGGGGAAGGATACAGAAAGATTTCTGCTGCTTTGAATGTCCCAATGAGCACAGTGGCCTCCATCATTCATAAATGGAAGAAGTTTGGAACCACCAGGACTCTTCCTAGAGCTGGCCGGCCGTCTAAATTGAGCGATCGGGGGAGAAGGGCTTTGGTCAGGGAGGTGACCCGATGATTACTCTGTCAGAGGTCCAGCATTCCTCCCTGGAGAGAGGAGAACCTTGCAGAGGGACAACCATCTCTGCAGCAATCCACCAATCAAGGCAGTCCGTTTGGAATTTGCCAAAAGGCACCTGAAGGACTCTCAGACCATGAGAAACAAAATTCTCTGGTCTGATGAGACAAAGATTGAACTGTTAGGTGTGAATGCCAGGCGTCATGTTTGGAGGAAACCAGGCACTGCTCATCACGAGGCCAATACCATCCCTACAGTTAAGCATGGTTGTGGCAGCATCATGCTATGGGGATGTTTTTCAGCAGCAGGAACTGGCAGACTAGTCAGGATGGAGGGAAAGATGAATGCAGCAATGTACAGAGACATCCTGGATGAAAACTTGCTCCAGAGCGCTCTTGACCTCAGGCTGGGGCGACGGTTCATTTTTCAGCAGGACAACGACCCGAAGCACACAGCCAAGATCTCAAAGGAGTGGCTTCAGGACCACTCTGTGAATGTTCTGGAGTGGCCCAGCCAGAGCCCAGACTTGAATCCGATTGAACATCTCTGGAGAGATCTGAAAATGGCTGTGCACAGACGTCTCCCATCCAACCTGATGGAGCTTCAAAGGTACTGCAAAGAAGAATGTCCAAAACTGCCTAAAGATAGGTGTGCTAAGCTTGTGGCATCATATTCAAAAAGACTTGAGGCTGTAGTTGCTGCCAAAGGTGGTTCTACAAAGTATTAAGCAAAGGCTTTGAATACTTATGTAAATATGATTTCTTTTTTTTTTTTATTTTAATAAATTTTCAAAACTCTGAAGAAAACTTTTTTTCACATGGTCATAATGGGGTATTTTGTGTAGAATTTTGAGGAAAGAGATTAATTTAATACAATTTGAAATAAGGCTGTAACGTAACAAAATGTGAAAAAGTTAAACGCTGTGAATACTTTCCGGATGCACTGTGTATATATATATATATATATATATATATATATATATATATATATATATATATATATATATATATATATATATATATATATATTGTAAATTTTAGTGATGCTCAAAAAATGTATAATTAAAAAGGTTTAATGTTCATTTTATTGTTTTTATTTAGATCTGGGAGATCTTTTACCCATCCCTTGGAGAGAGATTTCCTGGACAGATGAGTGAGATGAACAGATGTTACCCATCTGTTTGTGTATCATTGTGTTCTTATGAGATTAATCTGATATTTCTGTCACTGTTGTGTAAATGTGTTTGTCTGTGTGTCTGCCCTGCTGGAGAATTGTCCATGGTGTTTTGGCCAACCCCAGCCTTTTAGCCTAGGAGTGCTTGGGATGGGCTTCAGCATCCTCTGCAACCTAGCTCAGGATTGTGTTTTATTTTTTTAATTAAAAAAGTCGTTTTTGACTTCTTTGGTCACTGGTAACATTATCCTCTGACCTCTTTCATCATTGCTGGATATTTTTGCTCGGTCACTCTATTCTCTGTATACTTTCAACATGATTGGTTTGTCAGTATGAGACATCCCACCAGTATTCAATTTTACGTGAAGTGAATGGGATTTCAAAAAAATTGCCCCATATAGTGTGTGTCTGTGTGAGTGAGTGTGTGCCCAGCGATGGATTGGCACCCTGTCCTGGGTCTATCTGCCCAGCGCCCGAAGCGTTCTCCCCTGGATGGGCATGGGGAACCCCACCGCGACCCTAATAGAGGATAAAGTGGGAGATAATGAATGAATGAATAATTGGGATTTCCAATTGTATGAACATTTAATAAAAATATCCTCATCTGACAGAACAAGAGACAAATTGAGACAGGATTTTGTCTCGTATAAAACACTGTTGACAAAGGTGAACGCTTTGCTCCTGGGTCCAGTCGGTTCTGGAAAATCCAGCCTCATCAACTCTGTTAGATCCACTATGTACAAACACATTGTGCGTCTGTCCAACGTTGGTACATCAGTGAATGGATTCACCAGAAAGGTTTGCACACACACGTAGGAATACAGATTTTTTTATTTTATTTTACTTTCAAAACTCACTTGATGCTGCAGCTGGCCTGCACTCATCATTTATTCCTTCTTTATGTGCTCCTGTATCCAGCTGACTACATATGATATCCGAGCGGAGCGGCGAGGTCCTAGCACAGTTTTGAGGTGGTGTGACATTATGGGTTTGAGAGACGAAGAGGGTTCCGGACTGTCTATCTCCGATGCCATAAATGTCATCAAAGGCCATGTTCCTGAAGGATACCAGGTACTCTGAGACGCCGGTGCTTAATGATTCTAATTTTAACTGCTATAATTATAATTACACCAGGTTACAGATGCTATAAAAAAGTTAATTTAATATATATATATATATATATATATATATATATATATATATATATATATATATATATATATATATACACACACTTATGTTACTGTAATTTAAGGTTAATTAAAAAAAAAAAAAAAAACTACTTTTTATATTGATGCTTTAGTTTCAGAGTGAAATTCCTTTTAATGACTCGGTGCTGGGCTACAGAGCAGAACCTTCTCTGGAGGAGAAAATGCATTGCGTCCTCTTCGTGCTCGATGCCTCCAAAGTGACATTATACTCGAGCAGCCTGAAGTCCAGACTCAGGCAACTCCACACTAAAATATCAGACCTGGGTGAGAAACTTATTATTATTATTATTATTATTATTATTATTATTATAAATGTCCCACAGGCATTTAACAGGCAGCACAGTGAATAGTTATTCTGTATCTGTGTGTGGGTTTCACTTCAAGAACTCTGGTTTTCTTTCATATTTAAAAAATATACTGATAAATATATTTAAGATACTAAATTACCCCCTGACTAATTATAAACCAAATTTATACAATACAGGAAACAATCTATTTAAGTATTAAAGAAATAACATGGTTATGTATTTGTATAATAAATTCCTGGTTAATTTTACAGGAGTTACTTCACTGATTTTGCTCACTCATGTGGATCAGGTGTGTCCAGCAATACAGAAGGATCTAAAGTTTGTGTACTCCAGCCGAACTGTACAGGAAAAGGTACTCAGGATTAGTCTGTATTAAATATGTGGGGTTTATGATCCATGCCACGGTGCAGTGAAGATCTGCTTTTTAAATCTGGTTGTGTTGAGTGTAAATGAGGGGGAAGTCTTCGTCTCTGTTCTGAACTCTGATCTTGGTTTGGTTACCTCACAGATGCAGAACGCAGCAGAAGTTGTGGGACTGCCGTTGTCCTATGTGCTGCCGGTGAATAACTACACTGCCCGACTGACTGTGGAACATGATACTGACATCCTGCTTCTAAATGCTGTTATGACCATCCTACAGGCTGTGGATGACTCCCTCGAGGACCAGATCCCCTAATCACATTTTTCTAAACTCATCCACTTACACATTCTTCTCTGCACTTTTCACAAATGTAAAAACGCGACAGACAGCACGTAGATAAAAGGAAACCATGCTGTTTGTAATGAAACTCTAAATTTTTTATTAGTTTGATTTGTTTCGCTTTAGTCATTTTACCTTCCAGATTCAGTTGAGTGATGTGCAGAACTGTAGCATCAAGCACCCAGCTTATTAAATTTTCATGAATCTGACTCCCTGCTTTCTGCTTCAACGTAACACAAACAGAGAAGTTTGTGTTCTTCTTTTACTCAGAAGACTGACTGATGTTTTAAACAATCAGACCAAGGCTGGTTATTAACATCCAACTAATCATATAAATACTTAAGTGGCTATTTAATTAATAACCTTTGGAATGAGACATGACTGATATTAAACCCACTGTTTATTAAACTACATTAAAATTGTTTAGTTAAATAAATCGGCACAACAAACGCTTCACATCGCATTGATTTCAGAGACTTATACACTGCGGCTATAAATGATTAATGTAAAATATATTAGAAGGGTGAAACTCCACCTCAAGTACATACAATGTTTTTTATTTAATTACATTTTTTATATGTTCTACTTTTTCGTAAAAAATATAACTGGCGAACTATTACAGGCCTATAAACAGCGCCCTCTTGTGGACCAAAAAGATCACGGCGCGGACATTATGATCTGCTATTTAATGCTGCAATGCTTAAAACTGTAATAATACTTTTTTATATATAAATTTGAAAGCAAACTAAATAATAAAACTGTTTTTTATTATCCACTTCTGTTTATAAATGATTTTGTTTTTTTTATTTTCAGATGCATTTAAAAAAAAAACTTTCTATCCATTATACATTATCTTATCTCATTGTCTTCAGCTTAATCCTATACTAGGGTTGCAGGGGAGTTCCCCTCTGCTTATGGGGTAACATGGGGCAGGGCACACACACTCACACAACACACAAACATTATATGGGGCAATTTGAAGCAGCCAGTTCACCTTAAAGTAAAAACTTATGCAAAATAAATCACATTATCACATTATCCCATTCAGGGGCAGTTTGTTATTAAAACTGAGACCCCAGTTTGAGAACCACGACCCAAATGCATTATTTAACGTACTTTGAAATCTAAAATCTCTTTATTTTAAAAAGGACCACCACGAGATCATCAAACTGAGCTGAAGCCGAGTTGTAACTCACACAACTCCCAAATTATTGCCCCCCTTACACATTAGGGATTGTGGTTGTAGCTTTGCTGGCTGCATTTTGGGTCGGTCCTCACTCGGTTGAGTGGGTTTGCCTTTTCTTAAACCATAATTCCAGAACCGTTTACCATAATAATCCCGCTTTAATAACGATTTTATCGCGTCGACTGCGAGGATCGCAGATTTACACCTGCTACCGTGCAGGGAAATTGTTCGCGGTGCAGATCACCCGCGTACAGTTGGCATCGAGTGGATGTTTAAAATCGTAAGGTTTGTTGTTTTTAATTCGTGCTGGATTTGTGCTTTCGTGGCGGTAATCTGGCTTATTGACGCCGAGCCGCTGCTGGATCGTCGCTCGGTCTCCGTCAGTGGAACTCCAGCCTGAGAGACGAACAGCCTCGACCGGTGCACCATGGAATAAACATGGCCCACAAAAAGAGCGCGTTTATCGAAGGTTAGTACACAACCTACACCGCCGTTATAGTTAGAATAGTTCGTTTAGAAGGCTGAGGTGTTTAGTGACTGCGATTTCAGCGTTTAAACCCCGATGACGACGCTGAGGCGCCTGTTTAGTTCTGCATTACTATGCTAAGCTAACTGCCTCCCCAACCACAGCCCTGGGTCGCTTAATTAAAAAACTACGAAACAATTAAGCTGTTTATTCATCACGTTAAGCCCGTTAAAACCCGGACTGAGCGAACTACGAATGAAGTCGTTTGGAACGAGTTAACTGGCATGCAAATAACCTTCGTTGTGTTTAACGGTTTGGCTTTAAAATCGCTTTGTAATGGTCTTTTTTCCCCCAAACCGCTGCACCAGCAAAATATTTTTATAAAGCAATCGACGTATTCGTGACGTTTTCCCCAAATTACGGTGTTTTTAACACCTCAAAACCTTTACAAATAAAGGTTTCTGACGCGCGGCGGCTAAAAGGCTATCTCATTTAGGTCGCGTCTCAAATCGCGTCCTGCTCTCCCAGGCACTGCGACCTCATTAGTGCGATGTGAAGTGTTTTTGCGGTATTCGTTACGCACTACCTGGAGAGTTGTGCTTGGATTGGGACGCAGCCAAAGGCCTGAGTGGTTAGCTGCAGAGCCAGGCGCCGTCTTAGACGCTAAAATGTGATTATTAAAATGATTTTTCCATGTGATTTTAATTGCATTAAATGGCTCGTAATGCTCATTTTGCTCGTAGGATCTTTAATACAGTAGAGATTCAGAAACGTCAACTGTGCAGTGAGTCGCTGGCAGCTAACAGCAGCTTTGTCTCTGCAGCAGCAGTCAAGGTTTATTATGGATTAGTTTTAAAACATGACACTGCAATATTTACCAAACTGATCCCACTTTTTAAAGCGCAGTCTGATTGACAGGCTGTTTTTGTGATTTATATATAATTGTAAGTAACCTCAGTCATATTTGGGGGTGTTTGTTACTGCAGATCGTTTGTCTTTTTAAACTTTGGTCTGCTGTTTTATTTTTATTTTTTTGCATTGGATTCATTTATTCAGTCATTATCTTCTGCTTTATCCTCTGCTAGGGTCCCCGGGGTGGGGTGTCCCTATGCCCATCCAGGAGAGAACGTTTCGGGCACTGGGCAGATAATCCCAACAAAGGGTGCCAATCTATCACTGGGCACACACACAAACACAAAATTTAAAGGATTCAGTTTACCATGAATCCACGTTTTTGGTCTTTTGGACCCAGATCGGGATTCGAACATGGATCCCCAGCGCCGAGAGGCGAACGTTCTAACCACTAAGCCACCGTTAAATTTTACACCAAGAAAAACACCAGGTGTTCTTCAGTGCAAAGGCTGAAATGTTCAACTATAACATAATGATGTCATGCATTTCAAACATTTTAAGCTTTGACTGTGACGTTTTAGAGATATATACTCTATTATACTATACTATATAAGCTACGTGGTGTAAATACTTACAATTTTGTAGGAACAGTTTGGTGAAAGCCCAGTAGACTGCATAATGCCAGATCAGTGATGTCGGAGTTGGGTGAATATGGAGTGTAAGAACTTGACTCTCCTGCATAGAGCCCTTTGGGATGAACTAGAATGCTGATTATGAGCCAGGTCGGCCAAGTCTTTCCCAATACATCTGTCTGTATAGTGTAATTAGGACGTTATACTCAAGCCGCCTAGTTGGCAGCATGTCCTGGAATTAGTTTTACAGCAAAGCAACAAAAAAAGCAGATTTAGGAGCTCCCTCCATGTTCACTATTGTTTTTTATTTACTTCTTAATAACCTAGTTATTAAAGTTTTTTAATAAAAGCAAAATGTTCATCCGTGCCGCTTTGCATTTCTGCCTGTTCAGCTGTATTGTGTGTTTCTCTCTTAGCTCTTGGTAGATCAGAGGCCAGCAGAGATGGAGGTTTCAGGCAGAACTGGAGCTTTTCCCTGTCTGATGACAGTGAGGAGGAGAAGAGAAATGAGTAAGCAGTTTATTCAAGCTTATTTCAGTATTTCGGGCCACGGCAGCCTTGCTGGCACTCGTTCTTACTGAACCCCGCTCATACAGCATGTCAAAGAAGCTCTGGGTTCAGGACGGTCACGTTGCTACGGAAACGTTTCTGTTTTAGCTGAACTGAGGATGGTTTCAGGTTCCCTTAATGGGGACTTCAGTATCAAAATCTAGTAATTTTATTAGTCATTCTAATTCTTTCATTCATTCATTATCTCCCGCTTTATCCTCTATTAGGGTCGCGGTGGGGTTCCCCATGCCCATCCAGGGGAGAACGTCTCGGGCACTGGGCAGATACACCCAGGACAGGGCACCAATCCATCTCTGGGCACACACTCCCTCACACAGACACACTCTATATGGGGCAATTTGGAGAATTCAATTGACTTGATCCATGTTTTTGGACTGTGGGAGGAAACCCGAGAACCCGGAGGAAACCCACGCAGACACGGGGAGAACATGGAAACTCCACCCAGATGGGGATTCGAACCGGGAATCCCTAGCGCCGAGAGGCGAACATGCTAACCACTAAGCCACCGTGCAGCCCATTCTAATAATTCTAAATCTAATATAAAGTGAAGGTTGCTTAAGGAGGGTGAGTCCTCCACTGAGTCTTGGTCCTCCCAAGGTTTCTTCCTTGAGTAACAACATAAAAGTTTTTTCTTGCCACTGTCGCTTCGGCTTGCTCTTTGGGGGTTTAAGGGCTTTTCATTCTGTAAAGCTGCTTTGTGAAAATGTACTGTTGTAAAAAGCACTATATAAATAAATAACAGACAAATAACAGAAGGTACATTGAGATTCTGAAGGGTGAAGATTGAGTGTTTCTGAGTGTGTATTTCATCCATCATGAGGACATTTATGAGTAATGAGATGCTATGGGAATCATTGTGGTTGAAAATAAACCTACTGTATCTTTAAAAGTCATGTTTATTATCAATTATGATCCAATTATGATTATGACCCTTTATGGACACAGGGCTGTAATAAACTGCTGTATTTAAACTGTCAGGAATTGACTCTACACCATTTTCTTTGCTCTGTGTACATTTCTGTGTACAGTGTAAAACTCCATATTGACCTTATAGCCAATCCACATTTAGACTTGAATAAATGCTTCCTGTCTGTGTACAAGACGATTATATTTTCATTTAATTAAACTCCTGTGTGGTGTGTTTGCACAGCAGCCTTTCTGTGGTGACCATGGATCAGGTGGGTGGGCCGCAGGAGCTTTCCCCTGAAGAAATCAAGGTATACATACACACACACACACACACACACATATTGCTTTTGTGGGGCATGCCTTTTTAATGTTTTGCATTCCCTATATTGTTGAGTTTTGCACCACTCACTATTGACACCTTAGTAGGTCACTACTTAGTAGGTTTATTTTGTATATGTATTGTTTTTAGACACCCCGTCTAAGGCACTTGGGTTCTCTGGAGCCTATAAGAACGTACGAAAGAACAGCTAATAACTTCCGCTCACTGAACCGAAGTGGAACTGGCAAGACGAGGTGGGTTCTCCATGCCTCAGATCATTAGCAAACTTTAAATCTGTGCTTTTTCTAGAATATATTTGTACATGTTGTATCTTAAACGAAGTCCCAGGACCTTAAACTTGTATCCTGACCGTTTTGTTCCAGCAATGCGTCCCATTCGATGTCCATTTCCACCCTACCCAGTAGAACCAGCTGTTTGATTATGAGCCAGGCTCAGGGGGTGGTGGTTCAGGGAAGGTTGTTTCAGCACGCACATCTCCCGTCGTCTGTGAGAAAACCTGGGCAGAGGTACGTGATGTATTGGTGGGATTGTTCTTTTTTTGCTGAGTTACTTTCAGTAACATGCTTTTTTAATATTTCTGCATCCTCTTCACTTTAATGTAGCGTCGACGTGAAAGAAAGGTAAGGTTTAACTCAGGATAATCGCTTCCTAACGCAGACAGGTTGTGCTTTGCTTTGCTTCTTGGCATGATCGTTGTTGTGCCGGGTGGCAGCCCCGCTGTTCTAACCATCCGCTGCTTCATCAGCTTTAATTTTACGCATTAATTGATTTCTGTATAAAGCTATAATCAGTCATTTGCATGACGGCATTTCTCTTCACTCCGCTGTGCTTTTGCATCTTTGCTTCACGTAGTTTTAGTTGTGAGGTTTTACATAACGTGGTTTTGTTGTTGTTTTTTTTTATTTTTTATTAACAGAGTCGAATCCAACACCCAAAGAATAGAGGTAGACAAAATAATCCTCACCTGTCCGGACAGCTCCGGTAAGTTTTCATTAGTTTTTAGCAAATATTCATCTTCTCAAGACATAAACACATCGATCTCTTTTGCGTAGTGTGAGCGTATCCTAGATCAAACCGTTCTCAGTCATGACCTGGCTAACCATACACCACTACGTGTTCCGTCGTCGTTCTGTAGTCGGCACCGTGATCGACATGTCCATCCTGAAATCATCACGTTCTGTGGTGAATAATGACGTTCAGAACCTGTTACATATTCTACAATGTACGTTTCATTAACGTGTCCTCTGAATTATGATGTTATAAAGCCGTCATAATGCAAACATTGCTACGTGTAGCTTTGTTATATGTAGTGTATAGCTTATATATTTTGTCGTCTCTATTGAATTTCCTCATGGTGGGACTCTACAGGCTTATCTTATCTTATCCTTAAAGAAGGAAGATCAACCACCAACCAGGGTGATACGACCTCCTTAGCCTTGCCTTAATCACATTGTAATTCCAAGGGTCCAGTGACGTACAGGAGAAACGTGTAATACAGAACCTGAGGCGATATTCTTTTTTAGAAAACTATTAAATTTTGGCAATAAATCTTCCTAAATATGAATAATAATGAGGATTACAGAATAAGGCACGACTTCAGTGATTCATTCTCTAAGTCAGGGTCATGTGATAAACTAGGTGGGGTTCCCTTCATCATGACCCTGTATAATTAATCCGACTCCAAATTGGTACAAACACAAACAAATTAACAAATTTCCAATGTTATGGGTTTTAAATGAAAGCCTGTAAGTCTCGAGTCGTCAGCCTCGTCTGACATCACGGTCTGAGCTGTTTGAGGGTTTTGATTACAGATGCCCGTCATTACTGATTCCCCATCGTCGTTTTCGCGCCTCTCTCTTATTTAATGCGAATGCTTTATATTCTCCTCACAGAGCGATGTGCTGGAACACGACTAAACACCCAGAGGAAGGAACAGTGTTTTATGCTTCGTCCAAGATATTATTGCCTGTGGGGGTGGTGTGTGTATCAGTTTAGTCAGAACTCGGTGCCCGACGGGAATCGCAGGCTGTGATTAATCTGCATCTCTGCCGTGCGATGAAAATGATGAGAGAGAGAGCAAGAGAGGGATTGCAAATTGGTACAATCACGCTCGATGAAATTCCGAAAGATATGGACGCCCTGTTTCCGTGGTGATGTGAAAGGGTTCCGAAACATGGGCGGTTAGATAACCTTTAAAGAACGTTAGTCCCAGCCGCTCGATCGCCTCCTCCCGCGGCCGCTGTTCCGTCGCTGTTCAGCACTTTTCTGATTGATCTGTATAAGATTTATAAAGATCGAGATGTTGATTTATTCGCGTTATGACAACGTTCCGATTCATTTATAGATCAGACTGTAATTCAGTCGTTTTGAGATTTGATGATCTCGATTACATGTCGGTTCTCTAAAGCTGAGGTCAACAACCGATGGCCTCATGTGACTCTTTAGCTCCTCCCCAGTGACGCCTTGACTTTTTTTATTTTTTAATAATTTATGAATATGAATAACATTTTAGCTTCTAACAAACTGGTCTCATTGTGAAAAGCATTCCGGCTGATGGTGTTTGTAATGTTCCCCTGCTGTCGTAGTGGTTTTCCTCCCACATTCCAAACTTGGTGGAGTCTCCACGTTGTCCCGGTTACAGTGTTTAGGGTTCTCCTGTTTCCTCCCAAAGCCCAAAAAACATGGATTTACGGTGAATTGGCTGCTCTAAATTGCCCCTATGTATTGTGTGTGCTATCTGCCCACCCATAGATGGAGGGAATATTGCACCGGGGGGTAAATGTGTGAGTGAATGTTTTCACTGTGGTGGATTGGTAACCTGTTTGCGGTGCTTTCCCGTCTGCGGGGTGGCATCAACACAGCCCACAAACCTAATTAGAACCTTAGAAGAGCCTTGCTTGTACATCACTGTGGATACAATGAAGGTCTATATGTGTTGCTGTTCAAACATGCTCAAGTTCTCCAATGTTCTCCAGATTCTGACGATCTCAGCATAAAACGATTGGCCCAACCAAAGAGGCGGCGAGAAAGCGTGGGCGCAGCTCCACCTGCTGGCACAGTAGAGGTATGGTCTCCAGAGGGACGTTTGATTCAAATAGAATATCACGGTAGGCAGCTTGTTTTTGATTGGACGTTCACATCCTTTTTCAGCCGGATGAGTATTTCACGGTGTGTGGAATGTGCGGCAAGCAGAGTGAAGACCACCAGAAGTGCGAGTACTGCGGGACCCTGCTGTCTCCGGACGCGCCCCCCTCACCCGCTGCGCCTTCCTCACCTGCACCCCGAGTCCCCCTGCGCTCGCTTCCCTCCCCCAGCGTGGCTCAGCTCAGCAAGAACTTCTATGGCGCAGCCTCAAGGGGGCGCACCATTTTTATGGAAACGGGCATGAACCCGCCGACTCGCGGCGCCCGAGGGAGTCCGCTGCTCACGCGCAATGGGGCCAAGCCGGCAAAGGGCCACCGGCAGACGTTATTGGGCAATCAGCATGAACTTAATGACCCCAGTGAGTGGAACCCACTTAGTACTATGGTTCCAGCAGACAGTTCTGAAGTTCTGATCTTAGAACCACAGCTATGGTCTGTCATGTCTATGTTCACAGTCGTCTTGTCCAGCGATGAAGACGAGGAGGCCGACAGTTCCAGCACGGGCAGCGTGAATCGGCTGGACAGCGTCTCGCCCAGGCCAGCCGACTCCGCCCACTCTTCTCCGGCGCCGTCCGGAGGCCGAGTGGAAGCGGCGGTTAAAGGCATCGCAGAGCTGGAGGAGCAGTCGTCTGATTTCTTTACGGATATGAACCCCAGGACTCCTGCACAGAAACGGAACTGTGGGAAAGACAGAGTAAGGAAATAACAGTGGGAGCTGGGGCCTGTCCCAGCACTTATACAACAAAAAGGCAACATCCTGAACAGATTGGCAGCCCAGCATTCTCAATTTCATCACATCACATGATTTAGGGCAGTGAGCTCCTAGAGATAACGCACACAGGTAGAGGGAGAACATGCCAACGTTCCATAGAGAGGGTCTGGTATGCACCTGGGAATTAAATTGTTGTTTAATTAGAGTTGTTGTTTAAAGAGTTGCAAATGTGGACCTTGGAGAAAAGCCTTTATCATCTAATTGCCCCAGGGGTACTGTATCCTGTACTTTGACCCCCAACCATAATGCAATACTTGTGTTTTAGGAGTGGTTGTTTCTTTTAAATGCTGATTTGATTTAATAATTTAATATTCATCTATAATCTGTGTTTAATCTTCATATCAGATATTTTTGTTATGTGGTTAATTTAATGGACAACGACACGGCTGCAGCTGCTGTAATAAGTATGTTTGTTTCATGCAGTTTGGAAATGTTATTTCTGAGGAACCGTCTCCATCTAAGAAAAGTCGGATGGGCCAGATGATGAAGCTGGAGAGCATCATCCTGGAGTGCAGGAGTGTGAGGATAGGGACTCTACGCAGGATGGTCACCAAACCCGTCATTGTAAGATCTTTATTTTACATAATTCATTTATTTAGTCTTAGAATCTGATGCTGAATAATTTTCCAGCCCTGTTACAAAAATAAAATGATTCATTTATATATATATCAGTGTTCTGCATATGGATAAAAGTATTGGGACACATGCCTTTATCATTGACTTCAGGTGATTTATTTAGTCTTGCACCCAGCCAGGCATTTCCGACAACAGTTTGGGGAAGGCCCATAGGGTTACACCTGCTCTTCTGCATGAACAGGCAAAAATCCCACACAGACACTACAAGCTGTAACCCTAGGGGGGCCGCTGCAGCTTATTGCAACATCAGGATACCCTAAAAGCCCCTGTAGGTGGTGCAATCCATCTGTTTATACAGTGTGTGTAAGATATTATTAGCTTTTTGAGCTTCAAATGAGATGCGAGTCTTTATCTTCAATTCGAGTCATGATTAAAGGATTGTTAGTGTTACTGAAGAAAAGGTCACTCTCAGTTCCACCACTCATGTAATCCCTGACAGATGTTTTCATCATTTCACGTAAATGAGATCTGAACGCTTCAGCGTTCGGCAGATGGCAAGAACGAAGTGATAAATTAAAAAAACACACACTGTATTCCTGCACTGTATCCTTAATGGTGCTAACTGCTTCTCCTGATCTAATTATCTGTGAGATGAGCGAGCGCTGCTGAATCATTGATGGGTTTTATAAAGGACTTGGATCCAGACTGGTCTTGTAATTTTCATTTAATTTTTTTTTTTTTTTAGTTTACAGTTGACTACATAGAGTTCGAGACTGAAGGTAAGTGATGGGATACCTCCCTTAAAATGATTTTTAAAAAATAAATATATATATACTGTGTATGTGTGTGTATGTGTATATATATATATATATATATATATATATATATATATATATATATATATATATATATATCCCTTCATAGATAGTGGATAGTGGACATCCCAAATGAAATGCATTACAAATTTAATAGATAGTAACTCTAAATGAATGAATAATTACTAACAGCATTTACAACACAATGTCAATTTCCATAAATATAAATACAGCAACGACTAACTTTGGGCATCGGCTGTGAGCAGGTCAGGAGGTGGACGTGTTGGACAAGGTGCGCCTCAGGTCTTCAGAGCTAACGTACTGCGAGTGGTGCAGCGTGAAGAAGCTGCCCGTCGTCTTTCTTCAGACGAGTGACGCCGAGTGCGAACGCCTGCGCTCGCAGCTGAAGATGTTGCAGGATGACGACAGCGTTTGGTTCGACTGCTCTGGCGACAGTATGTTTATTGAGGCAGTCCTAAAAGTTATAGTACTTAGTTATTAGTACTACATATAGTACTATTGTGTATATGTGTGTATGTATGTATGTGTGAGTATATGTATGTATGTATATACACTCACCGGCCACTTTATTAGGTA
>JAFMOC010000009.1:4437500-4492500 GCA_019802505.1 Corydoras sp. C115 | reverse complement strand
CCGTGGTGAAGACACTGCGAGAGTAGGTTACATCCCTTACAGGCTAGGTTACAGAGTAGGTTACAGGCTTAAAGGGGCAGTGTGTGTGTGGGGGGGGGGGAGCTAATATTTAATATACATTTAAATATTCACATAATCTATACATTATCATTAATGTTTTACAATGTGATCAGTACCTGTCCACTCAAGGAGGAGGAGTCTCCCACTGAGCCTCGGTCCTCACAAGATGTTGTCCTTTTAAAATATCAGGGTTTGTTTTCTTGCCGCTGTCACTGATGTGGATTTTTTTTGTGGCTTTATGTTCAGGTGACTGCACAGCTGCTTTAATAATGAATTAATCTGAACCTGCTGTTGCATTCTGCAGAGTTACCACTAGATGGCATTCCTTTATCTTTAGAGCTGTATTAAGGAACTTTCCTGTGTGGTTAGTATAGTGTTACTACAAAGAACCAAACCCTGCATGTCAACGTAACAGAAAACAGTGCTAAAGTGTGTGGACACCCCCCAACTTATAATATTTATTATTTTATTATATGGCAATAAATAAATAAAGATGCCTGCAGAATGACAGTGTGATTTTTCAGATGGTTATCGAGTTTAAGGACATTAAATCGGTCCGTGTTCTGGCTCTTTGGGAGCAGATTATTCTGAGGACTGTGTGTGTGTGTGTATATATGTATACACACTGTGGTATTTTGCCTACAGTTGTATGAATGTTCTCACCTGCATGTGTTGATGTTTACATGTAGTCATCACCATGATGCCCGATTGCCCTAAGGGGTAAGAATGACCTCTGATGAGGTCATTAAACTGAGAGGGGGGTTAATTCAGAAGATTAACTTTGGGTTCAGAGCTCGAGCTCTGTGTGTCGCTCAGAACCCGGTCGTGTATCCTGACGGTTCTCCTGTGCTCGTGTTCTCTCAGGTATTTGGAGGTTGAGTGGGAGGTGAGGAAAGGCACTCGGAGGAGTTTTGGGAAGGACGTGATGAAGGGTTCAAGCCCAAAGGTCCCCCAGCAGGACAACTTCAGCGACTGTGGGGTTTACGTGCTGCAGTATGTGGAGAGCTTCTTCGAGGTACGGCTGCAGAACGGCTCTACAAATCGTTGTTCTGTTTTAAAACACGTGGTACATGAATACTCGAGACCCAAATGAATCAGTGGAACAAGTTCTGATGCAAAACCTGCATTCCTAATTTCCAGTTCTCACTTGGGAAGGCTTTCTGCATCATTTTGGAGCGTGTCAACATCTTGGCCTATTTATTTAAATGCGTTTATGAGGTCAGACACTTATTTCTGGCTTACAGTCGACATTCCAGTTCATCCCAAGTGTTGTTTAATAGGGCTATAGTCATGGCAAGTCAAGCTCTTTCTCACAAAACTCAATCATGACAGGACAGTGAGGGCCTTTCCCAAACTGTTCCCTCATTGAACTAAATGTAAAGCCAATACTTTTGTGTCTTCTAAAGGTACTTTTGTTTTAGACTTTGGGAATTAAAAGTTGTAAAGGCTCGAGGTTCCGTGGAATGTTCTCAATGGCTTTTTTTCTTCCCCAGAATCCTCTTCCCAGCTTCCACCTGCCCATCAACCTGCTGGACTGGTTTCCACAGCAACGGATGAAGACCAAACGTGATGAGATCAAGGACCTCATCCTGAAGCTCGAGTCCCAACAGAAGCCCGACAGGGGCGGGGGCGGGGGCGGGGGACAGGCCCCGGACTCCTGGGACACCTGCGAGGACCTGGAGGTGGACGACGCCATCGAGTCAGCTGACCTCTTCCAACCAATCAGCTCGTGAGCCCCATTTCGTGCTGCTGTAGCTCTCAACGCTCTTACCGAGTTCTCATTGGCCAGACAGTACAGACGGCCAATCGGAGCCTCGCGCTGCTGGAAGATTCTTCCTCTCTAAAAACCGGGGGGTTTATTTTTCCGTTCGTGTCAGACGTGCACACTTGATTTGTAAGAAGAGAAACTACGTGTACATATGTTTAAAAAAAAAAAGAAACAGAAAGGTTTGTATTTGGTTGCGCTGCCTTTGTGAACGGACTCATTTCACCATCACCTCCAACTGTGGGATCCCAGTTATTTCCTCCAGCTGTGACATCACAGGGCGCCGCCTCACCCGTGGCGTCAGAACTCCCGCTTCATCAGCATCAGTGCTTTGGACCGTAGGAGCCGGTTGGCTGTCGTTTGAAGGCTTAGTGTTCTCATCCCAAGACTTTTCTTTTGAACCCGTGACCATCTTAATCTCATGGCATTAACCGCCGTTGTCGTTGGTCGGTGCCTGTCGGAGCTTTATACGATGTGGCCACGCCTACGTGGACTTCAATTTTAATATTAAACTAAAATGCAGAAGTGCATATTGGCCTTAGTTCTGTCCTGCAATAAATATAGTATTTAATACAAGAGCATAACGAGCCCCTGACCTTATTTACACTTCATTTAACGACCTCGCCAGCCGCTCGTACGAGGTGAGGGTGCACCGGCGACTCCTCACACTGTCTGCCACGCCACCGTCTTTTACACTCCCAGCCAGAACCCCCCACCCGTCGGATCGGATGAGAGGGAGGGATGTAGCGTACTGCGAACACGATTCACAATCTGAAGAGTTTGTTTTTAATAAGTCACTTATTTCAAATAGAAGAACAAAATATGAAAAAATAGTAAGCATTTATATCTATACAAAATAAAAGACTTATTTTTTTAATTTAATTAAAAATAAATTTCTTCAATTTTTTTTTTCCTCTTTATTTTTCATTCTGCTTCTTTTTGAATTTTTTTTTAATTTTTTTGTTATTTTTCTTTCTTGATTACGCTTTCTTTTCCTTTCTTTCATTCTTAATTAATTTTTTTCCTTTCTTTTTTTCTTGTTTTTTCTTTTTCCTTCTCATTATTTTTCTTTCTTTCCTTACATTATTTCTCTACTTATACGTCCTTTTTCTTTTTTATTCTTGCAGTCAGTCATTCATGTTGGTTCACCAACCCAGTTGTTTTGGGAAAGAATCGGTTCATTAAATTGATTCAAACTGCTGACAGTGCATTGGATGTCCACATATTTACGTTCCGAGAGTTCAGATAATCCCCAACTTTAAACCTGAACTGGTTAACTGGTTTCCGTTTTGCAGCAGCACTTTATTAGATACGAACCTCAATTTCACGAACTTAAGCAGGAGTTGATCAGACCGCTGTAATGGACTGAAATCTGCAGCAGTCGTCTTTAATTCTGAGCATCGATCAGTTAAAGTGCTGACTGAACCTCTCACGCTTTCAGCTCTGAACACTTAATAAAAGCTTTTTTCCAAATAAAACTAAAAGCCTGGAGAGAGTCAATATTATCAAAGTCATGCGTTTAATGGTTTAACAAACACCACCGCCATCTTCAGATCCTGTGAGCCGTCGCTCGTCATCGTTACCGTCAGGCTTTTATAAAGGATGTTTGTGCAGCTTGTGCTCGGCACCGTAATGACCCGCTAAGATGAACAAACAATGGCGTTTATAGAACCCTCGGAACTTCCGTTGTCTTCCAATGGACTGCCAAAAATCAGCCTTCTGTGATTTGACCCCACAATGGGCCCTCAGTGGCTTTAATACACTGCCGAGCGACTCGTCCTGCGCCGGCGAAATCAAACGACCCAAATTTCCCTTTTCATTTGGATGTAGTCTGATCAGCCAAGACGTGATGGAGTGGGATTTTTTTTTGCGTCTTCATCTACAAGGCTAATGAAAAACTATGACCTCAAGGATGAAGCTTTATGCAAAGCGGTCACACCCAACGTCGAGCCGCCGCTCGGGTTCCAATGGACTTTCTTTTCTGCTTATTGTTCTCTTATACTTACATTTTATTAGGAGCACACACAGACTAATGTGAATGGTGGAGCCCCTCCACCCTCACCCCCGGGTGATCACATGACATGCTACAGTGATTTTTTTTAAAAGGTTTAATCACCTGACATTTATAAATATATATTCATTCATTTCATTCATTATCTTCCGTTTTATCCTTTATTAGTTTCGCGGTGGGGTTCCCCATGCCCATCCAGGGGAGAACGTCTCGGGCGCTGGGCAGATACACCCAGGACAGGGCGCCAATCCATCGCTGGGCACACACTCACACAGACACACTCTATATGGGGCAATTTGGAGAATTGACTTGATCCATGTTTTTGGACTGTGGAGGAAACCGGAGAACCCGGAGGAAACCCACACAGACATGGGGAGAACATGGAAACTCCACCCAGATGGGATTCGAACCGGGAATCCCTAGCGCTGAGAGGCGAACGTGCTAACCACTAAGCCACCATGCCACCTATATATATACACACATATATATATATATATATATAAACATTAAAATCCATTTAATAAAACACAGACATTGGACCATCAACTTTATCTCAGATCCAGGTCAGCTGTTCGGTTTCTATTCAACAGCGTGGTTGTTGGCACAGGGTGGAAAATTTCATCCCTTAAAATGGTTCATTTCGGCTTAAGTGTTTAAAAAATCCTACATAAAAGGTTGTGTTAACGCAAACTCACAAAATGGGCCTTCCCTAAACTGATTGACGTTCCAAAGTTTGGGATCATACAGAATGCAGGGCTGGAAGACCTGACACCAGTGATGTTTTGGCCACGTTGTGATTCTGTGTTTCAGAATGTGGAGATAGCATCAAGGCTTTGTATTTAAAAACGTTCCTTTGTGTTGACTTCTTCATTTCACAAGGAACTTCTGCACAAACAGCATTGTCCAAAATCCAAAATGGGCTATTTTATTACAAATCTGTGGTCTGCACACCACAGACCGGCCAAGTCATGACTCTGCTCGGGTTATCGGAAATGATGTATTTCTTTTCCTCACTGTGTTCTGTTCTTTATTTATTTCTTTTTTTAGTTCTTTTTTAGTTTTGGGACAGTGCTGACTGAAAGTTCTGGAACCTGCACTTGTTAGAACCTTTCCATTTCCATTTCCATCTGGGAGGAGGTGGAGGAGGTGGAGTACTCAGTGCACCTGCTGGAACCTGTCCCATCATGCAAGTCCAGTGATGTCACAGCCCCGGTGCACATCTCCAATTGGATCCTACCAAATGACGTCACTTTACACGTTGCCAGATTGACTGATTTCAATATTGTTTCATTAACAGGTTGCTATTGAAACACAAGTTTAAATGCAGGTGAATCATAAAAACAGTGATGTTTGTGGATTAAAAGTAAATCGAAAATACTTTATATCATATTAAAATTCATTGTATTGATTTTATTAACTTTTCACAGCCAAGTTATTTATATATTAGTATTAGATATGTTTTAACTTATACCTTAATTTTATTTATGAATTTATGAAAAACGTAAATAAATATATTTTAAATATGTTCTTATTACAATAGTCCTCACGCTACATAAATGTTCAAATTAACCAATTTTTATGTTGCTTTCCCTAAAAATGACATGGATTTAATATTACAGATGATGTGGCTATTTAAAGTGCCTCATGTTCACTCTGTGCTTGTGTGCAACCCCAAATGGCCCTAGTAGAGGATTAACCAATTAACATAATGAATGAATGGTTGCTAACATGTGAGTTTATGTAATTTGTAGATAAAAAGTTTTATTTACCATATTATAACATTATTCACGTCCAACTGCACAAACTGCTAGGCTAGAAGATGAATCTGGCAACCCGACGCTCGCCTACATTCCCACACCACTTGATTTAATATTGTTTCAATCGATTTATTGTCATAATCGTAAATATCAAGATTTGCTGTTCGTAAATACATATTTAATACCATGTATGGTCTTCGATGTTCGAAGGTGTAGTGTTTAAGGTAATATGCGTGGGTTTGGACCAATTTGGCAACCCGACGCTCGCCTACATTTCCACACCACTTGGTTTGATATTGTTTTAACCGTTTTATTTGTAATAATCGGCAATAAACAGGATTTGTGGTTGGTTACATTTATATTAAATACCATATATGTTCATTGATGTTCGAAAGTAGTGTTCTAGATAATGCGTGGGTTTGGTCCAACCTGGCAACCCGACGCTCGCCTAATACTTCCACACCGCTTGTTTTAATATTGTTTGAATCGTTTTATTTATAATGATTTAAAATACAAAGGTTTATGGTTCGGAATTTTTTGGAATATTTAATACCACGTATGGCCATTAATTTAAGGGTATAGTGTTAAAGGTAATGCGTGGGATTTGGTCCAATCTGGCATCCCGCGTGTGGCTCTCTTGTGGGAGTCGGACGGAGGCTGCGGGCGGATCACAACACAGAGGAGGACCTGGCTTTCGGGACTTCAGTCTGGAGCCTGCGCTGCGGGGTTCATGTGAATCCACACTCGCACTTTACGGAGTTCGGCGGCTGTCAGCGGAACCAGAACCAGGTGAGTGAGCGGGTTCGGGTCCGGCAGTGGGGCCGGCGGAGTGATGACGGCTGCGGTAATGGAGGCTGATGATTACAGAACGCCGCGAGACGCACAGCCTTCATCCCTCAGACTTCAGGCTTAGACTTCATTCTTTTGGAGGATTAATTAGGGATTCATTTAGGGTTAATTAAGAGGGCAGGTAATAAAGGCCGGAGCGCCGGCTCTCCTCCATGACTTCAGACTTTAAATGGAGCTCCTCATTCATTTGACCTCCTTTCATCAAGTTACAGAATCCGAACCCCGGCGCCGTAAACGAGCTTTAAACTCTTTAAACTGCTTCGTTCTCACCAAACATATGAACAACATCATTCTGAGCCTCTTTCAGGTCCATGCTCCGCTGTCATTTCCACCGTTTTAACCAAAATTTAATGCTTGATTCAATAAAACTCACTGCTTCTTTGAAATTTTTGGAATCCGTTGTCTGGAAGTTGCTTAAAACTTTGATGACCAGCCTGGAGAACATACCAACATCTACATCACCTCTGCGTCGTCTGTAATGTTTCTAAAGGTTTTGGCCCCATAGAGAAAGAACCAAATTGTGTTGTCCATCCATCCATCCATCCATCATCTTCTGCTTTATCCTCTACTAGGGTCGTGGTGGTGGTGGGGTACCCCATTCCCGTCCACATCCAGGAGGGAACGTTTCGGGTGCTGGACTGATGCACAGGGCGCCAATCTATCGCTGGGCACACACACACTCGCTCACTCACACAGACACACTCTATATGGGGCAATTTGGACAATTCATTTGACCTTGATCCACATTTTTGGACTGTGGGAGGAAACCGGAGAACGCGGAGGAAACCCAGATTGGGATTCGAACCAGGAATCCCTGCAGCTGAGAGGAGAACGTGCTGACCACTAAGCCACCGTGCCACCCCACATTGTGTTGTAACATTAGTATTTAACATAAAGTCGTTGTCGTGATTCGGGGTCCGAACACATCCACCATACAGATCCGCTGGAGCAATAAGGGTTAAGGGCCTTGCTAAGGGGGCCCGCATTGAGAGCACTGTTGGATTTGGGGTTTGAACCCCCAACCTTCAGATAAGCTGTGTTTGATGGAATTAAGGTCAAACCCGTCAATCTTCCCTTCCCACTAATCAATTCAGTCAAATGTTTCTAATGTGACTTTGTATCACGATTCACGAGTCATTTATAAATAAAAGCTTATTTTTTATTTTTTTATTCTCAGCATCACAGACAGCGTTCTCACAGTCGGTCTCCCAATACATCCCTGTAGGGAAAATAATGTAGTCACCTGTACATTGGAAAGTTGTACATTCGGACACCATGTCCTACAATGATGTGTTTATTTTAGCTGGGATTTTCAAGTGTCCAAATACTTTTAGTTCACACCCCCCCGCCACCCTCCATTAAGAAAATTTATATACACACTGGTGATTTAAACAGCTTCAGAAGCTTATAATCGTCTGTGCAGCACCCTCATCCTTCCCATCAACACTTTAAGAATCGATAATAGTACGGATCGAGTGTCAGGAGCCGACGAATCGACTGCAGTTTGGATCAGATCTCTGTACGTCAGTCTGTCAGTCTGTATGTCTGTCTGTCAGTCAGTGCGGAAGAGATAAGGGTCATTTCTCGGCGTGAGCTTCCTGGTCGGACCCTGCTGGCCGTGCACGCTCGCCGTGCCGATGCAAATTTTGGGACGTCCAATGCAAACAATCGTATTATCATAGACGCTCAGCTGCAAAATGCTCACGTCAGGCCAAGCACACGAGTTTGTGGGAGCGGGATTGATTCTTGGTCCTTACTGTAACTTTGTATGTTCTCCCCGAGCCAAGTCCTCATGTGTAATTCACCCCCCCCCCCACTCTGACGTGCTTCCACATTTTAAACCCATGTAAATCTGATGAACTAAAAATACTAAATTGCTGTGAATTTGATCCAGGTTTCGAATCCCAATCTGTTTGCATGTTCTCCCCGTGTCCTCCACGTGCGTTTCCTCCCACATGGATTCAAGGTAAATTGATTGTTTTAAATTGGCCCACAGAGTGTGTCTGTGGGATTGAATGAGTGCATCTAGTGATAGATTGGCCGCCCTGTCCTGGGTGTATTTGCACAGCACCTGAAATGTTCTCCCCTGCATGGGCATGAGGAACCCCCCCCCCCTTGACCCACCCTAGTAGATGATTAAGCAAAAAATAATGAATGAACTATATAGGGTCAGTGGGCCAGTTGCCAGCCCCATTTCTGATACAGTCCCTCTACGATGTCGGTTAGGGAATGATGGACCTTCCCCAATGTGTTTAATCCAGTCCAAGCCCTAAAGTTTGGCCATTCGGCAGGTCCGAGACAATAAATCAACTTGTCTTGTGTTAGGACGGGACCCATGCTCGGTGGTTGAGGTGGCTTTGAAGGCTTAAATTGCATGAAGTGACTTATTAAGCACTCCGAGTCTGTTTTCGTCTAAAATCACAGCTTTTGTTCGAGCTGACATTTAGCTGACGCGCCGTCAGTTAGGTGGAGGACATCGTGACACAATACCGCTTCATTTGTCTTAAAGTGTCGTTAAATTAACAGTGGGACAAAGGGCAGCGGCGAAAACGAGCGCCTCTCCTTCCCACCTGCATCGCTCAGGTGGATGCTGAGCTGCTCCTCAGTCATGTGATCAGATGCACCTCTGATCACATGACTCAGGGTTTAGGTGGCTGAATCACATCGCCACCTTTTCTACGTACTCCATTCAAGGGAATGCACCATATCAATATGATAAGCCACATCCACCATGTGACTAAACCTTCAGCCAAGGTTTGTTTGTTCATTCGTTTTCGAAGCCTCTCGTCCCGTTCAGGCGGCCGGAGGGAGAAACCCAGAGAAATGCCTGCAGACACGGGGAGAACATGCAAACCTTACCACATAGAGTATAGAACCGAGGTTACAATCATCAGGTGTGCTTTGTAATTGCGGCCCAATTGAGTTAAATACATAACAAAACCACAGTCAAGTCTCGAGCTGTCACTCAAATGGATTAGGCTCCGCCTCTTTTTTCAGCCAGTGTGCCACCAGGCACTCTAATTGGTTCGTACTTTTCCATTATGTTGGTTTTGATGTGTGGAGTGCTTTAATTTTTAACGTTAATTAAATAAAATGTCAGTAAATCGTTAAATTGGAGGGGTTTTCACCCTTATAGGACTTTAATTCTTGGTTTAAATGGAAGAACGGCGTTCTGTAGACCTGACATGACGTCATCGCCGTGGTTTTGGCTTTCTGGGCGTGTCACCCTGTTTGACTGCCATGCCACACCCACAGGTGCAGTCCACTAGGTGTTTATGACTCACCTGATGAGCTCGGCTGAAAGACACTCTGTTAAGTCAGGCTTAAGCCAGACCTAAAAATAGCTCTACTGTAGTTCTTATGTAAGATATGTCCTTTTTTTGGGGAGAACATACAAAATCACACAATAAAGGTTATGGATTTTTTTGCTGTATGATTTTGTGTGTGTGCGTGTCATTTAGTAAAGTGTATAATGTATATATGTTAATGATGGTGGTGAGTTAGTGGTTAACTGGACCGAAGTCCAGAAGGTTGATTTCTGACAAGTGAATAATTTGGCCCTATACAGAGGGGCCCTAAGCCTTGACCGCTGCACCCTAACCCTAGACCACTGCAGTTTAACACTCAATAACTGCACTCTAACCCTCGACCGCTACGCACAAACCCTCGAACGCTGCACCCTAAACCTCGACCACTGCATCCTAATCCTTGCACACTGCACCCTAACCCTTCACCACTGCACCTTAACCATCAATAACTGCAACCTAACTTATCATAACCCTCGACCACTGCACTCTAACCCTCGACCGCTGTGCCCTAACCCTCGACCGCTGCGCCCTAACCCTCGACCGCTGCGCCCTAACCCTCGACCGCTGCGCCCTAACCCTCGACTGCTGCGCCCTAACCCTCGACCGCTGCGCCCTAACCCTCAACCACTGCACCCTAACCCTCGACCACTGCGTCCTAATCCTTGCACACTGCACCCTAACCCTCAACCACTGCACCCTAACCCTTGACCACTGCACCTTAACCATCAATAACTGCAACCTAACTTATCATAACCCTCGCCTTCTGCACCCTAACCCTCGACCGCTGCACCCTAACCCTTATTAAACTGATGCTGACATTATTTTTCCCTGTTTAAGCTTTGTAGTCGAGGTTGCGTCTCCACCTGTCCCTGAACAGGGAGCAGCCATGACCACATCCAAATGAACCCAGCCTTGTGTGGTGATCGCCATAGCAACTCGGCTTGAGTCACTACGGTACTATTACTCCCTGACCCCCCCCCCCCGCCCCATTGTTTAAACCAAAAACTATATTAACCTAAAAACATTGATAATAATTATGATCATTAATTATTTAATTTATTTAATAGTTCAGATTGTTTTAAACATTTAAAGTCAGTTCTTAAGGAGACGCTGAAGACTTTTATTTTAAATTCCAACCTCCTAACGAGGGACGAGAGAGACGAGGCTTTTATAAACATTAATTTTCTTGAGCTGGTAATGATGGGCTGCGTGTTCGGGTCTTTCATCTGTCTCTATAGGAAACAGGCCACGGATTTTATAAAATAAAATTCCTGTTGTGATCCTGAACACAGTGGTCTACATTCTTAAAAATCAGTACTGATCATTGATTAAGGTGGTTGTCATGACGACACCGGGTTTATACCCTCTCAGGTGTGACATCAGCAGGTGGGGGAGTGAGTTTAAAAGTCAGACACCTTTTCATTTGGAATCTTCAGACCCGTGACCCGAGTTAAGAACCCGGGTTAATGATGAACGGGCGGCGCAGGACCGGGACATTCTTTGGCTCATTTCTGCGCCGTTGCGGTTTAATGTCTTTGAAAACGTAAATCAGCGAGTTGTTTAATTATAAAGTCAGGACTCTGATGAACAGCCCCCCCCCTCCCCCCGTACTGAGTCCCTCCACTCGGTCCGCTCGCTGTGTAAAGAAAGGGATTTGGGTTTGTGTTCCTGGAGATGTGCCCGGTCTTATCAGGAGGTTCTTAACTGAAAGAAACGCCGACCCAGTTTTATAAATCCACAGATTACTTTATGAAATCATGTGAATATTGGAGAATCTTTGATTTCCAGCGTTTAACTCATGAACCTGACTTTGGAGCAGACTCTCCTCAGTTGTGTTGGGATGATGATGATGCTGTGGATTTGATGTTTGCTCTCGAACAAGAACTTGTTATCATGTGAATACGATAATCTGGATTAAGAGCAGTATATGTTTATTATAGAGACTTCACTACGGCCTTGTTTCCTTCCTGTTGATTTTTCTGGAAACTTCCTTGAAGCGCGAGTGCCGTGCCCGTGGGCGGCGGGACGGTTCTGCTGTAGGAGATTTGTTTATTCAGCCTTTAAGCCTTTATTCTCATGAAAGTGGTTTTAGGTTTCGTTTGCTTTTGAAGTCTTTTTTTGGGCTTCTGCAAAATTATACCTCGTCAGTCACAGGTACCGCATCAGCATCAAAGCTCTGTGTGTGTGTGTGTGTGTGTGTGTGTGTGTGTGTGTGTGTGTGTACATGTATTAATATAATTATGTATATATGTGCATTTGCATCTGTGTGTCTGTGTCTGTGTCTGCGTCTCTGTGTGTCTGTGTCTGACTGTCTGTGTGTGTGTGTGTGTGCATATATGTGTATATATGTATGTGTGTGTGTATGTGTGTGTATATATATATATATATATATATATATATATATATATATATATATATATATATATATATATATATATATAAAAATGTTTGTGTGTGCTCAATTGCCTCGTCACATGTTGGTTGATGTTCTGGTGGGGGGGGGGGGGGGGGGTTCTAGGTGAGTTTAAAACACATTATCCAGCAGTCCTACACACACGTTCTTAGTGAGAACACAACTATAAAAGCTGTCTGCCTGGACGAGACCGTTCCTCTGAGGTCGCCGTGGCGATGAACACATTGTTCTCTGATGCGCTCGGGTAGAACAGAGCAGTCTGAGCAACGTGAGCGGCATTATGTGCTCAGACACGTCCCTCTGTGGACACCACTCAGAACAGAGTCCCATTCAGCTTCACATCCTTTAGAACTCATTGTTTAGTGAACAGAACCGAAGCCTTCTATCAACAAGGCAACGCGCCCGATCCGGACAGGTGACCCGTCCCGGAGGGTTCCGCCATTCATTAACTTTCTTTTGTTCTTGGTGTCACACTGCAGTAATGTTTTTTTAAATTTTTTTTATTGGCATTAGAGTTTGACCGGAATAGATAAGCTCATTCGTCAATCTTTAAACTCTAAAACACTCAAAATGTGTGGAACCGGTACCGCGGCGCGTGGGACCTGCAGCGGCCTGCTGATGTCGGCAGAAACCACCGTGGTGTAGCGAAAGTCCATGGGAGGGCGGCACGGGTCAATCAGAACAAGGGTCGCCCCGGGGCTGTACGTGGTCGCAGGTCCCTTCCTTTCTGAAGAGGGAAATGAACGTCTGCAGGGTGTGACTTTGCATGGAATGTGCCCCGCCTTGCTACGGGGCGTGGCTGCCGATATTTAAATGAAGTACAATGCAAATGATTTGGGCGGCTTGCCGTGCCTCGTCCGCGGTCGTTGACTCCACCGGTGTGCTGGGGTTGGTCCTTAATCCTGCTGCTGCTCTGAGCCGCAGGCTCCGTCGGATTCCTGTATCGTGGGTTCGGTTAATGCGGCAGAACCGGATCCAAAGCCTCGGCTCAAAAAGCATTAAACCAGCCCGACATGTTCTGCACATTTTATTATTAGGAAGCAGGAAGCTGTCTTCCATCATGACATCATACCTAATGACATGCAAATTAATCAGGAGATTGCTCTGTTAATGGCTCTAACATGAGGGACAAGAGGGCCTGGCTCACAGTCGGCATTCTAGTTCATTTCAGGGGTGACCTGTGGGGTTGATGTCAGGGCTATATGTGTTCATGGCAGTCATAATTGTACAAACATGGGCCTTCCCCAAACTATTGTCAATACAGTTGCCTATCCATCCATTAATTTAGATGCCATCCTGATTAGATTCATGACTGGTTCCTGGATTAGTTCCAGAATTGGTTCCTGGATTAGTTCCAGAATTGGTTCCTGGATTAGTTCCAGAATTGGTTCCTGGATTAGTTCCAGAATTGGTTCCTGGATTAGTTCCAGAATTGGTTCCTGGATTAGTTCTAGAATTGGTTCCTGGAATAGTTCCAGAATTAGTTATTGGATTAGTTCCTGGGATAGTTCCAGAATTAGTTCCAAAATTAGTTCCTGGGATAGTTCCAGAATTAGTTCCTGGAATAGTTCCTGGAATAGTTCCAGGATTAGTTCCTGGAATAGTTCCAGAATTAGTTTCAGGAATAGTTCCTGGATTAGTGCTGGTGCAGATATTATTGTTATACGTGAGGCGTGTGGAAGGAGAACATGTTCTCCTCATCGAGCATCTTCAGGTCCACGTTCTCAGACGGCTGGAGTTTTACAAACCCTAAGTTCATAGCTAATCTCTCGTGCGGTTCTCTTACGGTTCCTCTGCCGCCTGCGTTCGGGTTCTTTGTGCTCCCATTGTCACCATGACACGCCGCCACCTTTTGTGCTCAGCCAGCAGGCTCACGTGACCAGTGTCTCGACCGCCACGGGTTGCGGGGTCACGTGACCGCCTCAAGCCGGCAGAAATTCAGTGGTCATGTGATGACCCCATCACCCCCCACCACCCCCGACAGAGAGTCCCCCCCCCCGTGACGTCCTGCAACAATCTCTGATTGTGTAGCATGAGAGATGAGTAGGCCCAAAGCCGGAGAACACAAACGGAACCCTTCTGCTCATGTTTATTAGAACTCAGCTATAGAGACATGACCGGGTCCAAAGTGGGTGGACACTCAGCCTGCAGCGATGATGGAACACTTTGGACATGCCCCCTTTCTTGCTCCATCCACTATGTCCTCCACTTACCATATAGATGGACTTTGTAGTTTTACAATTACAGACTGTAGTCCATCTACAGTGTTCCCCTGTTGGTTCTCTGTTCTCTATTGGTCAGGAGCATCAGAGAACAGGTATCATTTGGGTGGTGGATTGTTTGTCAGTTCTGCCATGACAATAGAGAGAACCGAGTAGAGAACAGAGTACACAGTATATACCTTAGAACACAAACAAATGGACTACAGAATGTAATTATAGAGCTACAAATGTGGAGCAAAAAGTGGGCGTGTCCAAATGTCGACTCTTAGAACCCTGTGGCTGTGCGCTGACAGTGTTGTGTTGGGTTCAGGAGGTCAGAGTTCTGAATGCGAACCTCCTGATTTGTTTAGCTTGTATACATCATAACACACTGACGGCTTGATGCTGCCGCATTTGCATGTTACATTTGCACGCTCTCACTCTGAGGTTTCCGTGATGTTTATTCTACATGTATGAGCGCTGCTTACACCGCCGAAACAATTCGAACCAGTCCTGCATCTCCGCAAACTTGATGATTGGAGTGATAATACAGTCATGATACAGCCCCCCCCCCCCGGCCCCCCGAGTAGCTTCACAAGTCCGAAAACGAATTAATAATTCATGAGGTTTTTGCATTATTAAACAGGACTCTGGTCCTGATGAGGCAGCATCCTTAAAAAGACGATGCCGACTTTGAAGAGCTTTTCTTGGCTACACCATATTTAGGGCGTAGTGACTCAGGGGTTGGGCTGACAACTTGAAGGTCAGGGGTTCAAATGCAGAATCAATCCATAGATGTGGGGGGGGGGGGGCTGTATCATGACTCTGTATTATCACTCCGATCGTCACGTTTGGGATACTTGTCGTTTTGGATAAGTAAACGTAATAAAACCTAATGTTTAGATAAATATTTAGATAAACTACATCACACGCACAGTCTCACAGGGGCCTTCCCCAAACTGTTTCCCTAACAAGACACGGCTTGCTTCCAAATTCGGACTCGGGGAAGCTGAGCTGCATCATTATTAAATCCAGCAGCCTGATTTAAATTGCGGTACGTGCTGCAGCTCCTCTGCTGGAATTCATCTCAGCCTCATTTGTGTATGTAAATATTTCTGGGTGCAGTCGACTCGGGGAAAGTCGTGCTGAGTGAGAATTAGAACTCCGAAGTAGCGCAGAAAAGCAGGAGCTGGGGCAAAATTATTATAATTCGTAATTCATTCATTATCTCCCGCTTTATCCTATATTAGGGTCGCGGTGGGGTTCCCCATGCCCATCCAGGGGAGAACGTCTCGGGCGCTGGGCAATTATTATAATGTTAATAACTATTCATCAATCATTAAATGCTTTAAGGTAATGTTAGAGGGATCTACTGTACCTTCACACAGGGGGGTGTGTCCTCCACTGAGGGCACCATTGGGGGTTGGGTATCTTAAGGACACCTCAGTTGTAGTACTTGTTGGGACTGGGGACCTGGTTCGTTAACCGTCTGCCCCGTTACAATAGGTTACAAGTAAGGTTCAAGCCATGATGCACCAGAACTGAAATAATGAGGGTTGAGGGCTTTGCTCAAGGGCCCACACTGGTAAGATTGGGTGGATTTTGGGGTTGAACCTTCAGACTGATGTGTCAATGCTGACCGCTGAGCCACCACGTCCCTGCATCCTTTTATACTGTATGGATCAATTTTGTTGATTAAATGCAACCTCATTTAATCACCAAGGCCAAATATCAGCTCAATTATTTAACATCAGGGCAATTTAACTTGAGACGCTCTGATAGGTTGGTATTGGTTGAACTTTGAACTTTAAATTTGCGTTGGCGGCAGACGGCAAAGCCGCTACGCTGAATGGACGTCGCTTTGTAATGGAAACCACCAGCTCCGTGATGGAGGACGCTCTGTAGACGAACCAAATACTTCAACATACCTTCAGTAGAGTCTTCTTCACACGGGTTGTTCATGTACGGGGTGGGGTAATGGGGTGGGGCTTAGTGGGGCAGGACGGGGCAGATGCCTTACCTCACAACTCATCCATTAACCTGCTTTACATTACATGAGCTCTGAACACAGTCCGCCATGATGAACAAAATGAATGAAACTGCCCAAATAGACCCGCCCCCTCCCGTGTGGTCTTGAGTCACGGTCCTCACCAAACCAGTGACTGAGCTTTTCCTTGCCGCTGCCCCCTTGTCATGCTTATTAAGGGTTTGGCCTTAGTGTGCATGTGATCAGCTGCTGATCCGGTCAGCACCCACACCGGTCCACTTCAAGATTCAAGAAAATATTATTATCATTAATATCACATGTGGTACATGAGAAATTATTACCCTATTATATTAAAGTTATGATTTAAATTTTAAAGAAGAAAATGAGATGGGGGGGGGGGACAGTATATAGATATGTGAAATATAATAGAATATATAACTATGAATATGTATAATATACATCTACAAATATAAATATAACATAGAATATTTTAACTATAAATATATAAATATATGGACATACAGTATATAAAATAAATTTAAGAATATATATATATATATATATATATATATATATATATATATATATATATATATATATATATATATATATATATGTGTGTGTGTGTGTGTGTGTGTATATATATATATATATATATATATATATATATATATATATATATATATATATATATATATATATATATATATATAATTAGAATACAATAGATATAAATATAGAAGAATCCCCATCTGGGTGGAGTTTCCATGTTCTCCCCGTGTCCGTGTGGGTTTCCTCCGGGTTCTCCGGTTTCCTCCCACAGTCCAAAAACATGGATCAAGTTAATTGAGTTCTCTAAATTGCCCCATATAGAGTGTGTGAGTGTGTACCCAGCGATGGATTGGCGCCCTGTCCTGGGTCTATCTGCCCAGCGCCCGAGACGCTCTCCCCTGGATGGGCATGGGCAACCCCACCGCGACCCTAATAGAGGATAAAAGCGGGAGATAATGGATGAATGAATAAATATAGAATATAAATACAGCAGCATATAAAAAAAGGGGGTACTGACTGGCACAGTCCCCAGTCTATGGACCTGGGGTTCCTCAACCGCCTCCGAACCGCTGTTTAGTCTGCCGTATCTTTAGGGTTAGGCACCTCGGTGGGAATCGAACCCGGGACCTTTAGTGCATTGAGGGGGAGGAGCTAACCGGTGCACTGCTATGTTGCCCAGAAGAACAAACAGTGGAATATTCATCCGACATCGAGGAAAGAACTTTCAGAAGTGGGATATGGGTTATGGGATATCTCCTGATGCTTGGTCTTCTAATGATATAAAAACTTGTGTGAAGTGACTCCTGTAATGGGAGCCTCGTGCTGTGAAATCCCCGTAAAGATAAAAACCCCGGTGGCTCCGTCGTTCCGAACCGGCTGCGCCTCATTTGCATAACCTGAACGATGTGCGCCTGATTATTAATGCAAATGCCACTTCCCGTGTATCTATTATAATATCTCTTCCGAGGTGTTTCCTGTTATACGGGGTTCGTTGACCATCTCACCGTTCTAATCCTGAAAAAATGATTAAGGGTCCGACCCTACACCCCGACAAAGAGTATGCTTTCACGCCGCCTGTCTGCGTCGTTTAAATAGCAACCCCCTGTGTGAATATCTCCCCCCGGTGGGCGTGGCCATCTCGAAATGAGGCGTGTTGAGGTACATTTCTGGCGTGTCGCTAAAACCCAGGTGCATTGCCGCGGTGAATCATCAACAACAACACGGCGCCGCCTGTCCGATGCTATTAAAGCGTTATTAAAGTCTACACTATATTGTTATTGTTATTATAAATATTATAGTCTACACTATACTGTGGGTTCTCCATTCACTCTCACCTGGAGAACCTCATGGAGCAGCGCATTGACTCCAGATAGCTGCACCGCTCAAATCGCAACCCACCAAAGTCAGAGCGCCACCTGGTTCTTAAAGGGAAAGTGATTGGTTTATAGTACGTGTAACGTCGTTGTTGTTGCTGTTTTGCAGAGAGGTGAGATGGATGATGGGAAGCCAGTGTGGGCGCCCCACCCGTCTGATGGGTTTCAGCTGGGTTCCATCGTGGACATCGGCGCCGACAGCCTCACCATCGAGCCTCTTAAGGAGAAAGGAAAGGTGAGGTTCTACTGAGGTTCCACTCATCATCAGGGTTCTGTTTTGATTTATTACATACATTACACCTCATACATCCATCCATCCATTATCTTCAGCTTTGTCTTATATTAGGGTCACGAGGGGGGTTCCCCATGCCCATCCAGGGGAGAACATTTCAGGCGCTGGGGAGATACACCCAGGACAGGGTGCCAATCTATTGCTGGGCACACACTCACACACACACACTCTATATGGAGCAATTTGGAGAACTCAATTGACCTTGATCCATGTTTTTGGACTGTGGGTGAGAACCCGGAGGAAACCCATGCGGACACGGGGAGAACATACAAACTCCACCCAAATTGGGATTGGGAATCCCCAGCGCTGAGAGGCGAACGTGCTAAACACTGAGCCACCGTGCCGCCCACCCCATATATATGAACTAATATTGGGGAAGAAGTTTGGGTTCAAAGTCGCCATTCTAGTTCATGCCAGCGCTGGTGGATGAGGATGAGCATGCGGTCAGGACCCTGTGCGGGCAACTCCCAACTCATCCAAACTGAACCGTTCGATGGAATCGATTCACTGAACTGAATCATAGATTCTCGGAGGTGATTCTCACATCAACCAATCACAGACACGGAACCACTGGCAGGTTCCTTCATGATGGACTTCAGTGGAACCGTCCTGCTTCATCGGCGGAGGGATTTCGTTTCCAGTTCAGAGGACGATGCCATCGCTACGGAGACCAGCATTCAGTGAGCATTAGAACGCTGTGAGAACGCTTCAGAGTGGCAGCAGCTGTTCATGCCTCAATGAGTGATTGTGTGGCAGCGCGCGAGAGAGAGCAGCATTACAGCTTTCTCATATGACCTCGCACGCGAGTGCCTGGTTCTGATGATCCGAGTATGACGGCACATGGCAGGCACCGTGTTTACGGGGCGAGAGAGAGAGGAGAGGCGGAGGGAGTAGAATGTGATGTCAGAAAATCCATCCATCAATAAACTTACTAGGGTCACAGGGGGTCGGGGGGGGGTTCTCCATGCCCATCCAAGGCAGAATGTTTTGGGCGCCGGGCAGATACACCCAGGAGAGGGTGCCAATCTATTGCTGGGCACACACTCTCTCACACAGACACACTCTATAGGGGCAATTTTAAAGAAGCCTATTCACCTTGAATCCATGTTTTTTGGACTGTGGGGGAAAAAGCTGGAGAACCCTACACGGACATGGGGAGAACATGCAAACTCCTGGGTACCTGAAGGAGGACGTGCTAACCACTAAGCCACGTGCCGTCGCTGTCCTAAATCAAAAAAATGTACTAAGGGATTATAGTAGTTCTGGCAACTGTAGCTGCAGAACACAGAACTGGCTCATCGCTGCTCCTGCTGGTCAGGACAGCAGCACATGGTGTCTGCAGGATAAATAATACATATTGACCTCAGTGCACCTACCGCAGGTCCAGTTACACAACATGCCTGGCATCACACACACACACACACACACACACCTCCCAAATAATTTAGAAGCCGCCAAAACCCCAAAACGGGTCGGAAGGTTTGTCAACCGCATCTTCTTTCGTTCCAGAAGACAGGAATGAAGAACTGTCCATGAGGCACCTGTCTGATGTTCTCGGTCTGTAATCCACGTGTCCACGTTCAGGACTCGGAATCTAAGGAGGGTCCGTAGTCCTCATAGGAGGACGGGGGGTGTAACAGACCACATGACCATATGCTACCCACCCCCCCCCAGACGAGTGAGCGGTTCTCTCTGTGTTGCAGACGTTCCTGGCTCCGGTGAACCAGGTGTTTCCCGCCGAGGAAGACATCAACAAGCACGTCGAGGACAACTGTGAGTACCGTCCGCACCCGTGTCCAAAAAAAAAAAAAAAACATGTGGCTGTCCGTGTGTGTTGGAGAACACCACGCATCCGACTGTGGGGAAACAGTTTAGGGAAGGGCCTTTCGTGTCTCAGTGTATGAAGCCGGGTCCTGGGGCAGGGTCATAGGCTTGTGGTTAAGAAGCCAGCCTTGCTATATGAAGGTCCACGGTTCGATTCCCTGTCCCAACAAGTACTACTGCTGTAATGCCCTCCAGCAATATATATATATATATATAATTATTATTATAAATATTAATTCAGTATCTTCCGCTTTATCCTCTATTAGGGTTGCGGGGGGGGGTTCCCCATGCCCATCCAGGGGAGAACGTCTCGCGCGCTGGGCAGATACACCCAGGACAGGGTGCCAATCTATCACTGGGCACACACTCACTCACACACACACACACACACACACACACACACACACACACACAAACACACACACTATATGGGGCAATTTGGAGAATTCAATTGACTTGATCCATGTTTTTGGACTGTGGGAGGAAACCGGAGAACCCGTAGGAAACCCACGCGGACACGGGGAGAACATGGAAATTCCACCCAGATGTGGATTTGAACCGGGAATCCCTAGTGCTGAGAGGAAACATGCTAAACCACTAAGCCACTGTGCCGTCCTTATTATAAATACATTTAATATAATTATATTTATTTTAGTTATATAAACTATATAAACTATATCTATTAGGTTATGATGCTTTGTCAGTAATCCTTAATAAGTCGTATGATCTAATGAGCGATGTGTGTATGTGTGTGTGTGTGTGTGTGTGTGTGTGTGTGTATGATATGGCAGGCTCGTTGATGTACCTGAACGAGGCCACGCTGCTCAACAACGTCCGCGTGCGTTACAGTAAAGACAGAATCTACGTGAGTACAGGGATGCTCCCCCCGTTATGGTGATATGTAGGTCAGACTAAAACATCAGCACCATTTTAAAAGGACTCCTTCATCTTCAGAGGCGTCTGAATACGTGTTCTCCACCTGCGCTCACAGAACCTTGTTTATGTGTCTGCTTTTTGCAGAACGTCATTGCGAGGTTTCTTGAGTCAAATAGTTTTTGAAGAATTGACTTCTAAAATTAACACTTTTAAAATTAAAAACAAAAGATTGTGTTCTTCCTTACCACACACTATCTTTCTCTCTTACACACACACACACACACACACATAATTATATACATAATGAAGACATTAAGACCTACTGTACAGTCTGTGAATGTGCATTAAATATAAGGCTCTGCTGCCATCATGTGGACAGACTGCGTTACTGCAATACATTTTTTTTTCTCTCGTTTTAAAATTTTTTTTTTTTTCGTTATCATAGTGCTGCATGTCTGTATGAGTGTTTGTTCTCTATAATAATATTTGTTTAGTATCTATTCATCGCACCAACACCGTTCTCTACTTCACACAGACCTATGTAGCGAATATCCTGATTGCAGTGAACCCTTACTATGACGTTCCAAAGCTCTATGCACCCGAAACCATCAAGCAGTACCAGGGGCGATCACTGGGGACGCTGCCGCCACATGTCTATGCTATTGGTAAGTGATGGCAAATTAATTAACACGTAAATCTTGTGAATGTTTGCCTTAATACATCGGCTGATTAATTATTATATTATTATTATTATAAACGTCGGTTAGCTGATAAAGCCTATCGGGACATGAAAGTCTTGAAGATGAGTCAGTCCATCATCGTTTCGGGAGAATCCGGAGCAGGGAAGACCGAAAACACCAAGTTTGTACTCAGGTGAGTCCCGCCCTGTTCCAGGGTTGGAGTTTCAGGGCTGAAAAGCATCACACACACATTTATGTATGTTTATAATTGGTACGAACTGCCACAAATACACACTGAGTTTCCAACATTAAAAAACACAAAACATAGCAGTTAAAAACCTAAATATTGTGTTTTTCTCCATATATTTTATATTCTGTCCTTCTTGCAGGTATCTAACCACATCCTACGGTACGGGTCAGGACATCGATGAGAGGATAGTCGAAGGTAAAGTGTCTGATAGTGTTATGTTTTTTTGGTTCAGCTAATTTTTATTATGTACTCTACTACAACCAGCAGAGGGCGTAATACTCTACTGTGCTAATACTACTATGCTTGCAGTAGTGCTTATATGTTTTCATATATTCAATCTTCTGTGAAATTAAAGGTGTTTGTGTTTAAATGTCTGATGTCAATCGTCTGTCATTCTGGTGTGCAGCAAATCCTCTGCTGGAAGCTTTCGGGAACGCGAAGACTGTGCGCAACAACAACAGCAGCCGCTTCGGAAAGTTCGTGGAGATACACTTCGGTGAAAAGGTCGGTTTTCTGCCCTACAAGCTTAAAATCTGTCAGTGCACTTGTTTTTGGAGGATATATACACATACCCACCGAGAGGGGTCAGTGTTGGTCGTTTATTTGAGGAACCTGCTGAGTCCTGATGGAAAAAAAAAACTGCAGAATTCCGACTGAGGGCTGATTTATTACTGAAGTTGCAATTTGTAAATTCACCACAAGATGCCGCCAAATCCCACTAAATGCTTTAATCTGAGTTGCGATTGGATTTTCAGCAGGAGAAGCTTATAGACCTTCAGATTATATTCCCAGATGTGCAAGGGCACACCTGGGCGTGGTAGCTCAGTGGTTTGGGTGTTGGGCTATCAATCTGAGGGTTGGGGTTCAAATCCCAGGTCCAATGAAGTTACCAATGTGGGTCCTTGAGCAAGACCCTTAACCCTCATTGCTCCAGGGATGTTGTGATTAACCCTGTGCTCACCTTGTAAGTCGCTTTGGATAAAAGCGTCTGCTAAATGACCAAATGTAATGTAATGTAATGTGTTTATTGTGAGAGGACATTGAATTATGGGATAATAATGTGCAGTTCATCCAGATGAGTTCAGACACTGATGTTGGATGATAGATGTTCATCCCAGATGTGTTGGATAGGGTTGAGGTCATGGTTTATTTCGGTGCAGGAAAGTCCAGTCCATCCACCCTGAACTCAACCCAACCAGGCTTTGTGCATCCAAATACGTTCTTCCCCAAACTATTTCTAGGTTGGAGTTGTCCAAGTGTCATGAGGAGGCTCTGGATTTTATAGCCCTGTGTTTTGGGGGTATATTAATGATGTTGTGGTCTTTAAAGCCACGTTTGATGAGAGTCTCTGACCTGATGTGCAGAACATCGTGGTGGGTGGTTTCGTGTCTCACTACCTCCTGGAGAAATCCCGCATCTGCACTCAGGGGCAGGAGGAGAGAAACTACCACGTCTTCTACAGACTATGTGCTGGAGCTCCAGAGGACATCCGGCAGAAGTTCCACCTCACGTCTCCTGACAACTACAGGGTGAGTTCACAGCTCCCCCATACACACACACACACACACACACACACACACACACACACACACACACACACACACACACTGAGTGAGGTAAGCACATGTGCCCAGAGCGAACATCCTACTATGACCCCGAGTCAGTGTTCTAAACTTATTCATCTGTTATATAATAAAGCATTAAGGTACGAGAGGGCGTTTATTCTGAATAAATCACATAAAGAGATGTTATTAGCCCCGATGTGTAATGGAGTACAGTTCCAGCTCTTTCCCGTGATTTATTCACAATAATACATTCTTATTACTTTGAGATAGATTCTTATTACTTTGATAAAACACTTACAAACACACTATAATAAAAAAAAACAAGGTTTGATTAAGAAATGCAGTAATTAAATGCAAAATCGTTAATAATCTGATATTTGTAATGTCCGTTTTTTAAAATAAACACTTAATGTTAGAGATACAGATTTCTTTTTCAAATTAACTACAAATTACAGAGTTTATTCAAAAATATATAGCACGCATTGATACGACTGTGAAGCGCTCAGAGGTGTGTGTCGTTAATAATGTCGCGGCTGGACAAACGGCTCAGCCAATCAGATGTAAGGTTTAATTAAGAAGCGGAATGACCCCGTTTTCTAATCTGTTATTTGTTGTGTTAATGAAACAATGAATAATGCAAACACCTAAAGTTTGTTGTTGGAACAAAGTTGGGGATGTTCATTAAACTCGGACCCCGCAGCAAATGCGATTAATTAAAGTCCACAGCGTTCGGGAAAATGAATTAACATTATTCAGCAGCTAATCACTCTGAACCTGGAAGCACTTCATAATGAGCTGATCAGTTAAGTCTGAGTAAACACAGTCTGCAACCCTCAGCATCTTCCCTCAGCCTCTTCACACGGCCTGGCCACCAGATGGCAGAAGATATCAGAGCTGTAGAGCTCACTCTCCCTGTCTCATAAAAGGTCCAATCAGTGAGTTTAATAGAAGTTCTGCAATTATTTATTTTAAATGTTCTTTGTTGTTAGTCCCCTGTTGGTTCTCTGTTCTCTATTGGTCATCACAGAACAGGTATCATTTGGGTGGTGGATTGTTTATTGTCAGTTCTGCAGTGACATTGATGCTGTGAGGGGTTTCTAGTGCAGCAGTTCTGCTGTAGTATTCTTTCTGCACCTCAGTAATGGGATAGGAATAATGCACCCACCAAATAATACCTGCTCTGTGGGGCCCTGACCATTAGAACACATTAGTATGTGCGGTAGAACATTAGTATGTACGTTTTTTGGGGCTCCAGCGCGGCGGTGGTGCTGGTGTGTTGATGAAGCGCCGTTATTCTGGATGGTTATTTACATTTAATTCCGTCTGATGATTCCCTTTCCCTCATTTTCTCTGCGTTTTGCGTTTGGCGCTTCGGCGGCACAATCTGCTCATCAGGTCTAAATGCATTCAGAACTGAACAAACAAAGAAATGAATTCCAAACAGTTCCAGACGCCTGAGAGACGAAAAGATAAAAAAATAATCCCGCATGACGGCGCTCTCACGGCTTTCCGTCTCCTGGTGTGACGAGCCGCATTCGGTAACGAGCCGCTCATTAATCAATCAAAAAAAAAAACAATCATTGATTTAACTCATTAATAAACAAAACATGAAGATGTGTTTGTTATAATATTAATAATAATAATTTTTTACACCAGTAACTCAACCTACAATTATTGTGATGTAAGAATACGATAAATTCATTTATAAAACGGGTCGTTCCGGTTGTTAAATCTGATTGGCTGAGCCGTTTGCACACCTCTGAGCGCTTCACATTCGTATCAATGCGTGATGTACAATGCATTATTTTCCCGATGTTGCTTATAAACTGCATTCTGTAATTTTGCCACTAGATGACCGCATTTGATTGTTGGAGAAACCGTAATCCTTTTACTCAGTGATCACTTTAAAAACTCTATTATTAACAATTTTGCATTTTAATAAACGCATTAATGAATCAACCCTTATTTTTTATAATTGTGTTTTTGTAAGCGTTTTATAAAAGCCATAGCCACGCCCTCTTGTACCTCATTACTTCTATATATTTTCACGATGTAATCTTTTAGTCTATACATCCCTCAGTATGTAAACATCGCATGTGAGGAGGGAACCGCCACTCATGTTCAACAGCATTTGGATGGAATGTTAGTTCCCAGGATGCATTCTGATAATCTCTTTGTTTCAACCCCCCCCCTCCCTCCTGTTACGCAGTACCTAAACCGGGGATGCACACGCTACTTTGCCTCCAAGGACACGGACAAGGAAATCATGCAGAACCGCAAGAGCCCGGAGGTAACTCATTTATCTGAGGACTGCTCACTAAAACCGCTCTGACCTTTACTGGTTAGGCTGCACGCAGGAAGACAAGCTCCCAGCTTTATCTCTGACCTGCCTCGGGTTAATTGAGTTGGATACTTACCAAGTTCACACACACACGCACACTTACATGCACACACACGAGCGCACGTGCCTGTTTTCATGCATTGTGGGGACATTCCATAGACTTCTATTCATTTTGTAGAGATTTAATCATAATAACTACCAATCTAACATTACTGTAACCTTAGACTAACCTTAAACCAACCATCACTATTGCAATACAAATGTGTGAGGTCCCCACAATGTTATATATAGACACACAGCGATACACATAGGTTCCATAGACTTCTATTTATTTTGTACCTACCCATAATAACTATTGAACCTAACATTACTGTAACCTTAAACTAACCATCACTATACCAATATGAATGCAAGAGGTCCCCACAATGTTAATTTTATATATATTTACACACACAAAGAGATACACATACGTTCAACAGACTTCCTATCGTTTTGTAGTGATCTAACCATAACAACTTACCAACCTAACATTTAATACAACCTCAAACTAACCTTAAAATAACCATAAGCTAACATCACTACAACCGCACAAATGCACAAGGTCCTCACAATGTAATTTATACACTCATACACATACTTTCCGTAGCCTTCCATTCATTTTATAAAGACTTAACCACCAACTATTACTAGTCTGACATTTAACCTAACCTTAAACCTCACACTAACATCACCATAACCATACAAATGCTTGAGGTCCCCACAATGTTATGTATACACACCCAGGCACTCATACACATACTTTCCCTAGACTTCCATTTGTTTTGTAAAGACTTAACTATTAGGGTTACTATCCTAACATCAACAAAACCTTCCAGCAACCTTCTTATGTCTAAGCCTAAATTAACCATACAACATCTAAATGAGTTATGTTGTAGGCGTCATGTTAGGGTCCCCACAAAGGCATGAGGTCCCCACGGTGTGAGTGTGTAAACAGGTTTTGGTCCTCACAGCGTTTCCTATACCTACACACACACACACACACACACACACACACACACACACACACACACACACACACGGCGAGGTATTGATGCACTGAACAGGATTAAATTAATACACTTGGCAATAAACGCACTTTATGCTTCGCTCGCTAACGCGATCTGTAACTACTCCGCCCGCGGGAATCAAAAAATTAATTATGATTGTTTACAGGAGAGGCTCCTCTCGTGCGCCGCCCCCCCCCACCACCCCCACCTCGCCTGGCCTCCGGAAATAGAACTGATTTATTATAATTTTGCGTGCCTCGCCTCGTCGTCCAGAGGATGTTTTCACACGCCGCCGTGTGTTTCTATTTATTTATTTATTTATTTTCCGAATGTAAATGAGACGAGGTCTTTGCGTTCCCGCCGTCTCGCCTCCGAGGGGTTTATTAAACGGCGTATGCCTAATGTTTCCTCCGTCGTTCCACATTAACGATGCCGTTTAAGATCTATATGAGAGTTCGCCTGCGGATTTTTAGGCAAAGTTGGGGGGGTGGCGACATTATGATGTGGGTCGAGTCCTCGGTTCTCGAGTTTTCACTCATGACCTCCACAAGAACTGAAGAGGCGTGTACCAACCCCCTAATTCTTCATGGGCGTGTACAATAAACCCATCACTGTCCCATGTGCCGTTCCCTTTAAGAGCCAGGTGGCACTCTGACTTTGGTGGATTGCGATGCAGATACCTGAACTCACTGTGCTGCCCCATAGTGTACATTTAGTTTCAGCGTGCACCTGTGGGTTCCGTCGCCGAGATAGCGATACCTCATTTCACGAGAGAGAGATGTTCACACGGCACGTTGCTATTTAAACTCCGCGTGAGAACACGCTGTCGGTGGGGGGGGGTGTTAGAAAGCAGCGAGCATCGCCACATAGTTTAATTAAAGTCCGGAATCCCGTCAGGCCTGAGATTTCCGTCCCCCATCCGGTTCTAACGGCGGCCCGGGTTCCGGGGATGGAACATCCGTTTGCACTTTGCCTCGGCGAGAATTACACGCACAAATCAGTTTGATTCCGCTGCCTTTATGACGCCGCACTCTCGGACCGCGGCGGAACGCAAATCCGTCCGTCCGCAGCTCGGAGAACAGACGGTCCATCCACCTTTTGTTGCGGGGAAACGGGCTGCCGGCTCCGTGACCGCCAAATAAGCTTTTAACACCCAGATGCTGTTTGGCTTCGGCGAGTGCGTTCTCCCTCATGCTAATGTAAGTGGGTATAAAGGAGGGTAATGAGCGCGGGATAAAGTGGCGCTCCTGTCAAAAGCTGTTCCGCCGCGTTCTGCGATCTAATGCCGGCGAAATGCAACACGCCGCGACCTTCATCACGCCGCCCAAGGGCGCGCGCCTCGCCTGAAATGTCATCAATCTACAAACAAAGCAGCCGGGTCTTCGGCATGTGTCCGTAATTATTTTTATGATTAAATGTGACATTCGGTCGCTCTCATATTGCAGCCATTGACATTTCAAAAATACCATCAAGTTCCCAAGTTCTTTTTTGGCGGAGCGCCTGTTTGGGTTTCCGTCGCCTCCTGAGCGGCTCGGACAACGGAACGGGAATGAAGGTTCCGCAAAGTAAGTTTACCGTGCGGTCACGGCAGAACGTCCACTCACTGACGTTTTTAGTCCTGAGTGATTAAAATGCGTCGTTAATCTACCAGGTGCCGGCAACCATGCCACAGTGTAACTTTCCACGTGAGATCATTTTCCTGTTGTTATAGCGACCCCTATAGCAGGAAGTACACCCGCTGATCTGTGGACCTGTGTCTGTGGCTCCTCAGCATCAAAAGGTGGGCCCTCTGAAGGACCCCCTGCTGGACGATCAAGGGGATTACAAGCGCATGGAGGTGGCCATGAAGAAGATTGGCCTGGACGATGCTGAGAAACTGGACATGTTTCGGGTGGTCGCAGGGGTGCTCCATCTGGGAAACGTGGACTTTGAGGAGGCAGGGAGCAGCTCAGGTAAAAAAAAAAAAAATTATATATATATATATCCATCCATTATCTTCCGCTTTACCCTCTATTAGGGTCGCTGGGGGGGGGGGTTCCCCATGCCCATCCAGAGAAGAACGGGCGCTGGGCAGATACACCCAGGACAGGATGCCAATCTATCGCTGGGCACACACTCACTCACAGACACACTCTATATGGGGCAATTTGGAGAACCCAGTTGACCTTGATCCATGCTTTTGGACTGTGGGAGGAAACCGGAGAACCCGGAGGAAGCCCACACAGACACGGGGAGAACATGGAAACTCCACCCAGATTGGGATTTGGACCGGGAACCCCTAGCGTTGATATATTATTATTATATATATAGGCTTTATATATATATATATATATATATATATATATATATATATATATATATATATATATATATATATATATATATATATATATATATATATGGTTTTTAGTGCGAGTGAAGCTCGAAAGTCAGGTGAATGTTTAGCTCGCTCTCTCTCTCTCTCTCTCTCTCTATCTCTCTCTATCTCTCTCTCTTCGTGTGTGTGTGTGTGTGTCTCAGGTGGCTGTATCATTAAGAAGCAGTCGAGTCAGGCTCTGCAGCACTGCGCCGAGCTGCTGGGTTTGGTTGAAGATGATCTACGTGTCAGTCTCACCACACGGATCATGAACACAGCAGCAGGCGGCGCAAAAGACTCAGTCATCAAGTAATCTCGCTCTCTCTGTCTGTCTGACTCTCTCTCTCTCTCTCTCTCTCTCTTTTGGGTGAGCGTGCGAGTTCTGTCCTTTCTTTTTCGTGAGGAATCTTCTCGGTCGGGAGGTTTTTATGAGCTCAGCAGTCGAGCGTGTCATGGACCGATCATCATTCCACTGAAACTGACTCCACCATCAGGCTGTCCGCTGAAACACGGACTTGGTCAGGACCATGGACGGGGGTCATCCCACTCCTATGGTGGTCAGGACCATGGAAAGGGGTCAACCCACTCCCCTGGTGGTCAGGACAATAGACAGGGGTCAGCCAACTCCTTTAGTGATCAGAATCTTGGACAGGGGTCCACACAGTCCCCTGATGGTCAGGACCATGGACAGGGGTTCACACACTCCCCTGGTGGTCAGGACCATGGACAGAGGGCAACCCAGTCCTCTGGTGGTCAGGACCATGGACAGGGGTCAACCCACTCTCCTTGTGGTCAGAACCATGGATGGGGTCGACCCACTCCCCTGGTGGTCAGGACCATGGACGGGGGTCGACCCACTCCCCTGGTGGTCAGGGCCATGGACAGGGGTCGACCTGCTGCCCTGGTGGTCAGAACCATGGACAGGGGTCCACACACTCTCCTTGTGATCAGAACCATGGACAGGGGTCGACATGCTCCCCATCATACCGGGGTGCAGTGATATGCCGGTTAGGAAAAACACGTCCGGTGCCGTTCGAAAGACTCTGTCAGGACTGGGCCGGTTCATACATCTGGGTTCGGGTCTTTTGGGTCGGGTTCCACTCAGTCAACCAGCTCCCCTGGTTGTCAGGACCATGGACAGGGGTCGACCTGCTCCCCATCATACCTGGAGAGCAAGGATCTGCAGGTGGGATAAAACACGTTTGGAGACATTCTAAAGTTCTAAAGACGTGTCAGGACTGAGTCATACATATGGGTTCGGGTCTTTGGGTCGGGTACTCTGTGTTTCATCATCAGTGCACTCACTCTGACCTCTGTTCACGCCCTCGCACCTCTACTGACAGGGTGTTATCCCGGTATTTATGTGTGGAGGTGGTGTGTTTGTGTGTGTGTGTGTGTGTGTGTGTGTGTGTGTGGCTGAACAGGCCTCCCACTTACCTGAGTGCGAGTTGTGCGAGTGAGAGGGATAAATATAAAGACGTGAAGTTCTGCCGGGTCACGGCTGTTTTTCACGGTGGCGCCGTCTGCTCCATCGCTGATCCGGAACCCTGAGTGTTTTTTCGGTTCCTGCCTCATCACCTCGGTGCGAATGAATCCATCTGTAGACGGAGACTGCGGGAGGACCGAGCCCGCCGTCGCCCGGGCCTTTATATTTTTAAGTAATGGATACGAACCTTCCACTCTCAGCTTTCACCAGTCGACCGCCTGAAAGTTTAGTATTCTCGCACTTTCCCACAGAACCGGCTCTGTTGTTTCCACCCCGTATCCCTCTCTCTGACCCCGCGGTCTCTCGGCGGCGGTTGCTCCGCGTCTTGGGAGAGAGAGGCACTTAGGAGGGTAAATAAAGCGCGGCCGCATTTTTATTGCAGCCCGTAGCTCGGTGTGGGTGCGCGTGTCCTGAATGTTCAGCCACCTAAGGATGGATGATGTACAGTATGTGAGGGATGGTGGCGGCTTGGGGAGGGAGAGTCTATATTGAGTTTCGGTCCGCGTATCTGTCTGTACCATACCCTGAACCGTGCTGTTACATTGGCATGTTCTCCTCCCTGCCTCCCAGGGTCCCTCTGAAGGTGGAGCAGGCCAGCAGCGCGCGCGACGCCCTGGCCAAGGCCGTTTACAGCCGGCTGTTCGACCACGTGGTCACCAGGGTGAATCAGTGCTTCCCGTTCGAGTCCTCGTCCAATTTCATCGGCGTGCTGGACATCGCCGGATTCGGTGAGTGTGTGTGTGTGTGTGTGTGTGTGTGTGTGTGTGTGTGTGTGTGTGTGAGGGGTGGATGTTTGAGTGAAACAAGACCGTAAAGGGTGGAAAGTGTGTTGAGGGCAGATGGATGCGGACCGTAAAATGGAATTGGTGTCACACGTGAGGTGTTTTGAGAAACATGGTGTGTGTGTGTGTGTGTGTGTGTGTGTGTGTGTGTGTGTGTGTGTGTGTGTGTGGGGTGGTGGTGCAGGGGTTATTTTCTCCACAGGAGAGCAGTGAAATGGTCTTGCAGGGAGAAACACTTAGCATTCATGAGACTAACACCAACCTCAAACGCTTCTCTCTCTCTCTCTCCCCTCTTTATCTCCACCCTCCTCTCTCTCCATCCATTTTCCATTCCCGCCGTCCCGTCCCCCTCCCGTCTCACCCCCCCTCCCCACTTCATGGGGTCCCCCCCCCCATTTCCTCTCCATCTCCAGAATATTTCGAGCACAACAGTTTTGAGCAGTTCTGCATCAACTACTGTAATGAGAAGCTGCAGCAGTTCTTCAATGAGCGCATCCTCAAGGAGGTGAGTGCCCCCCCCCACGTCTCCCTCCCTCCCTCCCCCGTCCTGCCCCGGGGGTCGTTCGGGTCGGCCCTGTGACTCCATGCACCTGGGGGCCCGGCACCAGCCCCGTTATGATCTCGCATGCCGGCTTAAATTATAATCTGTGAAAAGGTCGGACGCCTGTTTGTGAGGTTTGAGGTATCGGGGAAATTACCCGTCCCCCCGCCCCCCCACTGCCCCATCCTCCTTCAAAATATAAACTTTAGAAAATACAGCTCATTCCATTCAGCTCTATAAAATCTCTTATACAGCAGAGGGATGCTTTAAATCACTGTTAATTCCCTCAGGGTGTTTGGTATGTTCTCCTGTCATGGAAATACAATGGCCCATGTCATCCAGGCTGATTATATATACAATATATCTCATTCACACTGGACAGCACAGTGGCTTAGTGGTCAGCATGTTCACCTCTGGGGATACAGATTCGAATCCCAATCTGGTGGAGTTTGCATGTTCTCCCCGTGTCTGTGTGGGCTTCCTCCGGGTTCTCTGGTAAATCGAATGCATTAATTGCCCCATATAGAGTGTGTGTATCTGTGTGAGTGAATGTGTGCCCAGTGATAAATTGGCGTCCTGTCCTGGTGTATCTGCCCAGCGCCCGAAACATGGAGAACCCCCCCCCCCTCCCTCCAATGACCCTAGTAGAGATTCGGTGGAGTATAATGAATGCATTTAAACTCTTTGCGGTGATCATACTTTAAAATGTAACGACACCGAGGTGTCATAATCAGGTCCTCTGCTGTGATTGGCTGAGCACATGTGTTTTTTTTTTCGGCCTCCAGGAGCAGGAGCTGTATCAGAAGGAGGGCCTGGGCGTGAACGAGGTCAAATATGTGGACAATCAGGACTGCATCGGTGAGTAGTACCGATTCATAATCTTCAGAACGTTAAACTGTGTTCATCCTGCACCCACCTGTTGGAGAACCCACCGTTCTTGTCTCCACTCTCCGTTATTCCAGTTCTGACTCTTGACTCATTTTAGTTGTTTCAGGAAAATGTTTGCCCTGGGTCCCCCCCCCCCCCCCCCGGTTCCCTCCAGGTTCTCCCACGCTCCAAAAACATGGATTCAAGGTGAACTGACTGTCATAAATTGCCCCTTTATGTATATGTGTGTATATATATGTATACGCGGCATACATATATGTATATATGTATACGCAGCACAGTGGCTTAGTGGTTAGCACGTTCGCCTCTCAGTGCTAGGGATTCCCGGTTCGAATCCCCATCTGGGTGGAGTTTCCATGTTCTCCCCGTGTCTGCGTGGGTTTCCTCCGGGTTCTCCGGTTTCCTCCCACAGTCCAAAAACATGGAGCAAGTCAATTGAATTCTTAAAAATTGCCCCATATAGAGTGTGTCTGTGTGAGTGAGTGTGTGCCCAGCGATGGATTGGCGTCCTGTCCTGGGTCTATCTGCCCAGCGCCCGAGACGTTCTCCCCTGGATGGGCATGGGGAACCCCACCGCGACCCTAATAGAGGATAAAGCGGGAGATAATGAATGAATGCATAAATATGTGTGTGATGGGCATGGGAAGCCCCGTTGTGACCATAGTCTGTAGTATGGGATTCAGCAGAAGCCGTTTTCACGTTCATTAGGACTCGGCGATAAATCGGATTGCGGAACGTGGCCTTCCCCAAACTGTTTACACGTAGTTAGGAGCGTATTGGATAGATGGCTGTGTGTTTGAGTACACACACTCGCTTAAATGAAAGTGTTTCTACATTCAGATGAAGAATTTCGCCCGACTTCGATCTGTTCTAGTGTTTCCACTCGGCTCTATCGATTTTTTTTTTTTTTTTTTTTTTTTTTTTTTTTTTTTTTTTTTTTTTTTTCTTCTTTTTCTTTTCTCTGTGTTTGTGTGAGTGTGTGTGTTTTGTGTGTGTGTGTGCGTGTGTGTGTCCGTGTGTGTCCTCCGTCCCTCGTCTCCTCTCACAATGAGCCAACAATAGGCAGCTGCATCTCTGCAGCACTCCGGTGAAACAGCATCAGTCTCTGAAGCCACACTCTCCGTCGCTGCCTTTATCTCGGTGCCGTTCCGCTCCGCTCTGCTCCGGTCCTCCTCGTTCACCCCACTGTAGGGCCCTTAATCAAGTGCACTCCTAATGAACCCCTTCTCTAATGAACCTCCACTCCCGGCTCCCGCCCTTTCCCTCCAGGTCGCCTCATTAACGGCCGTATTGTCTCGTCGTAGGCGGCGGCGGCTCGCTGCGTGTAGCGTGGAAATCCTCCTTCACAGAGCCACGGCATGTTGACGTGCGCCCATCGGTGCTCCAGCACCTGAGCGGTGACCGGATAGCCTAATAATAATAATGATAATAATAATAATAATGACGCCGATGTCATGACGGTGACTGCGCCGCGTCCGCGTGTTCGGGTTTAATTGCGTTTAATCTCCTGATGGCAGAGGTACCGGTGTTCAAGCATGTGCTTTATTACGCGTGTAGGTTCCAGCTGGGACCCTGAGGAACCTCGCCTTGGTTCCCGTTCACCGTAACGACGGATCGTTAAGTGATTGCTGACACGTTTCCGTGTGTCGTGACGGGAAAATCGATGAGCGACCCCGGAGCAATCAGGAGCATTAGCTGGGATTTGTTCTGATGTGTGTGTGTGTGTGTGTGTGTGTGTGTGTGTGTGTGTGTGTGCTACAGACCTGGTGGAAGCCAAATTATTGGGCATCTTGGACATCCTGGACGAAGAGAACCGTCTACCTCAACCAAGTGACCAGCACTTTACGGAAACCGTCCACAGCAAGCACAAGAATCACTTCCGCCTGAGTGTGAGCCTCCCGATTCGCCCGCCTCGTTAATCCATCTAAATTCTCCGGGTTATCGATTCCCTAACGAGGCCGTCGTCCCCGCGCCGATCTCCTCTCTGTGCTCCCAGGTCCCGAGGAAGTCGAAACTGGCGGTGCACCGGAACGTGAGGGACGACGAGGGCTTCATCGTCAGGCACTTCGCGGGAGCCGTGTGTTACGAGACGGTAACGACCTCAAACTAGCTCAGAAATACTCATCTGCTTTCGCAGCGCAATGTTCTGAGGGTTCAGCAAATGCGAAATTGCATTTTATTTTTGGAAAAAAGGCGATGCAGGGCGCTTGCTAAGTATTGGCACAACTTTATTTAAGTAAACAAAAGCTGTTAAATTAGTCTGTTAAATTACATATTCGTATCCATTTAAATTAGATTTTTTTTTTCCTATTGGGAGCACCTAAACGGACAAATAAATAAATAATAAACAATAGAAACCGAACATTGCTCCTGCAATTTCTTGCTCTTCTTTGATAAAATTAATTATCGCATCATAATCGTATAATTGATGATTATTGTCAATTTCTTTTAATTTTATTGTAATTAAAGGTACGTCTCATCATATCGTATCTTAAGTGTGCTGTAAGTGGAACTTTTGTTTTTGTTCCATATATTAATGTTTAGAGGCGGCACGGTGGCTTAGTGGTTAGCACGTTCGCCTCTCAGCACTAGAGATTCCCGGTTCGAATCCCCATCTGGGTGGAGTTTCCATGTTCTCCTTGTGTCTGCGTGGGTTTCCTCCGGGTTCTCCGGTTTCCTCCCACAGTCCAAAAACATGGATCAAGTCAATTGAATTCTCAAAAAAATTGCCCCATATAGAGAGTGTCTGTGTGAGTGAGTGTGTGCCCAGCGATGGATTGGCGCCCTGTCCTGGGTGTATCTGCCCAGCGCCCGAAACATTCTCCCCTGGATGGACATGGGGGAACTCCACCACGACCCTAATAAATAAATTTAGAGGATAAAGCGGGAGATAATGAATGAATGAGGATATTAATGTTTAGAATGTCACCATAACGACGTTGAAGCGCTTTCATGAATAATTAATTGTGACGTTTGTTAATCGCAATTAATTGCAAAACGATGAATCATCCCGTCCGTAGTCTGTGTACACGAACTCTCAGATGGGGGACTTTTATTTTGTTTTGTTTGTTTTAATGACGTCCGGGTGGAACGCTGCTCCTCAGGGTCAGTTCGTAGAGAAGAACAACGACGCCCTCCACCTGTCACTGGGGAGCCTCATCAGTGAGTCCAAGGACCAGTTCGTCCAAAAGCTCTTCGAGAGTTCCAACAACACCAAAGGGGGCAAACAGAAAGCCGGCAAGCTGAGCTTCATCAGCGTCGGAAACAAGTTCAAGGTGATTATCATCAACTCCTGGATGACGTCATCATGACCAATCACACCTGGGCTGTACCACACACACCTCACACCTGGGCTCCACACACACTTGGGTCGCATCACACACACCCCACACCCTGGCCACGCCACACACACACCCAGGCTGTGCCACACACCCCTCACATCTGGGCAGCGCCACATGTGCCACACACACACCTGGGCAATGCCACACCCAGGCCACACACACCCGGGCCGTGCCACACACAACCCACACATACTTAGGTCGCGCCACAAACAACCCACACACACCTGGGCCACGCCACACACACACGATGCCCAGGCCACACACACCCCACACCCAGGACACACACCCGGGCCGTGCCACACACAACCCACACATACTTGGGTCGTGCCACACACAACCCACACACACCTGGGCAATGCCACACACACCCCACACCCAGGCCAGACACACCCGGGCCGTGCCACACACAACCCACACATACTTAGGTCGCACCACACACACCTGGGCCACGCCACACACACACCATGCCCAGGCCACACACACCCCACACCCAGGCCACACACACCCGGGCCGTGCCACACACAACCCACACATACTTGGGTCGTGCCACACACAACCCACACACACCTGGGCAACGCCACACACACCCGGGCCACACACACCCGGGCCGTGCCACACACAACCCACACATACTTGGGTCGTGCCACACAAACCTGGGCCACGCCACACCCACCCCACACCCAGGCCACACACAACACACACATACTTGGGTCGCACCACACACAACCCACACACACCTGGGCCACGCCACACACACCATGCCCAGGCCACACACAATCCACACATACTTGGATCGCGCCACACACAACCCACACACACCTGGGCCACGCCACACACACCCGGGCCCCACCACACACACACACACCACGCCCAGGCCACAAACACCCAAGCTGCTCATCACACACATCTTGGGCCACTCCACACAACTGGACCATGGCACACACCCAGGCCACTGCACACACCCCCCCACACCCTGGCCACGCCACACACTCATCCATGCTGCACCACATGATCATTTGTGCACCACACACCCTCACACAGATTTTCTGCAGGTCGAGTTCCATGCTTCCTGAGCACGTGCACGTCCACGCTGACCTCCCGAACCTGGTTCACTAATTCCATTCTCTCTCTCTCTCTCTCTCTCTCTCTCTCTCTCTCTCTCTCTCTCTCTCTCTGATCTGACAGACTCAGCTGAACGTTCTGCTGGAGAAGCTTCGCAGCACGGTAAACACCATCAGAAATCACCCCCGACACCCCGGCGAGTCCATCAGCATGATCCGTTTTTAATGTCCTCCACCTGTCAGCTGGCGGCTGGAGTTAAAGAGCGCGTCCGAGTGATCCGCTCTGTGTGCACTGTGATTGCAGGGCTCCAGTTTCATACGCTGCGTTAAGCCCAACCTGAAGATGATCAGCCACCTGTTCGAGGGGACGCAGATCCTGTCTCAGCTGCAGTGCTCAGGTCCGCGGCGGCGTGGCTCAGCGCCGGCTTTCGGGCGGGGTCGCGGGGGTTAACGTGCGGTGCGGCGAAAATGAGAAAAGCGCCGTCACCTGAGGCGGCCTCACACCCGGCAGACCCGCTCGGATCCTGTTATCTGGAACAGTGGGAGGGTTTGGCTGTGTGCGAGCTGTTCCTCGAACCCGGGCGGCGCGTTAGCGGAGACAAGTCCACTCCGCAATTACGTTCGGGGAAACTTTCGACTCGTTCCACAAAACACTGACAGCGGGGGGAAGAAATATATCACCAACGTGAAAACTCACTGCCTCTGCCAACTCCACTTCAGACGCATCGAAGCGCGCTGCTTCACTGCTGGCAGGTTCCCGGGGGGGGAGGGGGAGGGGGGGGTATGTGTGTGGTGAGCTGCTTCACAGAAGTGCTTCCATATATCCATCTGTCATCGACCGCCTAATCCTATATTAGGGTCACTGGGGACAGGGAGGGGGGGGGGGGGTACACCCAGGACAGGGCACTGATTCATCACTGGGCACACAATCACTCACACACACACTATATAGTGGCAATCGTGAGCAGCCAATTCCCCTTGAATCCATGTTTTTCAACTGTCTTTATCGTTGCTTGGTTAGGGATGGTGACGGTGCTGGACCTGATGCAGGGGGGGTTCCCCTCTCGCGCCCCCTTCCACGAGCTCTACAACATGTACAAGGAGTACATGCCCCCCAAACTGACACGCCTGGACCCTCGACTGTTCTGCAAGGTCAGCACTTCTGTTACCATTTTACTCACCTGGAGTGTGTGTGTGTGTGTGTGTGTGTGTGTGTGTGTGTGTGTGTGTGTGTGTGTGTGTGTGTGTGTGTGTGTGAGAGAGAGAGAGTTTAAGTTTGAGGTCTGTGTGTGTGTGCGCGTGTTTGAGTTTGTGTGTGTAAGTTTGAGGTCTCGTTGTGTGTGTGTTTGAGTTTGTGTGTGTGTGAGAGAGAGAGAGTTTAAGTTTGAGGTCTGTGTGTGTGTGCGCGTGTTTGAGTTTGTGTGTGTAAGTTTGAGGTCTCGTTGTGTGTGTGTTTGAGTTTGTGTGTGTGTGAGAGAGAGAGAATTTAAGTTTGAGGTCTCTTGTGTGTGTGTGTGTGTGTGTTTGAGTTTGTGGGTGTTTGAGTTTGTTTGTGTGTGTGTGTGTGTGTTTTTGAGTTTGTTTGAGTGTGTGCGTGTGAGAGAGTTTAAGTTTGAGGTCTTGTGTGTGTGGGGGGGAGTGTTTGAGTTTGTTTGAGTGTGTGCGTGTGAGAGAGTTTAAGTTTGAGGTCTTGTGTGTGTGGGGGGGAGTGTTTGAGTTTGTTTGAGTGTGTGCGTGTGAGAGAGTTTAAGTTTGAGGTCTTGTGTGTGTGTGGGGGGGGAGTGTTTGAGTTTGTGTGTTTTTGAGTTTGTTTGAGTGTGTGCATGTGAGAGAGTTTAAGTTTGAGGTCTCGTGTGTGTGTGTGTGTGTGTGTGGGGGGAGTGTTTGAGTTTGTGTGTGTTTGAGTTTGTTTGAGTGTGTGCGTGTGAGAGAGTTTAAGTTTGAGGTCTCGTGTGTGTGGGGGGGGTGGGTGTTTGAGGTCAGTTTGTGAGTTTAAGTTTGAGGTTTCGTTGTGTATGTGCATTTGAGTTTGTGTCTGTGTAAGTTTGAGGTTGAGGTTTGAGTTTGTGTGTGTGTGTGTGTGTGAGAGAGAGAGTTTATGTTTGAGGTCTCGTGTTTGAGTGTGTTTGAGTGTGTGTGTGTGTGTGTGTGTGTGTGTTGTGTGTGTGTGTGTGTTTGTGTGTGTTTGTTTGTGTGTGTGTGTTTGAGTGTGTGTTTGAGTGTGTGTTTGAGTGTGTGTTTGAGTGTGTGTTTGTGTGTGTGTGTGTGTGTGTGTGTTTGAGTGTGTGCGTGTGAGAGAGAGAGTGAGAGAGAGAGAGTTTAAGTTTGAGGTCTCGTGTGTGGGGGGGGGCATTTGAGTTTGTGTGTGTGTGTATGTGTTTGTGTGTATTTTTGAGGTGTGTGTGTGTATGTGTTTCACCCCTCTTTCTTTCTCTCTCTCTCTCTCTCTCTCTCTTTCTCTCTCTCTTTTCTGTGCAGGCTTTATTTAAAGCTTTGGGTTTGAATGATAAAGATTACAAGTTCGGTTTGACTCGAGTCTTCTTCAGACCTGGAAAGGTGAGTAGTGTGAGGGTGCGGGAGGTGTGAGGGGGTGTGGGCTTGCGGTTTATACACAGTCGACTGCCAGTATCCGCCGGGTTGGGAACCACCACCTCCTGCAAAAATCTGAAATCCATGAATGCTAGCGAGAGACACAGAAAACCCCTCAGAGGAACTTATTTTAATATTTATTTATTTATTTATTAACACAGTACGAAAAAATGAACAGAGTTATGAGTTACGTTCCACAGAGAAATTCCACGAATCTGTAAACCTCCAAACGCTGAAGTCAGAACGGTCGCCTGCAGACGCTCGGCGTGAACCCGAACCTCAGTGAGCATCGCGGCGCACCCGTGAACACCTGTGTCATCAAGTCCACCACCTGGATTCCCTGATTTACTGAAACTCCAGTGCAGATTATTATAACTCCGCATGGCCTTCCTCCTCCCACAGTGATGATGATGATGATGATGATGATGAGTGACTCCATTTCCACTCGTGCAAAGAACGTGATTATAAAGTTCTGCTGACGGTCTGTTTCAGCACAGAGCGGGGCGCCGGGGCGATGTCGGCGCTTCAGGGGAAACATGACGGCGCGATGTTCCTAACGGCGTAATGAGAAGCCGATGGATTTGCATCGTAAACTGCAATTAGCAGATGGCGGGTTCATTTTCTGCTGAAATGAATCATTTCTCGCTGATTGGGCGGCGCGCCAGCGAGGATTAGAACGTCCTCTGCGGATTGGTCGGGGAGGCGTGTTGGAACAACATCAGATTTCTGTTTATGAATACGAATGAAGAGGAATAACACGCCGGGACCTTTTCATCCCGAGCCGCCGTCACCACCGCCGCCGCCGCCGCCGCCGCCATCTCTCCTGTGAATCGGGATCGTGAAGATGTTCCGTACACGTCTCGGCTCGGTTCTCTCGACGTGATGATTGATTCCCTCCTTTCATCCCCAGTTCGCCGAGTTCGACCAGATCATGAAGTCGGACCCGGATCACCTGGCCGAGCTGGTGAAGAAGGTCAACAAGTGGCTGATCTGCAGCCGCTGGAAGAAGGTGCAGTGGTGCGCGCTGTCCGTCATCAAACGTACGTACAGACGTCTCCAGGACATCAGAACTACAATTACAGACTGCAGTCCACCTGTGTTCTTTGTTGTTGTTAGTCCCCTTTTGGTTCTCTGTTCTCTGTTGGTCAGGAGCATCACAGAACAGGTATCATTTGGGTGGTGGATTGTTTGTCAGTTCTGCAGTGACACTGAAGTGGTGAGGGGGTGTTAGTGCAGCAGTGCTGCTGTAGTTTCATTTAAACACCTCAGTGACACTGCTGGGATAGGAATAATGCACGCACCCCATAACACCCGCTCTGTGGTGGTACTATTGGGGTCCTGACCATTAGAACAGAGTACACAGTAGAACATAAACCGATTATGACTATAAACCGGACTACAGAATGCAGAGCTCAAGCTCCTTGTTCTGTGATGTAATGAAGCAATACGCCACTAGAGGGCGTGGCATTATTCTGAATAAATCACGGGAAAGCGGTGTTATTAGTCCCGCCATGTAGTGGAGGACAGTTACACCTCTTTCCAGTGATTTATTCACAATAAAACACAACCCTAGTACGACCCTAGTAAAGTATTAAGCAGAAGATAACGAATGGAAATAATGTATTGTATATCATGCATTGATATGAATGTAAAGCAATCAGAGGTGTGTGTTATTGTAAATAATGTCGCGGTGGGACAAACAGCTCACAGCTCAGCCAATCAGGTTTAAGCAGTGGAACTCCATGTGGTTGTTTCTTCATGTCTGATGTTCCTCGTGTTGCTTTTGATTTGCTGCTGATTGTGAGTTCCTGTTTTTTTTTTTACGTTCAGTGAAAAATAAGATGCGTTATCGCGCCAGCGCCTGCGTGAAGATGCAGAAGACTGTACGCATGTGGCTGTGCAAGAGGAAACACAGACCACGGTGAGAACAGGCCACGCCCACAAATGAAAAGGACCCGCGGAACTGGAAGAACGATGATTAAACTGTGTGTGTGTGTGTGTGTGTGTGTGTGTGTGTGTGTGTGTGTGTGTGAACCCCAGCATCGAGAGCCTGGTGAAGCTGCACAACCTGAAGACACGCATCGGGAAGCTGAATGAGGCCGTGTCCGGGCTCAAAGAGAGCAAACCGGAAATGAGCAAACAGATTCAGGAGCTGGACTCATCCATCGAAACGGTCATGAAGAAAATCAAGGTGTGTGTGTGTCCATATGAGAGTGTGTGTGTGTACATAATAGTGTGTGTGTGTGTGTGTGTGTGCACGCGTACAAGTGCATGTGTGTTTATGAGTGTGTACAGGTGTGTGTATGAGTGTGCATGTATCTGTGTGTGTGAGTGTGTGTGTGTGTGTGTGGTACGAGTCTATACAGGTGTGTGTGTGTGTGTGTATGATTGTGTACATGTGTGTGTGTGTACAGGTGTGTATATGAGTGTGTGTGTGTGTGTGTGTTGGGGGTGGGTGTGGGTATGAGTGTATACAGATGTGTATCTGTACAGGTGAGTGTGTATGAGTTTGTACAGGCGAGTGTGTGTGTGTGTGTACGGGTGAGTGTGTATGAGTTTGTACAGGTGAGTGTGTGTATGAGTGAGTGAGTGTGTGTGTGTGTGTTTGTTGGGGGTGGGAGTGTGTGTGGGTGTATACAGGTGTGTTTGTTTGGAGTGTATGTGGGTTTGGGTCTGTTTAATTGTTGGTACCCCCCCCCCCTCCACTGAGCAGAGCACCGTGATGAGTCCTAAAGAGATGGAGCAGGAGCATCAGGCCCTGCTGACGCGCTCCGAGAATCTCCTCGGCAACATGGCGAAACAGAAGCAGGAGGAGGAGGAGCGCGAGCGGCTGCGCCACATCCAGGAGGAGATGGAGAAGGAGAAACGCAGGATGGAGGAGGAGGAGCGACGTCGCAAACAAGCCGAGGACGAGAGGCGCCAGTAAGTCGGGTGAAGAGGACGGGTGGAGGGGCAGGGTGGAGGGACAGGGGGGAGGGACAGGGGGGGAGATATACTGATATAATCTGATCATTTTAATAATCTGTTGTCATTTTAATTAATTTCCTGAATTAATTTTGTTTCCTGAAGTTTATTCAGTGTTTAATTGAACGTTCGTTCACGCAGGAAAGCAGAGATGGAGCTGAAGAGGAAGCACGAGGAAGAGGAGAGGAAGAAGATGGAGGAAGAAGAGAAAAGGATTCAGGTGAGGAATATAATCTGAAAATATTAAACAGCACATCGCTGGTCATTCAACTAAAATGAGACGGAGCGAGTCAAAGTGAGACGGAGCGAGTCAAAGTGAGAGTCCTCTGAGACGGAGCGAGTCAAAGTGAGACGGAGTGAGTCAAAGTGAGACGGAGCGAGTCAAAGTGAGAGTCGTCTGAGACGGAGCGAGTCAAAGTGAGAGTCCTCTGAGACGGAGCGAGTCAAAGTGAGAGTCGCCTGAGACAGAGCGAGTCGGTCTGAGTTAGAGCGAGTCAAAGTGAGAGTCCCGTGAGACAGAGCGAGTCAAAGTGAGATGGAGCGAGTCAAAGTGAGAGTGGTCTGAGACGGAGCGAGTCAAAGTGAGAGTCGTCGGAGACGGAGCGAGTCAAAGTGAGAGTCGGTTTGAGATGGAGCGAGTCAAAATGAGAGTTGGTTTGAGACTGACTGAGTCGGTCTGAGATGGAGTGAGTCAATCTGAGAGTTGATATAATACGAAGTGAATCAGTATGAGATGGAGTGATTTGGTCTGAGTGAGTCAATATGAGATTCAGTATGGGACAGAGCGAGTCAGTCTGAAAGAAGTCATCTGCGAGCGAGTGAGTCAAAATGAGAGTCAGTATGAGACAGAGTGAGTCGGTCTGAGAGTCGGTCACTGAGTCACTTTTCAGTGAGAAACTAGAATTGATTCAGAATGATTGACAGAACGGATGAGGAGACAGTTCTGTAGATCAAAGGACCTCGTCCAGCTGCAGATCCAACAATGACCGAATTAATGAATCACTCATTATCTAAACGAGCAGGACGGACAGACGACTCATATCAGCTGTCCTTTAGACGACTCACTTCAGCTGTCCTGTCACAGAGAAACTGTGCAGAAGAACAAAAGGTCCTCCTGCTTTTATTGTCCTACCCCACTCCCCCCCCACACACACCCCCACCTCCCCCGATCACAGCTCTTCAGAAGTTTAGAGAACATACAAACCTGTTGTTTAGGATGGACATCCCCCCCCCCTCCCCCGTGTGGTGGATGTTCTCTGTGATGGTGGTGGTTATGATGTACTTTCGGCTCCTGAGTTATGACACTCCAGACCGGCGGGTCCTGGCGGGGACGTGTGGCGGCGTGTGATGGATGTGCTGCGGCGCCGGCAAATTTTTCGGAGCGGCGGGCGCAAGGCTCGCGGGTTCCTGATGAGAACCGAGCCGGAGCGCTCGCACGTCTCAGCCTTTTATCGCCTGCAGCCAAATTTTCTTTTCTTTTCTCGCGGCTTTGGGGATCTGGTGTCTCCCCCGCTCTCCTCCATCCCCCCCCAACCTCCACCTCCGCAAAAATCACAGACCCCCCCCCCCCCCACACACACACACACACACACACACACTTCTGCAGCAGTGACAGCGTTTACTGGGAAAGACTTCTCTCTTCAAAAAGAGCTACTGATGTTGCCGAAGAGAGTCTGGCTTCCAGTCGGCATTCTAGTTCATCCCAAGGTGTTTCGTGGGGGCGGAGTCAGGCCTGGTCGTCCTCCCGTTCTTCCTCTGCTGCGATAACAATATTTTTCTCATCTGGAGAGGCTTTCTACAAGAATGTGGAGTGTCTATAAGTTTATTCGGCTTGCAACATCGACATTCTAATTCATCCCACAGGTGTTTTATGGGGCCTTATCAGCTCAGAAGCATACAATTGCCTTAAATTAAATTATTATGGGGTCTGTCCTGATACTTTTGTCTCTATACAAGGACATGAGGGCTCCGTGCTCGGGGTGCTTCATTCCACGGGTTGCCAGAGTGGGACTGTAAATAAAACCCCCAACCCTCAGGACCCCGGGATTTGCCGTATGGTGACCGACCATGCGCTTCGTCTCTGACCTTAAAGTTGTCCCCCGTGGTTCCCCAGGAGGAAATGGAGAGACAGATGGAGGCGGAGCGTGAGGAGGAGGCATCCCGGCAGGCCGTCCTGGAGCAGGAGAGGCGGGACCGCGAGCTGGCGCTGCGGATCGCGCAGAACGAGACCGAGCTCATCACCGAGGACGCCGACGCCACCCTCCGCAGGTACGTTCTAACGCCGGGGCGTGGTTACCGAGGTCCAGACTTCACTGTACAGGTATTTCAGTTATACGTGATGTCATAGACCCCCCCCCCCCCCACCCGGAGTCACGCTGTGGCTGTTGCGGAGACGTCCCCAATCCGGCCTCCCACGCATCGAACATCGAAACAAGCCCGACTTTAATGAGCTTAAAACTGTTATTCATTCTGTTATCGTGTAAATTTAGCCTAATTAACCCCCCCCCCCCCCACTCCTGAGTCAGGCTGTGGCTGTTGCGGAGACGTCCCCAATCCGGCCTCCCACGCATCGAACAAGCCCGACTTCAATGAGGTCAAACCTGGTATTCCTTTTGTTATTGTGTAAATTTAGCCCAATTAATCCCCTTCCTAATTACCCCCCCCAAATGTTTGAGAATGTGGGCTCTATAGCAGCCGCATTTCTGGTTAGTATCCGCCCATCAATCGGACCACATGCCCACTATTCCCATCTCACGGTGTGAATGACCACAAGGCGCCCCCTGTAGGTCGTTCTTTTGTCTGCAGCCCTGGATTTCCTGCCGAAAACCAATTAACGGCTCTCTCTCTTTCTCGTCTCTCTCAGTAACGGCGCCGACCCATCTTCCCCCGAGAGAGCAGCGTAAGAACCCCAAACCTAACCCCCCCCCCCAAACCTCACAATCCCCTAGCACGCCTTCATTTCTTTTTAATCTTTTATTAATCAAACCCCGTCAGTCCATCACGCCGCATGCAGCACCATTCTGATCACCGTTCCCTTCACCCCCACCCCCCCCCCTCACCACCACCCTCAACCCCCCCATCCTGCTTCATCACATCAGCTGATTACACACGAATGCTTCTTTATATTCCGATTCCGATACGATTCACCCCAAATCCACTCCGGAGGCCCATTTTCGGGTGGAGGTTACGCCACCGTGTAACAGTGTTTGTTTATTTCTCCAGTGTTCCGGCTGCAGCAACGCTCAGGGCGCTCACCATGTAGGTCACGAACTCGGTTCTGTGTTTTACCACCGACTTAAAGACCATCACTAATTAATCATATTTAAATCATTAAGATTATTTATTATCATATACAAAACAAATTCCCCAAGTTTAAGATTGATATTTTAACATTTGGAGTTATTGCAAGGAACAAACCGAAGAGATTCAGCCAAAATAAACTCTTTGTAATGAAAACACACCTTGTGAGGACCGAGACACAGTGGGGGCCAATCAGATTTTAGGACCAGAACGACCCATTTCATTCATACATTCGTTATCTTCTGCTTAATTCCTTACTAGGGCTGTATTGGAGGGACGGGGGGGGTTCCCTATGCCCATCCAGGGGAGAATGTTTCGAGCGCTGGGCAGATACACCCAGGAGAGGGCGCCAGTCGATCACACAGACACTTACAAACACACTTTATATGGGGCAACTTGGAGCATTCAATATACCTTGAATCCATGTTTTTGGACTGTGGGAGGAAACCGGAGAACCCCGAGGAAACCCACACGAACAAGGGGAGAACATGCAAACCAATCATATCGGGATTCGGACCGGGAATCCCCGTTATATTTTAGAATAAATAACGACGACGAGGCCGTTTATCACGTTTATTTATTTTTTTTATAGTGTCGCGTCGCGTTACGTAGCTGTGATATTTAAACGCGCCGTTCACAGATTGCAGCGTCGCGGGGCGTCCACACGCCCCCACACTTCCCCCACACTTCCCCCGCTCTCCAGCGTATGTGCCGGTTGGGAACCGTACAGGAAATGATTGTGCTCTTAACACGAGTGACTCACTGCCCGACGTGATCGACCGCCTGAAAGACCGAGACATACGGTCTGTACGCTCAAACGAAACACGACGGAGGCGACGAGGCTCGGTCCGGCGCCGCGTTTCCTAAAAGTCTTACCTCAGACGAACCGTGGGGCGGGATCCGGGAGGTCAGCGGTTTGAGAGGTGCCAACAACCGCGACAAGAGTCCTACACGGTGACTGTGCGTTGTGAGCTGAGTGTGCTGACACTGTGTTTATTAAAATCCAAATTAAAAGTATCCTTCAGGACCCCCCCCCCCCCACACACACACACACACACACACACACTTCTTAAACGTCTTACCTCAGACGAACCGTGGGGCGGGTTCCAGCATTTTGAGAGGTGCCAACAACCGCGACAGAGTTCTACACGGTGACTGTGCGTTGTGAGCTGAATGTGCTGACGCTGTGTTTATTAAAATCCAAATTAAAAGTATCCTTCAGGACCCCCCCCCCACCCCCACACACACACACACACACACACACGGTAATCCGCAGCCCTGTTTGGTAAACACTGCAACGCAAAACCCACCGACTCCGAGCAGCACGGGGCACATTTTCACTATTTGGCTAATGTGCTGCATTATGGGTAATGGGTGAGGGTTACACTTGAATGGACCCAGACCCCGAGAGGTGCCAGCGTGTGCCGTAGCCACGCCGTGTATACACACACACACACACACACACACACACGCACACACACACACACTCCTCTAACGGCGTGGCTTCTTCATAAATAAAAGAACAGGATTAGGGGATGATGAATGTGGAGGCACGTCGCTCGCCGCATCGATGCAGCGCTGCCTCTGTTTGGTTATTAGAATTCAGCGCCGGGTTCAGAGCGGCGGCCGCCTCATTGTTCGGGAGTCTATCAGCGCGAGTGTGACCTCACCTCGAGTACACGCCACTGTTCACGGAAACTAAAAGGCCTGGAATTGGAATCTGAACAGATATGTATAGAGAGGGATTTATAAAATTACCATTTACTCTGTCTGCCCGTCTCTCTCTCTCTCTCTCTCTCTCTCTCTCTCTCTCTCTCTCTCTCTCTCTCTCTCTCTCACTTTATATACACACAGTATGAGCCAAATGTTCGGACACGCCCCCTTCTTGCGCCTTCATGTATTTCCTCCACTCACTATAAAGATGTACTCTGTAGTTTTACATCCATCATCTACTAATTAATCCTCCATGGGGGGGGGGGGTGAGAGTAAGTGTTCCCCATGCCCATCCAGGGGAGACGTTTCAGACACTGTGTAGACACACCAAGGGCGCCGATCTCTCGCCACACACACAATTACTCACACAGACACTATATAGGGGCAATTTATATAGCCAATTTACCTTGAATCCATGTTTCTGGACTGTGGGAGGAACTGGAGAACCCGGAGGAAACCCAAACAGACACAGCGAGAACATGCGATCCAACCAAATCGGGATTCGAACCTGTATCCCTACAGCTGAGGGGAGAACATGCTAATCACTACATCACAGTGACCCTAAATATATTCACTATACACAGACTATATAGGGGCAATTTAGATCGGGGCAGTAATATTTATCCATCCATCCATTGTCTTCCACTTTATCCTATATTAGGGTCGCGGGGGGGTTCCCCATGCCCATCCAGGGGAGAACGTTTCGGGTGCTGGGCAGATACACTCAGGACAGGGCGCCAATCTATCGCTGGGCACTCACACTTACTCACACCAACAAACACACTCTATATGGGGCAAAGTTCTCTATTTGGAGAACTCAATTGACTTGATCCATGTTTTTGGACTGTGGGAGGAAACCGGAGAACCCGGAGGAATCCCAAAGATTGGGATTTGAACTGGGAATCCCTAGCGCTGAGAGGAGAACGTGCCAACCACTAAGCCACCGTGCCGCCAGTAATATTTATTATATATTATTTAGTAATTATAAATGTAGTAACAGGTGTGTAAATCTTTATTGAATATTTAAAGCTCTGATGCAGAATGAACTGATGCTCTGCTCTGTGCGCTGTTTTAACTCCGCCCCCTTCATCACCTCATTTAGGGAAGAAATGGCCAAGGAAATGTCTGAGCTCCTGGCCAGGTGGGTAAAGCTCTGTGGTCTGAGACCTTCACAATCCCAATCAATCCCCGACTCTGCAGGGATCTTTAATTGCACCCTAATTACATCCTAATTACGTCCTAATTACATCCTAATTACAAATTCAGCTCAACAACAATCACACACTGAATGCAGCGTCCTGAATGCAGCCTCGTGAATCCAGCGGAATGCAGTCTGATTTAATTTCCTTTGACGAGACGCTGATCCATATTCGTCATTAGATTTCACTGATCTCAGATCTGAATGATTATTTTATTCTGTTTGTTTTTTTCACCTCGAGATAAACAGAACGTCGTTTGGAATTTGGAACTCGCGTCCGAAACAGCGTTCTGCACTATTCATTCATTCATTCATTCATTATCTCCCACTTTATCCTCTATTAGGGTCGCGGTGGGGTTCCCCATGCCCATCCAGGGGAGAACGTCTCGGGCGCTGGGCAGATAGACCCAGGAAAGGGCGCCAATCCATCTCTGGGCACACACTCACTCACACAGACACACTCTATATGGGGCAATTTGGAGAACTCAATTGACTTGATCCATGTTTTTGGACTATGGGAGGAAACCGGAGAACCTGGAGGAAATCCACACAGACACGGGGAGAACATGGAAACTCCACCCAGATGGGGATTCGAACCGGGAATCCCTAGTGCTGAGAGGCGAACGTGCTAACCACTAAGCCACCATGCTGCCGTTCTGCACTACTGAAGAGTAATTAAATTAAACCACACAATTAATCATACAAGTTCATCAGACCTGTTCTCTAGGACACAGGACCCTGAGCGTCCACATACTTTTGGACAAATATTCCCACATACTTTTAAATATGTGCCCTCAGGGGTCCACATACTTCTGGACTTCGTGGATGTCCATATACTTTTGGACACATGTTCCTGACGGTCCACATACTTTAAAATATATGCCTTCAGGGGTCCACATACTTTTGGACACATGTCCCTGGGTGTCCAAATATATTTGGACACGTTAAATATATGCCTTCAGGCATCCACATGCTTTTGGACACATGTCCCTGTGTGTCCACATATATTTGGACCTGTCCCTGAGGGTCCACATACATTTAAACATATGCCTTCAGGCGTCAACATACTTTTGGAAACCTGTCCCCCGGGGTTCAAATGTATTTGGACCTGTCCCCAGGGGTCCACATACTTTTGGACACACGTCCCTGGGTGTCCAAATATATTTGGACACATGTTAAATATATGCCTTCAGACATCCACATGCTTTTGGACACTTGTCCCTGTGTGTCCACATATATTTGGACCTGTCCCTGAGGGTCCACATACATTTGAACATATGCCTTCAGGCGTCCACATACTTTTGGACCTGTCCCCAGGGGTCCACATACTTTTGGACACACGTCCCCGAGGGTCCAAAAGTCAAACCTTTCACTTGTAGTCTAATCTAAGTTCTCTGAGGTTCTAAACTCGGTTCCGTCTAACAGACCTCTATACCGTCTAACAGGTTCCTCGGTTCTCATTAATCCAGAGGTCGACGTGAATCCCCGGCGCCGAGAGGTTTCCGCGTGGAGTCAGACGGTCGCTCTGTGTGTGTGTGTGTGTGGGGGGGGGGGTGAGGGTCGTTCCGGGTCGTCCTCCTCTTACTTGGCGGTGCTTAAATAACTGTTGGAGTGTTAGCACCGGCTGCCAGCGTGGCGGATGAGATCAGCCGGAGTGATTAGGCGGTGGGTGGATGTGGGCGGCGGCGCTGATTGAATAATTGCGAGGTGCATGAGGAAGAGGACGAGGTGAGGGCGCTGGAGCGAGGGAGTGCACGGTGCACTCGAGCGAACACTCCAGCCGAGCCGGCGCCGCCGAGCCGAGGGACGTCGGTAATGATGGCGGTTATTACACGAGCACCTGACCAGACGGCGTTCCCGGTGCTTCCAGAGCGGCGCTCTTCCTCACGCTCTTCCTCTTTAAAATTGTTCCTGTAACTGTGATTGGTTCCGAGCTTATCCCGTCTCTTTATTTTTCCCACGCGATGGCAGGAGTGCGCAGGCGCCACCCGCCAAGGCCGCGACGGAGACCAAGAAGCACGACCTCAGCAAGTGGAAGTACGCCGAGCTCCGGGACGCCATCAACACCTCCTGCGGTGAGTTCGTGGACACGCCCCTGACTCCGCCTATTCGTGTTTGATGACATCAGCATAAACCATCCATCCATCCATTATCATCTTCCGCCTTGGAAGGGTCGCGGGAGGGGGGTTCCCCATGCCCATCCAGGGGAGAACATTTTGGGTGCTGGGCAGATACACCCAGGACAGGGGGACAATCTATCACTGGACACACACACACTCTATATGGGGCAATTTGGAGAATTCAATTGATGTTGTATTCATGTTTTTAGAATGTGGGAGAACCCGGAGGAAACCCACACGGACACGGGGAGAACATGCAAACTCCACCCAGATTGGGATTCGAGCCGGGAATCCCCAGTGCCGAGAGGAGAACATGCTAAACACTAAGTCTCCTCAGCATTGACAAAAAAATGATAAATTAATATTTGAGTATGCAGATCGGTAAGCGACACCCAAAGAGGCGGAGCTAAGGAGCTCGTATCCCAGAGTTTCTCGTCCATCTCCATAATGCAAAACAGTATTAAAAATTAAAATAACCCCCCCCCCCCCCCCCCCCCCCCCGGTGTTGCCCCTCAGATATCGAGCTGCTGGAGGCCTGCCGTGAGGAATTCCACCGCCGCCTGAAGGTCTACCACACCTGGAAAGCGAAGAACAAGAAGCGCAACACGGAAGCCGAACAGCGGACTCCCAAATCGGTCACCGACTACGGTAAGGACCCCGGAATTTGATTGGCCGTCCCTGTGACGAGATTACACCATGACATCACAGCCGTTACACGTCGGACTGCAGGCGTTCGGACCCGAGCCAATTTTCAAATTACAATAACGATCAATAATAGAAATAACAAACATCAGACAAACTTTATTTTATTCATTTATTTATTTTTAAATAATTAAATAATAATAATAATTATTAAATATTTTTATATCATTTATTTATTTATTATTAAGGAGCCACGGATCATAACGTCGGCAACTCGGCCACATGGTCACCGCACAGAACATTGGGGATACTTCGCTGCAAACTCTGGTGTAGAGTTTCAATGTTGCTAAGCAACAGCCTACAATTGCCAGGAAACCAAATAATTAATAGATTTATCTCATTATCTCTATGGGGTCGTGGGGGGGGGAGGGTCCACATGTTCATCTAGGGAAGAACGTTTCGGGCGCTGGGCAGATACACCCAGGAGAGGGTGCCCCCATTAATTGCTGGGCACACATTCACTTCAGATGGGGCAATTTAAAGCAGCCAATTTATTTTAAAACTCAATGTTAGACAGTTAGAGAGAACAGGACGATGGAGAAAACCCACGTGGGGAGAACATTGGGAGAGATTGGGTGCTGACCGTGCCGTCCGATGAATGAACGAACCTGTGAGCGTAGTAGAACCCTGGAGGTGGTGTGTTGACAGCTGATGTTTCCGTGAGAACGCACGACCCCCGGCGTTCTACCGCTCGAGGGGAACGCGTCTCGTTTTCGGAAGCCTCAGCGTCAGCGGCGCCGGATGCGCATGGCTCCCGACATCTGAAGAACCCTGACGGTACTCCGGAGAGTTCCTGGAAATGTTGCGTGGGAGAACGTTCGTACAGAATGTCCGCGGCGGTGTGTGTTCGTGTGCGTCACCCCGTAATCAGAATGAATCCGGACCACCCGTCAACATTGCGCGCCGAGATCGTTTACGGCATCCAGGAATAACAGACCCCCGCATGGCCCCCGTCATCGGTTCTCCACGTACAGAGTCGGAGGATCGTCTGACGTTCTCGAAGGTCGAGTCGCGACAGCGACTCAATTTTAGAGGCTTTCTCCAAACTGATAAAATAGACGCAGCTCGCGGCGTGAACTCGGGTACCGTTCTGGTCGCCATGGTGATGAAGAGGATGCAGAGGTGCTGGTTCTACCTGACTGTTTACAGAGTGCGCCGTGCTCACAATAACAGGTTTTATGGTCTGTATTAATAGAGCGGCGGCATGTGATGGAGGACATGCGGGCAGATACTCAGGCTTGGTGGGCGGTGGGGGTTCCACATGCTGCCTCCATCAGCAAAGAGAATGTGAATAGCATCGGAACCACACGAGTCCCAAAAAAAAAGTTCTCTTCTAAGATTCCGTCTGCCCCAAATTCTAAGTTCTAATGTATGGGACTCTGTGTTCCTGCACCTTCACCTTGTTGATTTTGGTTTTTGAGCCTCGCAACGTTCTTTATTTCCGATTCTTTACGAGAAGAAAGCCGGCCGTCGTGCGTCCGCGCCTCTGTGGCTCGGAGAACCGACTGCGGGAGGTGCCGGTCGTGTTCCAGATCGATGTCCGTGTCCTGTCTGGGTTCGGGAACACGTCTCACGATCATACTTTTAGAAATGTTCTTCGGTTCCGAGTCGCGGATCGCGGATTGCGGGCCGCTGTGGGATTCCTGCTCCGTGGGAACAGTTTGGGGAAGGCCGGATGTGTGTGTCGGTGCAGCATGGTTCATGAAGAGCCTTCATGATATAACCTATTGCTCATGTTGGAATGAATTAGAACTGAGATTGAGAGTCTGGTTCCAAATGGATCGAGGACGTTCCCACAAGTAACCTCAAAATCCATGAGTGAAAACTGTGTATGTGTGTATGTGTTTGTGTTTGTGTCTGTGTGTGTGTGTGTGTGTGTGTGTGTGTGTGTGTGTGCGCGTCTCCCTAATTTTACCTGCTTGTTTGAGTTGTATGTGTGTATGTATGTATGTGTCTGTGTGTGTGTGTGTGTGTGTGTGTGTGTGTGTGCGTTTCCCTAATTTTACCTGCTTGTTTGAGTTGTGAAGGTAAGTGTGTGATGTTCTGCCCGTTGTGTTTCTAGGTTCTATACCGCATGAGCTCCGGTTCTGTAAGTGGCCTTTACTGAGAACATAGCAGGGTAACATCTGGGCAGCCCATAACAACTCGAGTTGCTTCCCCTCCACCCTTTAATCCGGTTCCCTCTGGCTTTGTGCTACAGAACGTCAGCTGAACATTTAACACGCTCCACCTGCCTCTGCTTCTTAACTCAAAATCATCGGAGGGAGGTGTGTGGGGTGTTAAACAGAGTGTGTACTACAGAGAGGGAGGAGGAGGAGGCGGGTGAGGGAGGAGGGAGGAGGAGGAGGCTGGTGGGGGAGAAAGAGGGAGTATGGGGGAGGACTAGGGTGAATGAGGAGGATGGTGCAGGAGGAGGGTGTAGGATGGAGGGTGAAGAAACACCACCTCTCCAGTCAGAGTTCCGATTCCTGTCTCACACCCCCTCTCCAGTCAGAGTTCCGATTCCTGTCTCACACCCCCTCTCCAGTCAGAGTTCCGATTCCTGTCTCACACCCCCTCTCCAGTCAGAGTTCCGATTCCTGTCTCACACCCCCTCTCCAGTCAGAGTTCCGATTCCTGTCTCACACCCCCTCTCCAGTCAGAGTTCCGATTCCTGTCTCACACCCCCTCTCCAGTCAGAGTTCCGAATCCTGTCTCACACCCCCTCTCCAGTCAGAGTTCCGAATCCTGTCTCACACCCCCTCTCCAGTCAGAGTTCCGATTCCTGTCTCACACCCCCTCTCCATTCGGCGTTCCGAATCCTGTCTCA
>JAFMOC010000009.1:4212500-4435000 GCA_019802505.1 Corydoras sp. C115 | reverse complement strand
ATGATGAAGATGTAGATGATAATGATGAAGATATAGATTATGTACTGTAGATGATGTAGATGATGATGAAGATGTAGATGATAATGATGAAGATATAGATTATGTAGATGATGTCGATGATGATGATGATGATGTAGATGATGTTGCTGTAGATAATGATGAAGATGTAGATGATGTTACTGTAGATGAGGATAATGATGATGTCATCGTCGAAGATGTAGATGATGATGATATCGATGATGATGAAGATGTAGATATTGATGTTGCTGTAGATGATGATGATGATGAAGATGTAGATATTGATGTTGCTGTAGATGATGATGATGATGAAGATGTAGATAATGATGTTGCTGTAGATGATAATGATGATGAAGATGTAGATATTGATGTTGCTGTAGATGATGATGATGATGATGAAGATGTAGATAATGATGTTGCTGTAGATGATGATGATGATGATGAAGATGTACAGTGGAGGAAATAAGTATTTGATCCCCCACTGACTTTAAAAGTTTTAATACAAAAAAACAAATGAAACGTCTCATAATTTTATGCCAGTTTTATTTTAACAGTGCCACATAAAATATCAAAAGAAAAATGGAGAAAATGACATGAAATGAGAAATATAAAATAATTTGCACTTCATTGAGGGAAATAATTATTTGATCCCCTAGTAAAACCATGACTAATGTTGGCTCCCACAGACCACTGACACACTAATCACAGTGAAGTCATTACCTGAATGAGAGACACCTGTCCCAAATTATCACCTGTATAAAAGTCCACCTGGCAACAGTCTCAGTGACACTCCAACATCTCCACGAAGGGCAAGAGTAGAGAGCCGTCTAAAGATGTCAGGGACAAAATTGTTGACCTACACAAGGCTGGAATGGGCTACAAAGTCATAAGTAAAAAGCTGGATGAGAAGGTGACAACTGTTGGTGCAATTATTTGGAAGTGAAAGAAGTACAACATTACTGTCAATCGACCCAGGCCTGGAGCTCCATGCAAGATATCACCTCGTGGAGTCTCATTGATCATGGGAAAGGTTAAAAATCAGCCAAGAACTACACGGGAGGAGCTGAGTAATGATCTCAAGGCGGCTGGGACCACAGTCTCCAAAAAAAACATTGGTAATACACTGAGACGTAATGGTTTAAAATCATGCAGTGCACGACAGGTTCCTCTGCTCAAGGAGGCTCACGTCCAGACCCGCCTCAAGTTTGCCAATGAACATATTAATGACTCCGAGAGAGACTGGGAGAAGGTTCTGTGATCAGATGAGACCAAAATTGAGCTCTTTGGCCTTAACTCAACTCAACGTGTTTGGAGGAAGAAAAATACAGAATATGACCCTAAGAATACCATCCCCACTGTCAAGCATGGTGGTGGAAGTATTATGTTTTGGGGGTGTTTTTCTTCTAAGGGCACAGGCCAACTTCACCGCATTGACGGGAAGATGAACGGGTCCATGTATCGCAAAATCCTGGGTGACAACATCCTTGCCTCTGCTAGGGCACTGAAAATGGGTCGTGGATGGGTCTTTCAGCACGACAACGACCCAAAACATACAGCCAAGGAAACAAAGGAGTGGCTCCATAAGATGCATATCAAGGTCATGGAATGGCCTAGCCAATCTCCTGACCTCAATCCCATCGAAAATCTATGGAGAGAGCTGAAGTTTCACGTTTCCAAATGCATGCTTATAAACCTTAAGGATTTGGAGGTGATTTGCAGAGAGGAGTGGGCCAAAATTACTTCTGAAGTGTGTGCAAACCTTATAAAAAACTATAAGAAACATCTGACTGCTGTGCTTGCCAACAAGGGTTTTGCCACCAAGTATTAAATGATGTTTTACTAGGGGATCAAATACTTATTTCCCTCAATGAAATGCAAATTATTTTTTATTTCTCATTTCATGTAATTTTCTCCATTTTTCTTTTAATATTCTATGTGTCACTGTTAAAATAAAGCTGGCATAAAATTACGAGACGTTTCATTTGTTTTTTTGTATTAAAACTTTTAAAGTCAGTGGGGGATCAAATACTTATTTCCTCCACTGTAGATAATGATGTTGCTGTAGATGATAATGATGATGAAGATGTAGATAATGATGTTGCTGTAGATGATGATGATGATGAAGATGTAGATAATGATGTTGCTGTAGATGATGATGATGATGAAGATGTAGATAATGATGTTGCTGTAGATGATGATGATGATGAAAAGGTAGCTGATGTCTCACTCCTCTCCTTTTCTGCCGGTTGGCTCCGCCCCCCCCCCCCCCCCCTGCAGGCAAAGACGACATGGAGATGTGCGAGCTGAACCTGGAGGAGACGGGCCTGGCCCGCAAACGCGGCGCTGAGATCCTCCCGCGTCAGTTCGATGAGATCTGGGAACGCTGCGGCGGGGTGCAGTACCTGAAGACCGCCATCCAAAACCAACAGGCGCGCCCCACGTTCGCCACCGCCATGCTGCAGAGCGCGGCCAAGTAACACGCACGCATCGCCGCCCCAACGCCTCGACCCTCCAAACGCGTAGGCACCCCCACCCAAAAACCAACACCGGTGCCGGGATAGGCTCCAGCGTACGCGTTTAGAAATCATAGTCCGGGCGTTCTGCGAAATCGAAGGGAATCATGTGGTTTCACACTTTTTTTCTTTCTCAGATTACGGTTTGTTTTTCTTTAGAGTTCCAACGTTCTATCGACGTTCTCCTCCTTTCTTTCGCTTTCGAAGATTTAAATTTATTGGCGTGTTGTGACTTTCTGTGACTACGAGGCCTTAATTCTGACGTCCGGGTGAGTTCCGTCCGTCTGAGTGCACTGGGTTCTGATCGACCACCGCGCTCGTGTCCGGTTCTGCGCGGTGGGTCCAATCAGGGCGGGATTTACCCAGAATTCTGTCACGTTCTGCGGTAAATAAACGTGTTCATTTCCTTCTGCGTGCACTTTCCTCCCGTCACTTCATTATTAGGCCTATGACCTCGTTATGACATCACAACACAGCGACAAACAGGAGAATGTACGCAGAACGTTTGTTTTTATTTATTTACTTTTTTTTTTTTTTTTTCTTTTTTTTTTTTTTGGAGAACCCTGCTCCAGTATCCTGATTGGACCCCGAACGATGAATACGGCTCGCGACTGAACGACAACGCGACTACGGTGTTCTATCAAGTGTTAGTCCGCTCGCGACATCGTTCTATTTAAAGCACAACGGCCAACGGTTCCCCCACTGGACGGGTTCCGCGGGCCAGACGTCAGGACCCCGATGCCTGCTCGATTGTTTCCACGGTAACGCTAGAATGTTTACATAAAAACAATGCGTCTACAAACACTGTAGTTCAGGTTCTTCACTCCTAACGATGCACTAGACGTTCTCTACGTTCCTAACATTCCTTCACCCTCTGAAGCCTAATGTTCTTCCAGGTTCTACTGAATGTATGGTTTAAAATAAATAAAATTACATAAATAAAATAAATACATAATAATTCGACCAGCGCCACCCTCCCGCCCCCTCGCCCCCCCGGCGGCCCTCCTTCCAGGACGTTCCAAACCACGCCGCGTCCCGTTGAGTCGCGTCCATCGCGCGGTGAAATGTATGCAATAATGACGAGCGTTCGGAAGTGCGCGGCTCGTTCCGTGCATTCTCCGGTTTGTTTTCGGACCAAATATGTATTCTAGCAAATAACTGGTCACTCTGTGGGGGGTGGGGTTTTTTCAGGGGCGTGGCTTTGGTGAGGGGGGTGGGGGGGAAGACATCCAAGTTTTTTGTACGACATTAAAGTTCTGTGAGCTGCTGCTGTGTGCACGACCTCAAACTACAGAATAAACTTTGGGTTGTTCTTCCCACCTGTCTGTCTGCGCTCTGTGATGATGATGATGATGATGATGATGATCTTGATCTTCAGGGTTCCGGAGCAGGTAAAGGGAACCCGGAACCAGCATTCGGGTCGGGGGTGTCAGAGCCTCTGTGCTTTTGTTCATTTGAATTTTATTAAAATGAGAAACCCTTTTTGTTTCTTTTGTATGTTCTCCTTACTGTTACACTCTCGACCTGTCTCTCTCATCTCTACCGGTCTCTCCCAACAAGTCTATTATTTCTTCTAGTCTCTCTATTCCCTTCTGCAACCAGTCTCTTCTCTCTGCCTATTACTTGTCTTTCTACCCGTCTCTTTTTTTTCCCTACCCCTCACTCTTTTCTCTACCAGTGTCTCTTTTCTTAACCTGTCTCTCATCTCTCTACCAGTCTCTCGTCTCCGTACGTGTCTTTCCTTTCCACCCATCTCTCTTTGCATCTTTCTACCTGTCTCTCTTTTTCTACATCTCATTCTCCCTACCTGTTTCTAATTACTTGCCCTTTACACGTCTCTCTTTTACACCGGTCTCACTTTGCGCCCTACCTGTCTCTTGCCTCTTTACCTCTCACTCATCTATTAACCTGTATCTCTTTTCCATATCTGTCTCTCTTCTTTCTGCCTATTACTCTCCTCCGTACATGTCTCTCTTTTCTCAACCCGTCTCTCTTCTCGCTACCTGTTACTCTCCTCTGTTTATGTCTCTTCTTTCTACCTATTACACTTCTCCGTACCCGTCTTTCTTTTTTCTCTACATATCTCTCTTCATTCTACCTCTCACTTATCTTTCTACCAGTCTCTCTTTTCTCCACCGGTCTCTCCATTTCTTCTATATATATATATAATGTATACACACACACACATATTCATATGTAGATAAATAAAGCCGTGTGTTTTATTATATTATTCCGGTTTCAGAGCTCCATGCGGCGACCCTTTCCGCCGTAACGTTCCGTACAGAAGGCCTGGCCGCGGTAGCGTCCGCACCGTCCGGTTGTTATCATAACTTATCGCCTGGACGGATTGTTTTCATGACCACGGATGTCTCTGGAAGCTCAAGCATGGACGCGAGCAGACCATTACCGCGACGCGGAGGTGTCCGAGTGCGGCGAATAAATCCGTTAATGATGTGCTCGACTGTTTGGAGTTGACCCCGCGGTCAGTGATCTTAACGACGCGGAACACGGGGACCCTCCGAACGTTCTGCGGTGGTCGTGGAGCGCATGTTAGTTGGCAGTGTCTCAGAATACAAATGAGGACGAGATGCGCGTCGGAGGAAAGGACTGGGGAATAATAAGAACGCTGACATTTAAACCAATCTTTAAAACATCCCGCCGAAATCAAGACCAGCGTTCCGCTGATTAGCAGCCAACGCGACGGCTGGACGTGCTCCTTAATGAGAGTCCAGGAACCGACGGTTCTATAAAGGATGGACATTTTAGTCACATGGTTACAAAAAGACTGAGGATGAAGATCTTTCAACGCTACGGTGAATTAAACCTGATGTTCTACTCATCTAATAAGCCAAACATCAAAGGGATGAGAACGAAGACCATTTTAATGAGAGAAGAAGTTGCATCGCTCCTCCTGGACATCGCAGTCCCAATGACGGTCCCATCGTTCACGCCGCCGACGGTCACAGACGTCGGTTGGAAACCGAATCACCGGCTCAGAACCCTTCGGGTCGGCGTCCTGCCGTCCATCAGGAGACGGAACGTGGAACGCCTCGTTTGTTTGGCGTCTGGTTAAAATGATGACGCAACGTATTTCACAGTCCTCTGAAAGTTCACGCTCGTAACTCAGGACCATCGTTCCACCTCAGCTTTTTTAAAGTCACATTTTTGGAGTTATTAGTGTGGGGGGAGGGCAGTGGGGGGGTGGTCGGTGGATGAAGTGTTGCCTCACGGCAGCCGTACCTCTCGGTGAGCTGTAACACCGCCGACGGACGCCATCCGCGTGATTAACTACTGAGTCCCGGCAGCGTGCTGGAGTCGTGGTTCCTAAAAAAGACAGGAAGGCGCCGTTACGTCGGACCGACCCAGGAGAAGACGTACACGTGGATGCAAGACTCAGATTTATAAAATTAATTCATTCATTATCTCCCGCTTTATCCTCTATTAGGGTCGCGGTGGGGTTCCCCATGCCCATCCAGGGGAGAACGTCTCGGGCGCTGGGCAGATAGACCTAGGACAGGGCGCCAATCCATCGCTGGGCACACACTCACTCACACAGACACACTCTATATGGGGCAATTTTGAGAATTCAATTGACTTGATCCATGTTTTTGGACTGTGGGAGGAAACCGGAGAACCCGGAGGAAACCCACGCAGACACGGGGAGAACATGGAAACTCCACCCAGATGGGGATTCGAACCGGGAATCCCTAGCGCTGAGAGGCGTACATGCTAACCACTAAGCCACCGTGCCGCTGATTTATAAAATAATTTAAAAATTTTTTTTAAAAACCCAGACTGCATCATACACAAGGAGAATTGAGTCGGTGCTCCTGAATAATTACTTGTAAAAATCACATGTTCTAAATGGCTTCGGTGTTCGATGAATCGGAACAGAGATGCATTTTAAACAATCGTATGCATTTATCTTTGTGGTAACAGTTTGGGGAAGGCCCGTTTCTCTTACAGCATGACTGTGTCCCTGTGTGCATGAGGTGTGAGTTTGGTGCAAACATCTTTGGGATGAACCGGAATGGCGATCATGAGCCAGGTCCTCTCATCCAACATCGGTATCTGACCTCGCAAGGTTTAATGTGAAGGTGCCCCAGGACTTTATTTATTTTTATTATCTGTATTAAATATTAAAAACACTGAAACGTTTGATGGAAAACCAAAAGAAAAGCTGCTTACGCTAAAGTCAGCGTCTTTCTGGTCCGCACGCATTTCCTGAACATAGAGATCAGGAGTGCGGTTAGGCCTGACGCAAAGCTGAGGACCCCCGCCAGGCCGGCTAGGAAAAGGAACGGGTCTAGAGGCGCCGAGATCAATTCGGCACATCTCTCTCCTTTAAAGTGCCAGAATTTACCCGCAGGACATCTAAGGGGTTCGAGAGAGATGGTTAGAACATCGGTCCATGTGAAGACACATAGAGCAGAGTCCTCCACTAAGCTACACGCTTCCCTGAGCCCTCATCGGGGGGAGGATGGGGGTGTCTGTGGGGGTCCCAGAATCTCAAGGTCGTTTGTCAGATTGTTCTATGAGATCAGTTCCACGTGGTACCGTTACGGGTCTTTACGGGGTACGTGAACGGGACTGAGGTGAGGTGCATTAGGATTCCGAATCTTTGGTCGTAAGTATTTACACCTCTAGTGTTTTCACATGTACATTTAAAAAACAACACGCGTTTGAGAACATTATGATAGACGGACATACGTGTGTCTCTGTCATTCTGTGTCTGTGTATCTGTCTGTCTTTCTATTCATCTATGTATCTGTTTTTAATTGTTTTTTATATATGTCTGTCTGTCTGTATGTATAAGCACAAAAGTAAATTAAATAGTTTTTAAATGAGAGCCAATGTTATTAAAGTTTAAAAAAATAAAATTTAAATCCTGATTAATATTTGTTGTTTAGATTTTAAATCAAATCATTGAACAACTCAACTGATTTAATGTAAGGGGACATCAGATTTAGCTTTAAATAAAAAAAAACTAAATGTGTTAATAAAATATTGTTTAATATTTTTTAAATTATTATTATTATTTTTATATAAATAAAAATAAATGATGGAGACTTTTAACAAACTGGAGCGTGAGGTGAATAATTAAAAATGAAATCCAGAGCTCCTGAGGAACGTCAGGTGGAGAACATGCAAACTCCACAGAGGGGGAGGGGGTGTTCAGGTGAAGTGCTGCTGGAACATCCGGTTAGTTCCTGATTGAAGCTGCGGTGTCGCTGTGACGTCAGCTGGTTTCAGAACACTTTATTAAAGAGCAGAAAGTTTTGCACACGGCACTCTCAATTTAATTCAGTCATTGCTTCAGACGGATGTTCTGTTTGACTTCGGTTCTCAGATTCCACCGACAGACCGACGACGACGTCATCAACTACACTAGTTACAACATAAATTTAAACACGTTACCTCAGGATTATTACCTCAGGATTATTACCTCATGTTCGTTACCTCAGAATTATTACCTCAGGTTCGTAACCTCAGGATTATTACCTCATGTTCGTTACCTCAGGATTATTACCTCAGGTTCGTTACCTCAGGATTATTACCTCAGGTTCGTTACCTCAGGATTATTACCTCAGGTTCGTTACCTCATGTTTGATACCTCAGGATTATTACCTCGGGATTATTACCTCAGGTTCGTTACCTCATGTTTGTTACCTCAGGATTATTACCTCAGGATTATTACCTCAGGTTCGTTACCTCGGGATTATTACCTCAGGTTCGTTACCTCATGTTTGTTACCTCAGGATTATTACCTCAGGTTCGTTACCTCGGGATTATTACCTCAGGTTCGTTACCTCAGGATTATTACCTCAGGTTCGTTACCTCAGGATTATTACCTCAGGTTCGTTACCTCGGGATTATTACCTCAGGTTCGTTACCTCAGGATTATTACCTCAGGATTATTACCTCAGGTTCGTTACCTCAGGTTTGTTACCTCAGGATTATTACCTCAGGATTATTACCTCAGGTTCGTTACCTCGGGATTATTACCTCAGGTTCGTTACCTCAGGATTATTACCTCAGGTTCGTTACCTCAGGATTATTACCTCAGGTTCGTTACCTCGGGATTATTACCTCAGGTTCGTTACCTCAGGATTATTACCTCAGGTTCGTTACCTCAGGTTTGTTACCTCAGGATTATTACCCCAGGTTCGTTACCTCAGGTTTGTTACCTCAGGATTATTACTTCAGGTTTGTTACCTCAGGATTATTACCTCAGGTTTGTTACCTCAGGATTATTACCTCAGGTTCATTAATTTAGTTGTTGTTTTTTGTCTCTGACCTGTCTGTCACTATATCTATATACACACACACACACACACACACACACAGTGTTTCCGTCTGTCTGTCTGTACCTGCACTTGTCTGTCTGTCTCTCTGTATGTATGTCTGTCTATCCCTCACTGTATGTACTTCTCTGCCTGTCTGTCTCTCTGTATGTACCTGTCTGTCTGTACCTGTAATGGTCTCTCTGTCTCTCTCTGTATGTACCTGCCTGTAGCTGTCCATCTCTCTGCCTGTAGCCATCTGTCTTTCTGCCTGTATCTGTCTGTCTGTACCTTTCTGTCTTTCTGCCTGTATCTGTCTATCTCTGTGCCTGTAAATGTCTGTCTGTAGCTGTCTGTCTGTACCTGTCTCTCTCTCTCTGTCTGTCTGATTTTTGTTTCCTGTTTCGTTCTCAGTGATTGGAGTTGTATTATATTTTATTAAATCAAATATTAAATAGAATATTTAATCAAATTTAATTTAATCTAGAATCTAGTTTCTTCAGAATGCATTGCTTGTCTGTATTTAGAACGTTCCGGTTCCGCAGACTCACCTGCAGGCCGCTCCGTATCCCGGTACAATCTCACAGGTTCCGCCGTTCAGACAGAACCGGGGGTGCAGGTCACAGAGGCTCGTGCAGGGCCGCCCGTCCGCCGCCACGTACCCCGGGTCGCACACGCACTCCGCCTCCCTGCTCCATCGGTTCACCACACAGCGGGAGAACGCGCTGCAGGCCAGGAACCTGCAGGGGTCGGCCTGGTCTCCTAAACAGGACAGGAATCGGAGTTCTAATGATCCTCATTACAACTGCAGGTCTGTCTGTCTAAATTACCATCTATGACTCTGTCCATCTGTCTGTCTGTCTTTGTCTATTTAACTGACAGTCTTTCTAGTTATGTCTGTCTGTCTGTTTCTCTAACTAAATTTGTCTGTCCATCCAACAATCTTTTTTTTTTGTATTTCTCTTTGTCTCTCTTTTTGTCTGTCTGTCTGTCTGTCTGTCTAACATTCTGTCTCGTTTGTTTATTTGTCTGTCTGTCTTCCTGTCTCTGTTTAACATTCTGTTATTTGTATTTATCTCTGCCTCTTTTTGTCTGTCTTACAGTCTGTTTTATTTTTATGTATGTCTGCTCAACATTCTGTCTCATTTGGGTTTCTGTCTGTCTGTCTGTTTCTCTTTTTGTCTGTCTGTCTGGTCAACATTCTGTCTTATTTGTCTGTCTGTCTGTCATCGGTCACCTGGTTTCACGTCGAGCGAGCGGCGGTCGATCTGGATGCCGCGAGTCTGCGCCGCGGCGTTGCAGAACTCCTCCAGAACGCAGCGCACTTTGTGCGTTATGTTGTACGGAACCGATTTGGCGAATTTCATCTTGCTGTTGACGACCACGCTGCCGTTCTGGAAGTTCAGGATCTCGAGCTGCTTGAAGCCCGTCAGGTTGGTCTGTAGATACGGCAGAAGCTGCAGAGACAGAACACGGAACCCTTCAGAATCAGGTTTACGGAGGGTTTCCGAGGTTCCAGCCCAAAAGACTTAAAACTCAACTTTAAATACTAAGGTTTTAAACATCTAATTAATGGAAACCACAATTAAAACTTTTATGAGAACCCCTCGTTCTGCAAAATGCTGTCTGGAAATAGAAGACTCTTGTGTAGAAGAGGAACCCATTGACATGCACGCTGCCTAATTTGCAGGTTCTCCTGGTAAAAGCATCCCTCAGTGCTGCGCCAACCTGATCTGGATATGAACTCACTGAAGGCACCTGAGCACCGTGGGTGTTTGTTTACCCCAGCGTGGGGCAGGTGGAACATCAGCGGGCCCGAGGAACAGCCTCGGTACCTGAGCGTAATGAGGCCGTGCCTAAGAGTGCGCGCGGCGGTGGACTGCATGTTTAATTTGTTCATTACCGCGGCGCCGTTCAGCTGCCGCTGGCCCTCGGTTCGTGGTGGCAAGCTGTTAGTGATTTGTGTTCTGTAGGTTCTGCTGTGTGCGTGATGATGTTCTCACTCTGATTGTGTGACGCACGAGTTCACGGTGTGCTGTACGTCTGCAAACTGCGAACGCAAACATCCTCGCAAAAATGTTCCGCACGTCGTTATCGCTTTTAAATGTCAGTCTGTTTAAACATGTATGAACGTGAAGAGATGGATGGAGGAGTGTGTGTAAATATCTACATATGTGTGTGTGTGTGTGTGAGCAAAAGAAAGAACGTGTGTTTGTGTGTATATATTTAAGTGTGTGTGTGAGCAAAAGAAAGAAAGTGTGTTTGTGTGTGTATATTTACGTGTGTGTGTGAGTAAAAGAAAGAAAGTGTGTTTGTGTGTGTATATTTAAGTGTGTGTGTGAGCAAAAGAAAGAAAGTGTGTTTGTGTGTATATATTTAAGTGTGTGTGTGAGCAAAAGAAAGAAAGTGTGTTTGTGTGTATATATTTACGTGTGTGTGAGCAAAAGGAAGAAAGTGTGTTTGTGTGTATATATTTAAGTGTGTGTGTGAGCAAAAGAAAGAAAGTGTGTTTGTGTGTGTATATTTACGTGTGTGTGAGCAAAAGGAAGAAAGTGTGTTTGTGTGTATATATTTAAGTGTGTGTGAGCAAAAGGAAGAAAGTGTGTTTGTGTGTATATATTTAAGTGTGTGTGTGAGCAAAAGAAAGAAAGTGTGTTTGTGTGTGTATATTTACGTGTGTGTGAGCAAAAGGAAGAAAGTGTGTTTGTGTGTATATATTTAAGTGTGTGTGTGAGCAAAAGAAAGAAAGTGTGTTTGTGTGTATATATTTAAGTGTGTGTGTGAGCAAAAGAAAGAAAGTGTGTTTGTGTGTATATATTTACGTGTGTGTGAGCAAAAGGAAGAAAGTGTGTTTGTGTGTATATATTTAAGTGTGTGTGTGAGCAAAAGAAAGAAAGTGTGTTTGTGTGTGTATATTTACGTGTGTGTGAGCAAAAGGAAGAAAGTGTGTTTGTGTGTATATATTTAAGTGTGTGTGTGAGCAAAAGAAAGAAAGTGTGTTTGTGTGTATATATTTACGTGTGTGTGTGAGTAAAAGAAAGAAAGTGTGTTTGTGTGTGTATATTTACGTGTGTGTGAGCAAAAGGAAGAAAGTGTGTTTGTGTGTGTATATTTACGTGTGTGTGTGAACAAAAGAAAGAACGTGTGTTTGTGTGTATATATTTAAGTGTGTGTGTGAGCAAAAGAAAGAACGTGTGTTTGTGTGTATATATTTAAGTGTGTGTGTGAGCAAAAGAAAGAAAGTGTGTTTGTGTGTGTATATTTACGTGTGTGTGTGAGCAAAAGAAAGAAAGTGTGTTTGTGTGTGTATATTTACGTGTGTGTGTGAACAAAAGAAAGAACGTGTGTTTGTGTGTATATATTTAAGTGTGTGTGTGAGCAAAAGAAAGAAAGTGTTTGTGTGTATATATTTAAGTGTGTGTGTGAGCAAAAGAAAGAAAGTGTGTTTGTGTGTGTATATTTACGTGTGTGTGTGAACAAAAGAAAGAACGTGTGTTTGTGTGTATATATTTAAGTGTGTGTGTGAGCAAAAGAAAGAAAGTGTTTGTGTGTATATATTTAAGTGTGTGTGTTAGCAAAAGAAAGAAAGTGTGTTTGTGTGTATATATTTAAGTGTGTGTGTGAACGAAAGAAAGAAAGTGTGTTTGTGTGTATATATTTACGTGTGTGTGTGTGTGTGTGTGTGTGTGAGCAAAAGAAAGAAAGTGTGTTTGTGTGTATATATTTAAGTGTGTGTGTGAGCAAAAGAAAGAAAGAAAGTGTGTGTGAAAAAGAAAGTGTGTGTGAGCAAAAAAAGAGAACGGGTGTGTGTGTACATATATGTTTGTGTGTATATATTTACGTTTGTGTGAGAAGGAAAGTGTGTGAGTGTATATATTTGTGTGTGTGTGTGTGTGTGTGTGTGTGTGTGTGTGTGTGTGTGTGTGTGTGTGTGTGTGTGTGTGTGTGCGCAAAAGGGAGAAAGGGTGTGTATGTTTGTGTGTATATATTTAAGTGTGTGTGTGAGAGAAAAAGTAAATGTGGAAAAGGAAGTGTGAGTATATATTTACATATGTGTGTGTTTGTGTGTATATGTGAAAGAAAAAGAAAGGAAGTGTGTGCATATATATTTATGTGTGTGTGTGTGTTAGCAAAAGAAAGAAGGATGGGTGTGTATGTGTGTGTGAAAAAGAGAGAACAGGTGTGTATGTGAGATTCTCAGCCCCGCAGTCAAACTGAGGTGTTTAAAGACACATGAGCACCACACCGGTGTCACTGCAGTCCTGTGAAACCTCCACCACCTTAATAACACCTGCACTGTTGGGGTCCCTGGGTGGGGGGGTGGGGGTTGTGATCACTATAGCAACGTATACAGCACCTTTAAAAAAATAATAATAATAAAAAACCCTAGTTTTATGAGCTGATGCCTCACCAGATGAATGAATTGGTCCTCCAGGGTTCTGTATTCCGGAGAGCTCTTATTAAACAGGTCGTCAGAGAACATCATGTTCGTGAGGCGCAAACTGAAGAACACCACCAGTTCTCTGCCTTTGCTGGCGGTGGTCATGGAGGGCGTGGTCAGGTACTTTAACGGCGGCGTGGCCGTGCTCTCGAAGCCGTGCCTTTCATTTGGGAAGCTGCCGTAACCGAGCGTATCTATGGTTTCCGTGTGGAGTACGTCCAGCTGATCCAGCTCCCGGGCAAGATCTTGCACATCAGGAGGTACGACGCCCTCCTCCTCCACCCCCTCGGCCACCCCCGCCTCCTCCTCCCCATCAAGGTCTTCTATCTCACCGACCGACTGGTTTGTGACATCTGTAGGTGAAAGCCACTGGTCTTCAGCAGGTTCTGTGGTTGGTAAAGGAACGTCTGTCCAAACCACATCATGTACGATTCCGTCTCTGGGTGTAGATGTTGCAGACACAGGGTTGCGTTCTGTAGGTGGATCAGTGAATGCTGTAGGTTCTACAGTATCGTTTCCTATGAAAGAGTGATTATTATTAATCAATGCATCTACAAGAAACCATCAAGATCATCAAGGGAACACCAAGAACATCAAGGGGCAGGGGGTGGGGGGAGGTTGATTAGCCATGCCCATCCAGGGGAGAACATTTTGGGTACTGGGCAGATACAACCGGGACAGGATGGCAAATAATCTCTTGGCACACACTCACTCACACAGACACACTACATAGGGGCAATTTAGAGCAGCCAACTCGCCTTGAATCCATGTTTTTGGACTGTGGGAGGAGAACAGAACCTGGAGAAAACCCACATGGACACGGAGAGAACATGGAAACTCCACCCAGATCGGGATTCAAACGCACTACATAGGGGCAACCTTGATAGGGGCAATTTATAGCAGCCAACTCTCCTTGAATCCATGTTTTTGGACTGTGGAAGTAAACTGGAGAACCCGGAGAACACCCACACAGACATTGGGAGACCATGGAAACTCCACCAAGATCGGGATTCGAACACACTACATAGGGGAAACTTGGATGGGGCAATTTAGAGCAGCCAGTTCACCTTGAATTCCTGTTTTTAGACTGTGGAGAAAAAGCCCACCCAGATCAATACTGGACCCTGTATCCTCAGCACGGAGCTTATAATCATTCATAGAAACATAATATAACATAGCCCTAATGACCTCAACATTATGGCTGCTGTATTACATCCTAATATCTTATTATTTAGCTACCTGTCTCAGTCGTTGCATGTTCTTTGTACGTATCGGTTGTGACGTCCGTCTCTTCATCGCGATGTGATGAGCTGTTGGCAGGAACAAAGTTCTCCACATGCCCAGATTCAATCAGGTCGTCGGTGTCCTCGGCGGCCCCTGGAGGCCCGGAGGTTAAGTTGTGGGTCCCCGCCGGTGGAGGATAATTGGTGCCGTCCTGAGGTCCAGTGTCCCCTGTTGGACTCTCTGGTGGAGGGAGGTTAATCGTCTCAGATGGAGGCACGCCGCCACTTTCGATCTCATCATGGGGGTCTGCCGTTTGTACCTCGACCTCGAACCCCTGTTTATTAACCTGCTCCTTCATCTCCTCACCAAACGCTGCCCCCTGTCCTCTCCTCTCGGTGTCGCTGCCTTCATCCGGCGCCGAGACTTTGATCTCACCCTCACTCGCTCCGTACACGCCGCTCTCCTCGCTCGCTCCTCCCGTTTTGGGTTCTGTTACTCCGTCGTCCGCTGTAGGTTCCTCACCCCAATTATCTCTGTCTGGTGTTTGCTTCACGGCCTCCTCCTTTGTTTCCGTCACCTCGTCGGGTTTTGTTAAAAACACCCCACTTTCTTCCGTTCCCTTTGGTCCGGGTTCCGTCAGCTCAACCCTGTCGTTCGGTTCTATATATATAGTAACATCTTTAAAATTGCCTGCCGTTCCTTCGTGCGAGTAAGAGTCTCCTCTGGACGGAGGTGTGGTCACATCATCGGAGGGCCGGAGCGTGGGGCCCGGTGCTGTTCTAATCGGCTGCGTCGTGGCCTCCGGGTCGGGCGTGGCCACGGTAATGGTGAGCGTTGTGGTGACTGGTTCTGGAACGCCGCCGTCCCTCGATATCATGCCGGAACTCGGGAGTGTAACTGGGACAGGCCCCTCTTTGGTGTCATGATGTTCATTTGGTGAAATGAGGGTTGGGGTGAGAACACTATCTAGGACAGCCATCTCCGTTTCCGTAGCATCCTCACCGGGTGGGGCGGGTCTGTCGGCGGGGGCTGTAGGGGGAATGTCCCTCGAAAGTGCCCCATTTTCTCTGAGTACTGTTTCGACGTGGGACTGATGCACCTCATCCTTCGGTCCCTGGGTCGATGATGATGATGATGATGATGGTGTTGTTGCCATGGCAGATGTGTCGGAGGTAAATATGGGATTCAAAAGTGCGTCCAGGTCGTTCTTGTCCTCAGCCTGAGGTTCCGTAGCGTTCCCAAGTCCCGACTCCTGCGTCGGATGTCCGTCGTAAACGTCCGTCTGCGAAATGAAAACGGAATCAGGAGAGATGTTGGATGTTGGATTTCGTTTTTCGTTCCGTTTACTGAAGGCCGTAGAACGTGTGTTGGGTTACCTCAAAGTCCTCGAGAACCCCGGGGTCCGTCGTCGACGTGTCCGCAGACGTCCGGTCTGGTGCGAGATCAAAAACAAATAGATCAAAGAATGATTAACGGCGTCGGCGGAATGGTGCGATGGTTCCGCGGACGTTCCTTCACTCTGCAGTCCGAGCACGCTACCCGCCGGGCTTCGGGGCGCGGCCGAAAACTGGATTTTGGCAGCGTAGATTTTTTAAATTCGATTCTTTTATGACTTGGCCTCAGGTGAGGATGAATTATTCATTACCCGGCGCGTCTGAATCAACACCGTCGTCTTTCTACCTGGCTCGAACGTCAGCGTGCGGAGGTCGATGGGCAGGGACGACTCGGCGCTCAGGGCTCTCATCACCGCCTCTCTCAGGCCCGTCTGGACCGATGACGATCCGGCGCCGACGTCCGGTCCGATGATCTCAAATCTGGCCTTGCAGTGCACCCACATGCCGTCCGTCCTACGATGGACACATGTTACACATGCCTTCCATTTATTTCTTTAATTTTAATCCATTCTATTTAGAATGACTGAGGTCACATGATCAGCACTGCAGGTTTAGGAACCACCAACCTTCTGGTCTGTGTTATACACCACCCAAATGTGGGCCACTGGACCACAGGTGCTTAGGAACATCTGGACCACAGTCATGATGTCATACGTCTGGCTAAAATTAACCAGATGTGTTTCGGAACATCTGGATTATGAGTTTGCATTTTTCATGTGGGCCACTTGGACCTCACATAGAGGATGATGTCATATATCTGGCTAACATGAACCAGATGTGTATTTGAACATCTGGACCACATGCGCTTTCCATGTGGGCCACTTAATCTTTACATGGGGATGATGTCATAGTTCTGTTAAACATGAACCAGAACATCTGGATTATATGAGTTGGCTTTAAAATGTGGGTCAATTAAACGTTACATAGGGGATGATGTCGTACCTCTGGCTAAAATTAACCAGATGTGTTTAGGAACATCTGGATTATATGAGTTTGGATTTTTCATGTGGGCCACTTGGACCTCACGTGGCTAACATGAACCAGATGTGTTTAGGAACATCTGGATTATATGAGTTTGCATTTTTCATGTGGGCCACTTGGACCTCACATAGAGGATGATGTCATATATCTGGCTAACATGAACCAGATGTGTATTTGAACATCTGGACCACATGCGCTTTCCATGTGGGCCACTTAATCTTTACATGGGGATGATGTCATAGTTCTGTTAAACATGAACCAGAACATCTGGATTATATGAGTTGGCTTTAAAATGTGGGTCAATTAAACGTTACATAGGGGATGATGTCGTACCTCTGGCTAAAATTAACCAGATGTGTTTAGGAACATCTGGATTATATGAGTTTGGATTTTTCATGTGGGCCACTTGGACCTCACGTGGCTAACATGAACCAGATGTGTTTTTGAACATCTGGACCACATGCGTTTTCCATGTGGACCACTTAAGCTTTACATGGAGATGATGTCATAGTTCTGTTTAACATGAACCAGATGTGTTTTATAACATCTGGATTATACAAGTTTCTATTTTCCATGTTGGCCAATTAAGCCTCACATAGAGGATGATCTCATATGTCTGGCTAAAATTAACCAGATGTGTTTAGGAACATCTGGATTATATAAGATTGCTTTACCTTGTGGGCCACTTAAGCCTCACATAGAGGATGATCTCATATGTCTGGCTAAAATTAACCAGATGTGTTTTATAACATCTGGATTATACAAGTTTCTATTTTCCATGTTGGCCAATTAAGCCTCACATAGAGAATGATCTCATATGTCTGGCTAAAATTAACCGGATGTGTTTTCTGAACATTTGGACCTCACTTTTTTTTTTTTTTTAACATGTGTTCCATTTAAAGATCTCGAAGGTCTTTGTTCTTCTAGTTTGTATATCTATCTACGTTAGCCTATCAGACACTGGGGGCGTATATACAGTACTATACACAACGCACTACATACTGTTATAATTACCCATCATTCTCCTCTGTAGCGCTTAATTCATTAAAAGAGGGAGAGAAAGGTCAGTTATATTTGTTGCAACATGACATTATGTGGAGCTATACATGGTTTGGGCACGTGTGTGTGTGTGTGTGTGTGTGTGTGTGTGTGTGTGTGTGTGTGTGTGTGTGAGGGTCCCCACAACTCGTTAAAAAAACGCTGCGTCCTCCCGACAGGGCCACGTCCCCAGCATCGCTCTCTCTGACGGCTGAGGTAATTCTCTGTGATTCCTCAAAGCATCTCAACAAGCCGAGGTTTTTTTTTGTTTTTTTTTTTCCCTCAGCTCCACCAGCTGGCCTTTTATCAGATGCATGCGATGTCTTTGCAATTACATCGGGCCGTTTTTATTTGCGCTCCCCGAGCCGCTCGCAGCTATTGACTCACTCCTCCAATCAAGAAGTTTTAAAGACTGAGTACAGCCTTTTAAAAAAATGACCTTTCTTCGAGTGTTTGTGTGTGTGTGTGTGTGTGTGTGTGTGTGTGTGTGTGTGTTGCATTGTTCTCCCTGATGCTCAGAACCTACCTGATTCCCAGAACCACTACGTCTTTAAATCCCGGCGAGTCGTGGAAGGCATGTTGCATCTGTGGAGGACAAAGGCGTCAGTGAGACCTCTCCCATCCGTCGTGGCGTGTTGGGTTGGATGTTGGGGAGGTGAGATGGAGGTGGAGGAGGGATGAGGGCAGGCTGGAGGGATGGAGAGGAGGTTTATGAATTGGGGGGGGGGGGGTGAGGGAGAACGTGCAGGCGGTCGGGATGACGGTGCGGTATGCTCAGGACTGTATCCTATCCCGGGTATTTAATCCGTGGCATCAGCATCGACTCACCTGGTCCTGCAAATGGCGCGAGAGGTCGTGGTACTGCGGCGAGTTGGCGTCACCAAGGAGCTGCTTATACCCAGGGTGCACCAGGCCGAACCGGAACTGCACCGCCCGCAGCGTGGGCGTCTCGGGGAGCATGTTGGGAGACTCTGAGTCCTGAGACGCGACAGTCGTGTTAGATATAACAAATTATAGATATAACAATTCCACTTCCCTTTGATCTCCTCACATCAAAGGCTAATTACAGCATGAGGGTTCTACGGGGTGCGAAGGAGACTCCGGTTACAAATCGCTCTCCGTTAAAGTGCGGAGCAGAGAGCCAATATCGCAGGATCCTCATTTCTGAAAAGTGTTCTGCAGCGAGCCGGGTTCTCGCGACTTGGTACGCGGCGTACTTTGCATTTTTTTTTTTTTTTTCATCCCGAGGAATGATTTCCAGCTGAGTCATAATTTTCGAGCGTCGATAACCACGGAACAATTTCAGCACTTTGCCTGTATTAAAAATTCATTGTGAAATATTGAATGAGTTTTCTTTTTTATTTATTTCTTTTTTTTTCTTTCTTTTTTTGGTGGGCTGTGATTGGACGCTTTCACAGGGCTGCTCTGTATGGTGCTACATCCTAATCTATTTGGGTTCTGTTCTAGGAAAAGTCATAAGAGTGTTCTAAGAGAGAGTGTGTGTGTGTGTGTGTGTGCTGTTCCTCTTTCATTCCGAGATTTCACAATGAGATCACTCACCTCATCCAGGTCTTCAAGTTCCTGCTTTGGGGCTTTAATAGTACCCTCGATATTGCCCAGGGCCTCTGTTGCCCTTCTTTCCGCTCCCGCTCCCACCCCCGTCTTTTCCCCCTCCCCATCCGGAACCTCCTCTGGGGGTCCTGTGGTACCTCCTCCCACTGCTGTCCCTTCATCTTCAATGGGAAGCTTCACTGGAAAGTACCCCGCTTCTGTAGTACCCCGATCAGGAACCGTTCTACTGCCCTCCTTTGCCACTTCAGTAGCACCTTCCACTGTAGTTCCCTTAGTTCCCGTATCCAAGGCCTGCGTAGTTCCCTCTTCTGAGAACTCTTTAGTACCAACCATTAGGGCTGTTGTGGTTCCATCATCTGAACGGCTTCCGACGACCTCATCGACATGTTCTGTAGTTACGCTCTCTGAGGATCGGATGGTTCCTGTAGGAACCTCATGAGGAACTTCTACATTGGCTTCTGAAGGTTCCTCCATCAGGCTGTGTGATGTGGTTGCCGGGGTTTCTGTTATAAACATGGCGGATGTTGAGACGGGTCTCTCTCCAGGCGGCTTGGTCGGGACTGCGTCCGTGTTGGGGGCGTGGCCTGTGAACGCATCGTGACACGTTTATAAATCGTGTTTTATGTGCGAGATATTTCTCATGGATGTTTTATAAGCGTACCCGTCGCTCCGGTCACATCCGGCGTTCCGACTGTGGGGGCGTCACTGCGGAGGCATTATTTTGATGGTCAGTTCTGTTACTTAGTGACACAACAATGAGCAGAAAATAGAAATGGGGGGGTGGAGTCTTACCTTTTGGGGGGTATGTATCCCCTCAGCTGCATCCTCTGAAGAAGAGACGAGAATTCATTTCATTATAATAAAAATCACATGACCGAAAGTGTACGGACACCCCAAACCAAACAAAAACATGGATTCAAGGTAAATTGGCATCTCGGAATTGCCCCTATATAGTATGTGTGTGTGTGTGTGCGCAATGGATTGGCACCCTGTCCTAGGTATAGTTTGCAGGTTCTCCTCATGTCTGCGTGGGTTTCCCGTTTCCTCCCACAGTCCAAAAACATGGATTCAAGGTGAATTGGCTGCTCTAAATTGCCCCTATATAGACCCCCCCCCACCTTGCAACCCAAGTATAGGATTTAGTGGATAATGATCTTTAATGATCCATTATCTTCCGCCTTATCCTCTACTAGGTTCCCCATCCAGGGGGGAACGTTTCGGGCGCTGGCCAGATACACCCAGGACAGGGCGCCAATCTATCACTGGGCACACACTCACTCACACAAACACACTCCATATGGGGCAATTTGGAGAATTCAATTGACCTTGATCCATGTTTTTGACTGTGGGAGGAAACCGGAGAACCCGGAGGAAACCCCAGCGCTGAGAGGAGAACATGCTAAACCACTAAGCCCAAAGTATTAAACCCAATACAGTGGAATGGAGAGATGCTCCAACCGCTGAACCTCAGACATTTACGCGGTTCTGTGGGTTCTGTACGTTTACCTTTTGAGAGGGAGTCGTTAAACATTCATCATTTTCCTGATGAATAATTAATCCTATTGTTTTTTTTAAGGTGCCGGGTTCGAACGCGGAGTCATTAACTCCGCCCGTCTTTATTTAATCGGCTCCGTTTGTTGTCCTGGAGCTACGGCAGGCCGCGCGGCGCGGTTCTTAATCTTCGGCGGAGTTTACCTTCGCTGTTTGTTCAGTTCGGGTTTCTGAATGTGCTGCTGAAAGAGCAAACCCGGCCGTTTGGGAAGCTACATTGATCTTAATTGAGTGAACGGGAGTCAATACGCCGCCGCTCGGCTTTAAAGGCCGCGGGATGTTTCTCTAGAACCCACGTTCTAAAGTGTTAAATAAGGACGACGGTGCTGTGTACTCGATATTAAATCAATCAAACTTTAATCAAAATTTAAATCTGGTGCACATGTTCTCCTCTCGGCGCTGGGGATCCAGGCCCGAATCCCGATCTGGGTGGAGTTTGCATGTTCTCCTCCGTCCCTCGTGGGTTTTTGGATGGGTTCAATGTGAGTTGGCTGCTCTAGGTTGCCCCTGTGTAGTGTGTTCGAATCCCACTCAACGTGGAGTCTCCATGTTCTACCCCTAGTTCATGCGGGTTTCCTCTGGGTTCTCATGTTTCCTGCCACAGTCCAAGAACATGGACTCAAGGTGAATTGGCTGCTCTAGATTGCCCCTATATAGTGTGTTTGAGTGAGTGTGTGCCCAGTGATAGATTGGCACCCTGTCGTGGGTGTATCTGCCCAGTGCCCAAAACGTTCTTCCCTTGATGGGCATGGGGAAACCCCCCCCCCCCCCCCCAGGGGGTCAGCCTGCTCACTTTTAAGTGCTGGGGATCCAGGTTCGAACCTCCAGTTTCCTCACACAGTCCAAAAACATGGATTACAGGTGAATTGGCTGCTCTTAATTGCCCCTGTATATTGTGTCTGTGTCTGGCCAGCACCTGAAACGTTCTCCCCTGGATGGGCATGGAGAACCCATGGATGGGCATGGCATGGGGAACCATGCCCCCACCAGTTGAGTCGGATCCAGGCAGGTGTGTGTGTGTGTGTGTGTGTGTGTGTGTATCATCACATGCTTACCCTCCGCACCATCTCCTGATGTTCCTCCGATCTGCTGAAGTTGTGCGCCAGATCGGAAAGGCACATGGAACCGTGCTGGCACGTGTGGACCCAGCTCCTGTACTCGGCGGAACCGGGGATCCTGTCGTAAAAGATCCGGAACGCCTCCCACACCGCCTCCTGACACACTGACGCAGATGAGAAGAACCTAGAATTGGCATTCTGCATTCGGAACTCAACCAGAGAACCCGCACAGGACACATTTGGAGGCTGATACTCAAACAGGCTTTTAGAACCAGAACTCAGAACTATTTTATACTCTACATGCCCGCATTGAGCATCCCGGTTAAGAAACGAATTCTTGATGAGGAGGAGACAAACAGGAGGTTCTAATTACCGGAACCTTTAGTCGTTGGTCCACTCGGCGGCGCAGTTGTTACTCCGAGCACGTTCATGGATTTCTGCGAGTTATAGATTTCGCCTCGACACAACCCCCCCCACCCCCGCGGGGTCCGACATTATTTATCTTCGTTAGATATTCCGGATTAAGGACGATCTCTGAAAAGAGAACCCGGAGGCCCTGCCCGCAGAGCGATCCCTCTGATGCCCCATGGAAGCCAGCGACGCCAAAGAACGTGGGTGGAGGGCGGGTGGGAGGGAGAACCGGTGTTTCAACACGGACACTAGAAGATATCGATCGCGGTGGCTGATTGTTGTTCTTTCGGTTCTGAATGCCCTCGGTCCCTGCTGGGGGCCCTCACAGCGGCTCTCCCTGCTTATGAAGCGTCACTAAGGGAGACGGATTTGTTTTTACGTTGCGATGAAGCTGCCCGTGAGACGGGACCGGATCGGCTACGGAACCTTATTGGATCCTGGATATTCCTTCGCTGTAGTCCTAAATTTAACTAGAAAGGAAATTCACAGCCGTGTTAAAGCACCGACCCACAGTGGGCGGGGCATGTGGAGGACAACGGTGACACCCTGGCATCCTCCACCTCACGGGAGACGCCGGGAGACCCCGGACCCACTAGTGGGATTGTCTGATGCACTGGATAGCACATGGCGTTGGTGGATAGTGGCCCGACCCGGTCCAGCACAACGACCCCCTTCCCACCCCACTAATTAGATCTCCGGTAATAATCTCAATGACGACCACCATGACATCACCACCATGGATACACGTTACCACGGCGACTGGAATCCCTCCATCCCTGGGGGACTGGATTTGGCAGACCTCGAGTCCAAACCAAACGCTGCATCGAAAGACTTTGATCTCTTAACCGACGACACGTGGAACATCTAGAGAACCGTGTTAATCAGAACGTTCAAAGTTCTACGACTCCCTCACCAAATCACTGACTGACCGTGAACCGGTTCACAACCGCATCGCAGCTGCTTTTTACGCTCAACACGCTCGGAACCCTGAATGATCTGCGATGTGGTCGTTACCTCGGAGTTTGTAATAAACCTGGTGGCTGGACAGAACCTCGTGGAACGTCTCCTGAGGACACACTTTGACACCCGAGCGGAGAAACGCCGACCTCCTGCTGCGAAGTCGTCTCAGTTGGAAGGAGGTTGATCTTCCAGGCATTGGATTGGATGAGCTCAGCTTTCCGAACGCATGAAGGGGGGCGAGCTCAGCGACAGGAACCGGTCTGTGTTCCTCTGCAACCAAAAAGAGAACTTAATAATAATATTAATTAATTAGTTTGGGATTCAGCGCTAGGGATTCTAGGTTCGAATCCCAATCTGGGTGGAGTTTGCGTGTTGGCGTCCTGTCCTGGGTGTATCTGCCCAACGCCCGAAACGTTCTCCCCTGGATGGGCATGGGAACCACCCCCACCCCACCATGACCCTAGTGCAGGATAAAGCAGATAATGAATGGATAGTTTGGGATTTAAACCCCACCCACAACTAACCACAGTGACTCACTACTACTAAGTATTTACACGGTTTCCATGGTGATTTACAGATAAATAGTTGGAAACGAGACGAGTTCTCAATAAGGAACCCTAAAGATTCGTCTTCCGTCGACCTTCTACGGCGAAAACAGGTTGTTCCTTCTCTGCGAGGTAAACAAGGACAGCCCGGGGTCGAGACTGGACATTAGGACATTAATCTGTGTGTCACTAACGAAAAATTATAGCCGAACCTCTGCTTGAATATAAAAAAAAACCTAAAAAAAAATAGTGACCCCAATACAGATTCTTGTGGGACTCCTTGTGTCCGAGGCGCAAGGACGGGATGTTGTACCGGTGTTCTACAACTTTCTCAATTATCGAAAACAGCGACATGTTTGGGTCACTGGGAGTCCTTGGCGCCAAGGTCATTTGGGGACAGGGGCAAAAAGGGAAGTTGAGGTCCCTCGAGGGCCCCTCACGCGAACATGTTGGTGATCATTCCGGCAGATTTGGGGCTAAAACAACAGCGACAGAGTAAAAGGAGCCGTCCATCCATCACTTCAAGTTGTTGTCTGTGGTAATTATACCCTCGATGATGCCACCACTGCGTTGCCAAGGGAACAAAGATGCTTGTTTTGCTTCTGCATCTCTCAGCGCGCCGCTGACGATCACTCGTGGGAACCTTGGGTATACTGACCCGTCGGAACCTTATTAGTTAGTGATTTTAAAGCGAATGGACCGCGTTCCAGACCCCATTGGGAAGTCCGTTCACAGCGCGGTCTCTTCACATTGTTCGTTCTGAAGCGATAGCAGGGATTTACCACTCGACCAATCACTGAGCTGCTCTGCGAGATGACTGCGATCAGCCTCGGGATCAGTACACCATCGAATATCTTATAGCTTTCTGGACGTGATGGAGTGTCAACGTCCACCGAGGGACCCCAAGTACCATTTCGCACCAAAGAAAAAGAGTATTTGACGTCTTATAAACCATATAAATACCTGTCAGGCCAATCGGGAATAACGTTAACGTGGTCCTATAGTTGTGAGGACCAGCTAGATTATTATTAGCCACAGATACGGAGCGTGTTAATCCCCGTTTGTTAGCGGGGCGTGTAATCTGGGGTTAAAGCTGAATGGGTGAGGTGCGTTTTAAATCCCCTCCTGTTTACCGTCCGCCGGCCGTGACCTCAGCGTACGTAACGCCGCCACGCCGGGTCGTTACGCAACGCCCGCTGGGCTGCTTTTAGATCCGTGATGCGCTCTCTGTAAACAGGACGGGAGCGCCGTGTGGGACCGAGGGGAAGTAAAGGTTAACGTCTTCGTCGTGATCCTCAAACACACACTTTGATCACATGCACTTCAAATTATTATTAATTAATAACTAATATACTGCGCTGAAGAAACTAAAGTGAAGCAGAGTGGAAACGCGTGTGCGTGTGTGTGTACACACCAGGTGTGTATATAACACTGTGGACCAAAACCTGTTAACACACAGAGTGGGGACCTATTAAAACATCTGTTTTTGAAGTGTTTTGTGTGTGTGAGTGTTTGTCTGTGTATACATGTGTGTTTGCGTGTGTGTCTGTGTATGTATGTGTATACTTGTGTGTGGGTATATGCTTGTGTGTGGGAGTTTGTGTATATATGTTTTTGTTTGTGTGTATATGTATACATGTGTGCACTTGCGTGTGGGTGAGTATGTGTTTGTGTGTATATGTTTTTGTTTGTGTGTGTGTCTGTGTGTGTATGTATGTATGTGTGGGTAAGTGTGTTTGTGTGTATATGGTTTTGTTTGTGTGTATATGTATACATGTGTGCACTTGCGTGTGGGTGAGTATGTGTTTGTGTGTATATGTTTTTGTTTGTGTGTGTGTCTGTGTGTGTATGTATGTATGTGTGGGTAAGTTTGTTTGTGTGTATATGGTTTTGTTTGTGTGTATATGTATACATGTGTGCACTTGCATCTGGGTGAGTATGTGTTTGTGTGTATATGTTTTTGTTTGTGTGTGTCTGTGTGTGTGTATGTATGTATGTGTGTGTGGGTAAGTGTGTTTGTGTGTATATGGTTTTGTTTGTGTGTATATGTATACATGTGTGCACTTGCGTTTATGTGTATGTGTCTTTGTATGTGGTTGTGTGTGTATATGTACGTTTGTGTATGTGTGCACTTGTGTGTGGGTGAGTATGTGTTTGTGTATATGTTTTTGTTTGTGTGCATGTGTTTTTGTTTGTGTGTGTGTGTGCACTTGTGTGGGTGAGTATGTGTTTGTGTATATATGTTTTTGTTTGTGTGCATGTGTTTTTGTTTGTGTGTGTGTGTGTGTGCACTTGTGGGTGAGTGTGTTTGTGTGCATGTGTTTTTTTTGTTTTTTTTATTTTGCATGTGTACATGTGTTTATATGTGTTTTTGTTTTCGTGTTTGTGTGTGTGTGTGTGTGTGTGTATTTGGCTTCACAGTTCCAGTTCCCCCCCGTTCTTTGTGTACTTTCTGTTCTTTACAGTGTTATAAACTCTGATTGATTAAATTCTGATCTTTAACGATCAAGACGTGAAGTCATTAACTAAATGAATAATCAGGATCTCACCTCTGATAGCTGCCACCCCAAGAGCCAAGAGGAGCAGTGCAGGGATAGGTCTGAAATCCAAAATCATGGTGCGGCCCCTGCGTCGTGCCCTGGGTCGGATGGACGGAACAGAACAGGTGGAGGTTCTCCTCACATCAGGAGGCGTTCACTGACGGAGCCACGGGCGCGAGGCGGTCGTGGAAGACGGCGGGAGGCTGGAGGTGCATCACGTTGGCGGCGGGTGATGGTTGAATGGCGTGAGAGAGTGACAGGAAGAGTGACTGAGGGGGCGGAGTCAGCTGTCAGGCTAAAATAGGGAATAATCTGTTTATCTGCCTCTCAGACATAATCCCTGATTTACCCCACGGGGGGTCGCCCACGTCATCCGGTTAGTGGCTTGCTCTTTGAGCCTCTCCCAGCCTTTCTGTGAACTTCGTTGCCTCCTCGCGCCGATCTTCATCACCATTCATCAGTTTAGCATAAATTTAATTTAAAGTTTTAGCTGATGGCTGGTCGAACCTGAAGCACCCGCCCTCTGGTGGTCAGCGGTTGTCGTCGTCATGATAGAGAGTGGTGTCTAATATTTTGGCCATGTGATGGAGGACAGTCTCTAATATTTGACACGCGGACGAAATATTAGACACCACTCTCCATCATGACCACTGACCACTAGAGGGCGTGTGCTTCAGGTTACTGTCTTCTATCATGCGGCCAAAATATTAGATGCCATAATATTAGAAACCGTCCTCCATCATGTGTCCAAGATATTAGAGACCGTCCTCCATCACACGGTCAAAATATTAGACACCATAATACCATACCATATTAGATACCATAATATTAGAGACTATCCTCCATCACACGGCCAAAATATTAGATACCATAATATTAGAGACCGTCCTCCATCATGTGTCCAAGATATTAGAGACCGTCCTCCATCACACGGCCAAAATATTAGATACCATAATACCATACCATATTAGATACCATAATATTAGAGACTATCCTCCATCACACGGCCAAAATATTAGATACCATAATATTAGAGACCGTCCTCCATCATGTGTCCAAGATATTAGAGACCGTCCTCCATCACACGGCCAAAATATTAGATACCATAATATTAGAGACCGTCCTCCATCATGTGTCCAAGATATTAGAGACCGTCCTCCATCACACGGCCAAAATATTAGATACCATAATATTAGACACCATCCTCCATCATGTGACCAAAATATTAGATACCATAATATTAGAGACCGTCTTCCATCACACGGTCAAAATATTAGATACCTTAATATTAGAGACCGTCCTCAATCACTCAGCCAAAATATTAGATACCTTAATATTAGAGACCGTCCTCCATCACGCAGCCAAAATATTAGATACCTTAATATTAGAGACCGTTCTCCATCACACGGCCAAAATATTAGACAATAATCTCCATCATTGTGTGCCCAGCGATGGCTTGGCGCCCCGTCCTGGGTCTGTCTGCCCAGCGCCCGAGACGTTCTTCCCTGGATGGGCATGGGGAACCCCACCGCGACCCTAATAGAGGATAAAGCGGGAGATAATGAATGAATGAATCTCCATCATATCTCCTCACAGTTTAATTGTGGGACCACGGATCCTCTCAGGGTTGTAAAGCCTGTACTCGGAGCGGTGGACAGTTAAAGTTTGTGTAAAATCTGATGATGGAACCTTTCAGGGTGCAGTCTTTACGGCAGTGTAAAGGTAACTGATGCATAAAACCAATATACGGGTTACTACAGACCCCCCCCCCCCACACACACACACACACACACACACACACACACACACACACACACTGCACACTCCTCACAATTTGAGAAGCCGTTAAGAAATGCTTTCAAGGGAACCACCATGCGGTCCATTTTAAGATGTGAATAAATGTTTTTAAAGGTGGGTTTCCGTCTCGGCGGCGGCTCTTTGATGCGCTCGAGCCTCATGGCTGAAACATGTGGAGGCATCATCCTCATCTCCTTTGATACGTTAGTCTTTGTAGATAAGCTGTTATGCCGCTGAACTCGGGAATCGATCTCCATTAAACCCAAAGTACCTGCTGCTTCCATGAAGCGTCTCCGCGGCGGCGTCCTCGGCGTGACATTTGGAGCGCGCCGCGTTATCTGCCGTTTTTGGCGCCGAACTCATCTGCAAAGTGCCAGACTGAATGGAAACGAATCTCTGAACGGGACGGGACTTTAATGTCCGCTACGCTGCGCAAGAAGTACAGCATCAATGTACAGCATCCTTACAAAAGCCTGGTGCTTACCTATAGGGGGCACTACAGTCTCCATCACTCATCTCTCTGGTTTTCTGTCCATTTATTACTCTCCCTGTCGCTCTGTCTCTCCGTTTCTCTCTGTCTTCTTGTCTCGGTGTCACTCCGTCTCTGTCTCTCCTTCTTTGTCTCCTTGACACTCCGTCGCTCTAGCTGTTTGTCTTTCTGTCTGTCACTCTGTCTCTCGGTCTGTCCCTCTTTCTGTCTCTCTGTCTGTCTCTTTTTCTGTAGCACTGTCTGTCTTTCTGTCGCTCTGTCTCTCTGCCTGTCTCTCTGTCTCTCTTTCTGTTTCTCTGTTGGTCTCTTTGTCTGTCCCTCTTTCTGTCTGTCTCTCTGTCTGTCCCTCTTTATGTCTGTCTCTCTGTCTGTCCCTCTTTCTGCGCGTCTCTCTGAGTGTTGCAGACGTCTGCTGTGTCAGCGTTCTGTTTAAATGGAGACAGATCGAAGGTGATTATCTTCAAAGGGAATTTTCACTTCACGTCTTCTGTCTCCTCCTCTTCTCCCTGATGATGATGATGTCGTTGTTTCTGTTGTTTGCTCCTGTCTTACAGTTTTTCTCAGTCGATTTGGTACATTTCTCACATCATGGTTTACATTGGCATCACAACAAGTGCATTTCTCAAAACAGTTAGTGCAAACAGCAAAACTCAATGAAATACCTGCAAAAGCACATACTTCACTCAAAATTCTTTGTTTTCGCCTCAAAAGCAAATATTTAGGTCAATCAATTTGTCAGCGCCATCAAAATATCTTGTCTGTGTGCCATTGCCTACGACAAGGCAGTCAAACTACTTAGTCATGTTGTCAGTGCAACAGTGAAGACTGTAAGCATATTCTGATGGAAACTAAGCTTTTGTTTACAAGAACGCTGCACATTCTCTGGCATATCAATTGAAACAATCCAAGTAACACACACAAATACAAACTTACAGAACACAAAAAGTTACACATGACTGTATGTGGGAGATGGACAGCAAGAAATTGGACTGGAATCAAATTCAGAGTAATATTCTTTACTGTATTATTTTCTAACAGCACTGCAATCTGTTGACAAAAAATCAAATTAAAGTTCAGGAACGATACAACTGTTTGCCTGCACTATATGGAATAAAGGAAAAACTACAAAATTAGAAATTTACTCTGAATACTCAAAACAACTTAAGGAATTACTGTAGTGCTTTCTTTTCTATTCATCCTGACACTTCTCTCTTTTGGGCCACATGTTTTCATCCACATCACACTGGAGATCTTCTCTTGCAATGCACCATGGAAAGAATCTTCTAGAGTGTCTAATCCAGCCTTTGCAGTCATCTGCTATGATATCCTCACAAGCTGCATCCATAGCAGTCAGCAGGTTCATCTGGACGTGTGGCTGGTGATCGTATACCTTCCATCTCCAGGCTGAGAAGAACTCCTCAGTAGGGTTCAGAAATGGGGAATAGGGTGGGAGGAACTCCATCAGCATTCTATGATGAGTGGCAAACCATTGCCTGGTTTTAGCGTGGTGAAAACTCACATTATCCCAAATGATCACATATTTGGGCAAATCCTCTTGCACCACACCTCTCTCATTATCAGGGATCCCTATAGAGGGTGTCCAAGAATGTGATGAGATGCTATAGGGCCCTATAATGGGAATATGTGTAAGCACGCCATTCTCTGACATAGCCGCACACATCGTGATGTTTCCTCCTCGTTGGCCTGGCACATCAATGGTAGCCCTTATATATATAATATATAATGTTTGCCAATTACAGGTTCATGAGATGCACCTCTGACCTATGTTTGAGACCACTGGATGATGTAAATGTTCACAAATTCCCTTAACAGAAAGCCAAGATTCACCTGAGAACAATTTAATCAATTTAGGACAAATTATCAAAATTTAACATAAAAAAGTGTAAAATAAATGTAAAAATTATGCCTGAGAGATTATGACAACATGTTCAGCACTTTTGCATATAATGACCTAGGCGATGATATAAGACCTAAATGTTTTGGAGCGTAAGACAATTCAACAGACAATCAGTACAACACATTTTGATAAACATAGACAATTGTCTATGACCATTTGCAAAAATGTACAAAAGCATTTGCAAAATGTGAAACACAATGAGAAATACAATTATGATGTGCACAAGTGACAAGGAGATGTGGAGATTGAATGAACAATTTTGAGAATTTCAATTCTGATCTGAAAAATGAACCAAATCGACTGAGAAAAACTGTAATTAAGTTTTTTGAAGTCGTAAATAAGACATGCTCCATTTTAGAATGAAAGAAGAAAGAAGAGGTTCTTCATTTTTTTGTAGTTTGTTAATTATGTCCTCAAATGAGAAAACTGGAAAATAATGCCGTTATTATTCAGTCTTATTAAGGGGGGGGGGGGGGGGGGTAGTGGGCAGATGCACCCAGAACATGGTGCCAATCTATTACTGGGTACACACACACACACACTATATATGGGCAATCTGGAGCAACCAGTTCATCTTCAATCCATGTTTTTGGACTGTGGGAGAAAACCGGAGAACCCTGAGGAAACCCATGTGGACACAGAGAGAGCATACAAACTCCATTCAGCTCAGGATTCGAACCTGGCTCCCCAGTGCTAAGAGGAGAACCTGCCACTGTGCCAACCTCCTTTTTATTATAACTTTTGTTCTTCTTGTGTGTCGGTCTGTGACACAAACAACGGTTGCCACCACTACTACAATCCCACAATCCTTAGTTGCCACTCGTACATCATCTCCCCTCTGTGTAAACATCTGCACACAGACCTTTATTCTAGCGGAACCTCGAACCCATACCTCTGGCTTGCAGTTCTTGCAATTTGGTAGGTTCTCCCCATTTAACAGGATATTTATATAATCTGATATGACCCTATTAGCTGAGTAGCTTCCAACTTTTCATTCATTCAGTATCTTCCGCTTTGTCCTATATATATTAGGGTCGCGGGGGGGTTCCCCATGCCCATCCAGGGGAGAACGTTTCGGGCGCTGGGCAGATATACCCAGGACAGGATGCCAATCTTTCGCTGGGCAGCTTCCAACTTGTTTCAGGTTTTGAGGCGATCTCACCAATTACTCATTTGAACCTCCGTCTCTAAAGGTCAGCGGGGGGGGGGGGGGGGGGGGGGGGTCACATTCCCATATTTGTTTGAGATACACGCACGCCGCAAACAAACGAGCGTCGCTGTTCTTAGCTTAATTAAACGAGGATGGCTCGGGACAGGCCCCTCGCACCGGCGTTTGATCCGTGGGTGTGGGGGGACGGGAACGAGGGAACCATTCCATTATTTGTCCCCCGTTCCGTATTGGCCTCATTTTATGGGATTTAATTGGCTCGTCCCTTCTCTCTGAAGCGCTTGTTTATTTGAGCGTGGCTCCCGTCTCATTAATCTTCTAATTGCGCTCGCATGGCACCGTCTGTTTGGACTGATTGCTCACGTTCTGCGGAACCCTTCGGTCCGCTCTCACCGAATCTCCGGGTTCTTCGTTGGTTGCTCCTCTGGATCGGTTGCCTTTGATCCCGATGACCTCATCGATACGTTCCGGTGCCTCGGCTCAGCGCTCATCGACCGCGGGTTCCGCGCCCGTTCTCGACTCGCTGCTGAGGGTTCTGCTCGTGGGTTCCCGATGAGTCCCACAGATGAGTTTGGAACAGATGAGTAATTGGCATGTTCTCCTCTGTGGGGATCCACGTTTGAATCCTGATCTTGGTGGAGTTTGCATGTTCTCCCCATAACCATGTGCATTTCCTCCGGCTTCTCCAGTTTCCTTCCACAGTCCAACATGGATTCATGGTGAATTGGCTGCTCTAAATTGCCCCATAAAGTGTGTGTGTGTCTGCCCAGCACTGAAACATTAACCCCCCTCCCAAGACCCTAGTAGAGGATTAAGTGGAAGATAATGAGACGAGGGGCGGCACGGTGGCGTTGTGGTTGGCACATCTGCCTGTCAGTGCTAGGGATTCCAGGTTCGAATCCCAATCTGGGTGGAGTTTCCATGTTCTCCCCGTGTCCGCGTGAGTGTCCTACTGGTTCTCCGGTTTCCTCCCACAGTCCAAAAACATGGATCAAGGTTAATTGAATTCTCCAAATTGCCCTATGTAGAGTGTGTCTATGAGTGAGTGTGTGCCCAGTGATAGATTGCCGCCCTGTCCAGGGTGTATCGGCCCAGCGCTCAAAAGTTCTCCCCTGGATGGACATGGGGAACCCCCCCCCTTCCACCCCCCCCCCCCCCCCCCCGACCCTAATATGATGTTTTCTCCAGGTCCTGTATCATATAAGTGCAGATCTGGGATCAGTTGACCGGTTCGTGATGTCGTGATGGGAGCCTCCATGGTTGAGCAGTCATGCCGTCTGAGATCAGCGTGCCGGCTGTAGGCGCCGAACGCGACGCCATCGAACCCGAACCGCGGAAACGTGTTTCATGAAGTGAAAAATCATGTCTCCGTCTGTCAGGCATACAGATGAATGCTGCTCGCCGGAGCTGCTTTGCAAGCATGTTAGTGGTTCATTGCCCCCCCCCCATCCCCCCAACCCCCTTGGTTTTGTTGGAGTAGACTTTTTTTTTATTTCGGAGGTTGAGGTTGGGTGGAGTTTGCACTTTCAGCATGCGTTGTATCTATGTTTTTACCGACTGACTGTTCATATTGGTGTCCCACTCTGCAACGGTAACATTATGGTGGTCAGTTAAAATATCAGAACGTTCCGAATACTGACGGGGTCAGGCTGTTTATTCATGTGCGTCCGGGGCGTCCTGGGAGACGGGTGTCTTCGGGATTCCACAGTCAATTAGTGCAGCGGTATTTTGGATTGATTGCGGTGTAATTAAGCAGATCGCAAACGTGAAAGGAGCCTAAATCAATGAACTGCTTCCATTTAAAAAGGTGACACGGCGGATCCTCAGCGCAGGGAACTCGCTATGACAGGTTTGCCGCCTCTGGGGGGTTCGCCTGTCAAGTTAAATTCCATGGCTGTAGCTAGAACGCACACGTACCCACACATCGTACATTTGATTTGATTTTGGTAATTTTTTATTTTTTTTGGCTCCAGAATTTATGGGTTGCCACTAATTTGTGGCAACCAATGTTTATGAGGAATTATAGTAGTTGTGGCAACCACTGTTTCTGAGGAGATATAGTAATTGGGGCAACCAATGTTTATAAGGAATTTTAGTAGTTGTGGCAACCCATGTTTATAAGGAATTATAGTAGTTGTGGCAACCAATGTTTATAAGAAATGATAGTAGTTGTGGCAACCAATGTTTTTGAGGGCTTTGAATTCCAATGTAGGTTTTTTCCGGGTTCTCTGGTTCTGGTTTCACCATCTAAAAAAGTGTATTCAAGGGGAATTGCCCCTATAAAAGGTGTATGTGTGTGATCAGTGATGGATTGACACCCTGTCCTAAGTGTGGCTGCCACACTAGGGTTCAGATGAAGGTAATTAGATGAGATTAATGTAATAATTTAACTAGCTGTTATATACAAACCTGTCTAAACTGGATCTGGTTCTGCACACCACGTCGCGCCGCGGTTCTCCGCTCTGAGACTCTGAGGCTCGTTAAATGTTCTAACTGCAGTAATCTTTCATGTGCTGGTCCAGCGTGAATTTACACCCCTCCTGCTCCCTCATGAGCGAGAGGCTCGTTTATTGTGATTGCATTCTGAGAGCGCGACGCGTTGCAGAGCCTCATCGAGCGGAGAACCTGACGTTCTGAGGAGCACTGTAGAACTTTCCATCTCCACAACCGAATTCAGAACTCCCCTCTGTCGCTTTGCATAGCGCCTCGCAGTAGGAAGGGCTTGATTCCCAGTCTTTGGTATGGTTGAGCTTTGCATGTTCTCTCCGTGGCTTTTTCTCCGGGGTTCTTCGTGCTCCTCACATAGTCCAAAGACATGGATTCAAGGTGAATTGGCTTCTCTAAATTGCCCCTATATATCCACATTTTGTACACGCTGGCTTAGAGTTTAGTATGTTCTCCTCTCAGTCCTGGGTGGTTCCGCGTTCGAATCGCAATCTGGGTGGAGTTTGCATGTTCTCCCCGTGTCCACCTGGGTTTCCTCTGGGTTCTCCGGTTTCCTCTCACAGTCCAAAAACATGGACAAAGTCAATTGAATTCTCCAAATTGCCCCATATAGAGTGTGTCTGTGTGTGTGTGAGTGTGTGCCCAGTGATAGATTGGCGTCCTGTCCTGGGTGTATCTGCCCAGCGCCCGAAACGTTCTCCCCTGGTTTGGCATGTGGAAGCCCCTCCCCCCTCACCCCCTATGCGACCATAGTAGAGGATAAAGCGGAAGATAATGGATGGATGTTTGCGTTTCGCCATCTCTCCTTCGAGCATCATCACAAATTTAAAGAGAAGGGTAACCGGCAAATCGAATGGTGGTTACCACGGCAACGAGAATGCGGCGTGTGTCTGACACATGCCTCTCTCTATCTCCCCCCAAGTAAAAAAAAACGAGTAAAAAATTAAATGAGCATTAATTATTACAAATTTTATTTACTTGTTGTCCTCGACCCACGCCGAAGTTGAGACTCGCTGATCTTAATACACACACACTAGATCATCCATCAGAAAGGCATCGGTCACACAGCGGAACCTCGGTTCCCACCAGTTGGGTTCCACATTGATGGAGTTTGATTGGCGCAGCACCACCGGGCGGAATCTGTCTTCAGCGTCACCCCTGACACTTGTGTTCATACAGCAGATGCCTCTCCGTCAGTGGGAGCTCATTCACACACGGTGGTCGGACCACCTGCCATGCGGCGCACACACGCACACACACACACACACGGCACGGTACCGTGGGCTGCTTTGTTTGGTACACAATGCCGCAGCGATAGCAGTGTGCTTGATCGAGCCTGAATGATCTTTATCAGCAGAATTGATAACACTCCGTGGCCTCCTCTTCCTCATCCTCCTCCTCCTCCCCTCTGCAGTGCACATGGCATTCGGCAGATGCCGAGTCCAAATTCGAAGAGACACCGTGCATGCCAGGAGTCCGCCTGAGTGGAGATATTGAGGGAAGTATCGACGTCCGAGTCCCGCCGCACGGCGAGTTTAACGTCGTGAAGATTTCATTAGGCCGCATCGATTCCAACCCTCCGCTGACCCACCACGCTCCGACAGTCCGGAGCCTCCGGGACGCAAACGGAACCCGTGTCCTCGTGGGATGAAGAACAAAAATGTTTCGCTTCGAAGATCAAACCAGAATGATGACATCATCACAACAACGATACGAATCTGCCGTCGAATCGCCGTGGCGTTCTTAACGTCGTAAATCGGATTTTAATGGGCCATCTTATTAAAACAAACATTTATTTTTACATAGGTCATGCCGTGCCCCGCCTCTGAAGGCGCCAGAACCAATAAGCAGCCCTCGTGTTCTCCACCTGCTCCTTTTCCATGCAAATGAGTTCTCGGGTTTTAATTAGGCGGTGTGTTAGATTAGTGTAATTAAGGAGATTTGCTCGTTCGGTGTGTAAACCTTTTGTTAACGCACCTGCATTGAAGCTTCTAAACTTTATAAATGTGAGTCCTTCCTCACCGGCCAGTTTATTAGATACACCCCCTTGGTTCTACAGCCAGTGTTTTGGTTTAGAAGATTTGAGAACCATGTTCTGCTTTTGTTTTGCAGTGAGGAGTACAGCTGAAACCCGCTGAAATACCCGGGCCTGGGGCCGATCGGTACATACAGCCCCGATGGCGAGGACGACTTGAAACCCATACAGGCACAAGGAGGACATGCAGAACCCGGGACCTTCCTGCAGCGAGGCAGAAGTTGTAAGCATTGCTCCACTGTGTCCCCAAATCAAATTTACTTTAAATCTGATTGGCTGAGTCGTTTGTCCAGGTGTGACATCATTGATTGTTAGAGAAACTGAAATCATGTTACTCAGTGATCAGCGTTCACTTTAAAAACTGGAATAGATTACGTCGTGGAAGACCAACATTGCGAAAATAATCGAGACGCACTCTGAGGTGTGTGTGATCGTCAATAACGTCACGGCTGGACAGATGGCTCGGCCAATCAGATTCAAGGACTGGAACTATTCCAGGTTGTGTTTTATAGTGAATAAATCACGGGAAAGAGGTGTCACGTCGGGACTAATAACACCTCTTTATGTGTTTTATTTACAATAATGCCACGCCCTCTCATTCCTGATTGCTTTCAAAAAAACACCATGCCAAATCCCTTCATTATCATCATTGGGATTTTAATCGGAATAAATTAAGATCTGAATAAACTGAAGAACTAAAGGACAGAAAAGCCTGGTAGCAAATCCACACTCCGTGTCGGACAACAGTGCGACGTCCCGCTGCCTCTTGAGCTGCCCCGCTGCCTCCAGACGTAGCAGACGGAGATCAAAAGCCGCCCGCTCTCCGGCCCTCACCCCCCTTCCCATGCAGCGAGCGGAATCGATGCGTCGTGGACGCGCCGTGGTGCCCTGTGTGTTGTTTCCAACATGTATTGTTTCATCAGCCGTGACCTTTTACCAAAACCTCAAAAGAGCGCCGCAATTATGAGGGATTAGACAGGAGTCTCGGGCCGGCGGGTGTCTGGCGGCGCCGCGTAGATGTGTTTGTTTTGGGTTCTCTAAAGCGCCCGCGGTAACAGTGCCAGGCCGACTTTTAAAGTCCGAACAAATCCCTTAAGCTGCCCACAGTTCATAAACAAACGTGAGCGCGTCGGTTACAATCAACACCCCGACCCTTCAGGTTTCACTCCTCAGTAAGCAAAGGAGCTATTGGCTGTGCCAAAAAGTCACAGCATGACATCATCGCCTCATTTGTTTCTTAGGCCATTTGCACGTTTAAGGAATAAACTTTGTGGGAACGTTAGAAACACCTTCAATATTTTTACCTAAATTACATGAACATACTTTCACTTACATAGTTTTTTACGGGGCGGCACGGTGGCTTTGGTGTTTAGTGTTTAGCATGTTCTCCTCTCAGCGCTGAGGATTCCCGGTTCGAATCCCAGTCTGGGTGGAGTTTCCATGTTCTCCCCGTGTCCGTGTGGGTTTCCTCCGGGTTCTCCGGTTTCCTCCCACAGTCCAAAAACATGGATCAAGGTCAATTGAATTCTCCAAATTGCCCCATTTAGAGTGTGTCTGTGTGAGTGAGTGTGTGCCCAGCGATGGATTGGCGCCCTGTCCTGGGTCTATCTGCCCAGCGCCCGAGATGTTCTCCCCTGGATGGGCATGGGGAACCCCACCGCGACCCTAATAGAAGATAAAGCGGGAGATAATGAATGAATGAAATTGCCCCATATACAGTGTGTTATGTGAGTGAGTGTGTGCCCAGTAACAGATCCGCGCCCTGTCCTGGGAGTATCTGCCCAGCGCCCGAAACATTCTCCCCTGGAGAACTGGTGATGTCATTTGGCAACAATTAGGACAACCAATAGCTTCTTTCCTTACTGAGGAGTTGGCAGAACTCGCTGAGGACGGAAACCGAAGAACATGTGTGTTCACTTTAGAGTCACCAAAAAGTCCTCAATCACAGTAAAAGTTACTAGATTGGTCACTTTAAAAAAAAAAAAATGAATCGCTAGAGGTTCTGAACAGTGCGTGAGGGCCATGGTGATGCCACATTTCACCCACATGGTCATCTGAGGTACTGCAGCCTTTCTGTCAGCTCATACGAGTCTTTGATCTCTTCGGGCTCATTCGTATGCAAAACCGGTCAAACCGAGCAAATTTGAAATATGACCGCATCGTTCTGCGTCTCCTAATCAGGGAGCTCATGGTGGGAGGTGGATGGGAGGTGGATGGATGTGTGGTGGATGGATGGTGGAATGAGGTTTTTTTTATGGACAGATTATTGATAGTTGTAGACGAACCGTAACCTTGTGTGCTATCGCACCTCGTTTGCTGCTCCTAATTATTCTCTCTGATTTGCATGATTCAATTTAGTTTGGCGCTCATCTCGCGGCAGACCGGACCGAAATGAAAGTACATTTAAATCAAGCGCCGACTTGCATGGCTGCTAATAATCAGGCTGCGAAAAGCCAGCGGCAAAGGTCACGCCGTGATCCTCAGCTCTCATCGCTCAGATCATGCCACTGAAATTGTCTTCATAATTACCATTATCACTTTGCTTGTTTCTAATTGGACGAATCTGCGGCTTTTTCCGAACGTCAGATCGATGTTTGCTTTCATTACCGAAACGTCGGGTTCTGATTATACGGCTCTACACCTTTTAATTATGAGGAGTTATAAATGCGGGCGTTCTTAACGATGATGTCATCATTAGTCATTAAACACATCGTTGTGCATCATTCAAACGGTCAGCTCTCAGATGTTCAGTGCACATTAAACCAAAACTAAACCAGAAATTTTGTCTTTATCATTTTTTTTTCCATATAATTTTTTCCATATTGTATGGGATGTGTGTGTGTGTGGTAGTGTAATGTGGAATGTGTGGTATATGTGGTGTTTAGTGTAATGTGGGATGTGTGTGGTTTTGGGGTATGTGTATGTGTGTGTGTGTGGTGTGTGTGTGTGTGTGTGTGTTTGTGTGTAGGTGAGGCATAATGTAACATGTGTGTGAGGTGTATTATGTGCTGTATGTTGTATGAGGGGTGTGTGTGTATTGTGTGTGTGTATGTGTTTGTGTGAGATGTAATATGAGGTGTAGGTGTTGTATGAGGTGTGTGTGTTGTGTATGTATGTGTTTGTGTGAGATGTAATATGAGGTGTGTGAGTGAGGTGTAATATGTGGTGTATGTTGTGTGAGGTGTGGTGTGTGTGTTTGTGTGAGATGTAATATGTGGTGTGTGTGTTTGTGTGAGGTGTAATATGTGGTTCATGTATGAGGGGTGTGTGTGAGGTGTGGTTTGTGTTTGTGTGAGATTTTATATGAGATGTGTGTGTGTGTGTGTGTGAGGTGTAATATGTGGTGTATGTTGTGTGAGGGGTGTATGTGAGGTGTGTGTTTGTGTGAGATGTAATATGAGGTGTGTGTTGTATGAGGTGTGTGTGTGTTTGTGTTTGTGTGAGATGTAATATGTGGTGTATGTTGTGTGAGGTGTAATATGTGGTGTGTGTGTGTACAGTCCTGGCCAAAAGTTTTGAGAATGACACTAATAATATTTTCACATGATCTGCTGCCCTCTGGTTTTTATGTGTGTTTGTCAGATGTTTATATCACATACAGAAATATAATTGCAATCATATTATGAGTAACAAAAGCTTTTATTGACAGTTAGAATGAGTTAATGCAGCAAGTCAATATTTGCAGTGTTGACCCTTCTTCTTCAGGACCTCTGTAATTCTCCCTGGCATGCTCTCAATCAACTTCTGGACCAAATGCTGACTGATAGCAGTCCATTCTTGCACAATCAATGCTTGCATTTTGTCAGAATGTGTAGGTTTTTGTTTGTCCACCCGTCTCTTGATGATTGACACAAGTTCTCAATGGGATTAAGATCTGGGGAGTTTCCAGGCCATGGACCCAAAACTCTGTTTTGTTCCCTGAGCCATGTAGTTATCACCTTTGCTTTATGGCAAGGTGCTCCATCATGCCGAAAAGGCATTGTTGATCACCAAACTGCTCTTGGATGGTTGGGAGAAGTTGCTCTCAGAGGACATTCTGGTACCATTCTTTATTCATGGCTGTGTTTTTCGGCAAGACTGTGAGTGAGCCGATTTCCTTGGCTGAGAAGCAACCCCACACATGAATGGTTTCACGATGCTATACAGTTGGCATGAGACAAGACTGGTGGTAGCGCTCACCTCGTCTTCTCCGAATAAGCTGTTTTCCAGATGTCCCAAACAATCGGAAAGGGGATTCATCAGAGAAAATGACTTTACCCCAGTCCTCAGCAGTCCACTCCCTGTACCTTTTGTAGAATATCAGTCTGTCCCTGATGTTTTTTCTGGAGAGAAGTGGCTTCTTTGCTGCCCTCCTTGAGACCAGCCTTGCTCCAAGAGTCTCCGCCTCACAGTGCGTGCAGATGCACTCACACCTGCCTGCTGCCATTCCTGAGCAAGCTCTGCACTGCTGGTAGCCCGATCCCACAGCTGAAACACTTTTAAAAGACGGTCCTGGCGCTTGCTGGTCTTTCTTGGGTGCCCTGGAGCCTTTTTGGCAACAATGGAACCTCTCTCCTTGAAGTTCTTGATGATGCGATAGATTGTTGACTGAGGTGCAATCTTTCTAGCTGCGATACTCTTCCCTGTTAGGCCATTTTTGTGCAGTGCAATGATGACTGCACGTGTTTCTTTAGAGATAACCATGGTTAACAGAAGAGAAAGAATGATGCCAACCACCAGCCTCCTTTTAAAGTGTCCAGTGGTGTCATTCTTACTTAATCATGACAGATTGATCTCCAGCCCTGTCCTCATCAACACCCACACCTGTGTTAATAGAGAAATCACTGAAACGATGTTGGCTGGTCCTTTTAAGGCAGGGCTGCAATGAAGTTGAAATGTGTTTTGGGGGATAAAGTTCATTTTCTAGGCAAATATTGACTTTGCAATTAATTGCTGTTAAGCTGATCACTCTTTATAACATTCTGGAGTATATGGAAATTGCCATTATAAAAACTGAAGCAGTAGACTTTGTAAAAATGTATATTTGTATCATTCTCAAAACTTTTGGCCATGACTGTAGGTCAGATTCGTGGTCCATACAGAGTATGATGTTGTGTATTTGTAGCTCTGCGTGTGTGATGTCATCGCGGCTCCTCCCTCAGTCTTTGATGTTGCTAACGGCGGCGTGCCCGTTTAAATAAACAGCTGAAACTTATAATTCGGTTCCTAAAGAAACCCGCAGGTGTGAAAATCGCATCACGAACCGTGAAATCAGCCGCCCTCCCTGCGAGCGGCGCTCCGCCGTCAACTCATTTAAAATAGGAATTCAGAATGGCTTTCTGATTGGCTGCCGATTCACGGTGGCGTTGTTTACGGGAAGAAACCAGCGGGGCGGAGAACCCGTTTAAAATAACAGCCAGGGAGAACCTGCTAAAGAGAAAGTATGAACGTGGTGAAGGCCACCAATTTCGTATCTAGTGCCGTACGCACAGGTTCCTTCAGGAACATTATGATGTCACAATGAGGAATCAATAATGCTTCATTAATCTATAATCACGAGCGCACTCCCGTCTGCTCTCCGTTCTAATCACCGGCGTGTGTAATGAGAAACGGCAGCTCTATTAGCTCTGCCAGCCGAATCTGAATATGCAGATTAGTTGGGTGGCATCGAGTGCCGCCGCCGCGGTTCCACGGTCGTCCTCACGCGGCGGCGTGGACGTTCTCCTTGAGATCCACGGTTCAGACGCGCAACGTCAACAAATGACCGGCATGGTAACTTCATGTTATAGAACCTGTAGGGGTTGTTTAAATGTTTCATGACTGTGTTCCAAACAAACTGTTATTATTACATCACTGGATCCTGATTGGCCGGCACGGTGGCTTAGTGTTTGGCATGTTCTCCTCTCAGCACATGGGATTCAGGTTCGAATCCCGATCTGGGTGGCATTTCCATGTTCTCCTCAAGTCTGTGTGGGTTTTCTCCGGGTTCTTCGGTCTCCCACAGTCCAAGAACATGGATTCAAGATGAATTGAATGCTCTTAATTGACCCTATCTAATTTGCCCCTATATAGTATGTTCAAATCTCGAGCTGGGTGGAGTTTCCATGTTCTCTCTGTGTCCGTGTGGGTTTTCACCGGGTTCTCCGGTTTCCCCCCACAGTCCAAGAACATGGATTCAAGGTGAATTGGCTGCCCCTATATAGTATGTTCATATCCCGAGCTGGGTGGCGTTTCCATGTTTTTCTCAAGTCTGTGTGGGTTTTCTTCAGGTTCTCCGGTTTTCCCCCCACAGTCCAAAAACATGGATTCAAGGTGAATTGGCTATCCTTAATGACCCCATCTAAGTTGCCCCTACAAGGTATGTTCAACCCCCGTACAAGGTATGTTCAACCCCCGAGCTGGATGGAGTTTCCATGTTTTCAAGTCTGTGTGGGTTTTCTGTGTTCTCCACTTTCCTCTCACAGTCCAAGAACATGGATTCAAGGTGAATGGCTGCTCTAAATTGCCCCTAAGTCTCTCTTTTACTTTCTCTCTCTCTCTCTCTCTCTCATTAGCTGCCTCATTGTTATATTACAGACGTGGTGGTGCGAGTGGGCCGAGCGCTCGACCACGTCCGCCGATCCCCTGTCGATGTTCTCTGAAATCAACAGCCGGGCCTCACTTAATGTTCCGCAGACGAGTATTTAAGTTGCGAATTAAGATTCCCGCGGCGGCGCGAGCGGCGCTGCACGTCCTCGGAGCGCAGACCTTTCCGCCGCTGCTGCTCGGCTCCTCCACGCTCCGATTGAATTTCCTCTCATTTGACAGTCACTTTGCTTAAAAGTGCCGTACAAATGAAGCGGGGGGTGGGGTGGTGGTGGGAGGGGTGTAATCTAAAGGGTCCTTCTAGCTAAGTGCTCTGCGAATGCCGGGGATGTTTTCAGCAAAATGAACTGACGCTTCTGCCTCTTGACGTACCGCTAAGACTCCGCCAGTAAGCACGGACCAATTAGGATCGAGTATCTCACAACGAAGCTCATCTGAGACTACACGTCACTAGTCAGTCCCCCATCCCATAATAAACAGGAATCAGCATCCGGGCCTTCTGAGGTTCGGTCCCTCGGAGAGCGACTCACAAGTGAGCGCTTCAGAAGCAATACGGTACACTTGAGTCGCTCAGTAACAGGATTCTGGGTTTTTCTAACAATTACACACCAGTTGTCATGTTACAGAATGCAGTTTATAAACAACATCGGGAAAAATAGTGTATTGTATTTCATACATTGATGTTATCGTCAATGATGTCCTAGCTGGACCACTGACTCAGCCAATCGGATTTAGGGAGTGGGACCTACCCATTTTATAATACTTAACATCAGACGTCTCTGTGGAGTCGGACCCGTGAGCTCAGACCCCAGTGGTTCTGTATCTGCACGCCGCCCGGTTCTCGTTCGCCGGTTTGTTTTTGGCTGAATCACGCGTCACAAAGCGTGTGATTCCATCAAAGCGGGCTCGGGCTGACATTTACCTTTAAATGCAGAGTGCGCGTGCGGCGCGCCGCCGGCCGACGCCTTTTTTAAGCGGTTTCAATCGCGCGCTCGATGCTGACCCTGTGCTCGCAGCTCTCGCTCATCTCTGTAAACACTGAAGTAATAGAACGTATTGATCCGGGCAAACGAGAAATCACAGGGTGGAGAGCGAGAGAGAGAGAGCGAGAGAGAGTGCCTCTCTGAGATTGTACCCAAACAGGTGGGGGGGGGTTGGGCACCAACAAACCGGAGGTCAGGGTTCGAGGTTTGCGTGACGTTTGTCTTAGAAAAACAAAATCGCTCGCAAGACGGAGGACTTAAACGGATTGACTCCACGAAATTCACATCCACAGCCTGCTCGTCTCCCATCATGCACTTCTGCTAGACTACAACATTCGGACGAGGGCGTGGATTTTATGACGTCATGTTGAAAGTGTGTGTGTGCGGTCAGGCACCGATGATGAGGACGGCTCCGTCTGGGTCACTCCACAGCAGACGCACTGGGTTGACATGCTGGGCCTTCCCCAAACTGTTCCCAGCGGCTCCGAATGACACCCAGATACACCCAGGACACAGACACACTCTCTATGGGGCAATTTGGAGAATTCAATTAACCTTGAATCCCTGTTTTTTTGCACTGTGAGAGGAAACCGGAGAACCCGGAGGAAAACCATGCGGACACGGGGAGAACATGCAAACTCCACCCAGACTGGGATTTGAACCGGGAATCCCCAGCACTGAGAGGAGAACATGCTAAAGCACTATTTTCTTTTCTATTCTTTTGATTTGGTTTTGTTCCCACGTTCCTCCAGCTCCAACGCTGTGGGTTCGTTTACTCGCACCGACGACTCCGTATCGCGATGAACATGTGATTTCTGGCAGCCATTACCCCCCCCCCCCCCCCACCCCCTCACCCCCTGCAAACTCGGTGTTGTTGTTCAATCTGGAGGAAAATCTAAGCAGACACACACATTTGGTCGACAACCAGGGGCAACAATCGCTGCTCGCCCGTCTCACCCCCCCCCCCTCTTCATTAGCAGCCCATTGTTCCCGTACAGTAACGACGGAGGTAAAAATAGAGCTCACAATGAGCGGGAGGGCCGCGGCGGAGGAGCCGCCGCCGGATGATGAACACCTGTAGGACACAATGGCCTCCCGTCGGCGTGCGTTAGGCGGTCGCTGGGCGGAGGAGGCACCCGCTGGGCGGAGGAGGCGCTCGCTGCAGTGATACCCGCTTTGTTAAAATCATTCTAAACCTGCGCAACCACGGAATACATTTTTATTTATTATTATAAAAAAACTTATTTAGCCCTTTGGCTCAAGCCCCCCCCCCCCACCCCCCCCCCTACAACAGAGCCAGCTCCCATGATGCATCTGATTTTAAGGAGTTCACGTGAGGTGAGATTAATTCAGCAGCTGGAGATCTTTATATTCCGAACAAAAGGCGTCTGCTGTGAGTCTGCCGTGAGCAGCGCGCCGTCGCCCGAGCCGCCACCCTAAATTCAATTAGAGTAGACGGCCGTGCGACCACACGCCCGGAGGTGGGGGTGAGGGGGTTCTGTCTCTGTGGTTGGGACTAAATTAAAACCGTAAAGCCAGGAGGGAGTGCGCGCAAACGCAGGGAGAACATGCAAATTGAACCCAGCCCCTTCCTGTGGAGACCGTTTTACTTTGTGGGTCACGTCGGGGCACCCCCACGTACCAGTATTCTGAGTGAGCATGTGACCCCCCCCCCCCACCATGAACCGTACCATACACCAGGTGGCGCTATTCTTACTACCATCATGTGCACAGATGTTTCTCTCAGAGAGCGTGTGCTTAATAAATCACGATGGCTCAGTATTTAGCATGTTCTCCTCTCAGCGCTGGGGTTCAGGGTTCAAATCCCAATGAGGGTGGGGTTTGCATGTTCTCCTGATGTCTGTTTGGGTTTCCTCTGGGTTGTCTACTTTCTTCCCACCGTCAAACATGGATTCAAGGTGAATTGGTTACTCTAAATTGCCCCTATATAGTCTGTGTATAGTGAATATATCAGGGGACGTAGTGGTCAGCATGTCCTTCTCTCAGCGCTGGGGGTCCAGGTTTGAATCACAATCTGGGTGGTGTTTGCATGTTCTTCATGTACGTTTCTTTCAGGGTTTCCCACAGTTCAAAACCATGGAATTTAAGGTGAATTGGCTGCTCTAAATTGCCCCTCTGTAGTGTGTGTGTGTGTGTGTGTGTGTGTGTGTGTGTCTCTGTGTGTGTCTCTGTGTGAGTGAGCGGGCTCAGCGTTGGATTGGTGCCCGGTCCTGAGTGCCCGAACTGTTCTCTCCTGGATGGGAATTTAGAAACCCCCCCCCCCCCCCCCCCCCCCCAACCCTAGTAGAGGATAAAGCAGAAGGTAATGCGCTGGATGGATGAAATGCTGAGACTCTGAAGGGAACCCCTGTGCACACTTGTCCACCGCCAGCAGGGGTCTCTGATGTCACTGTCTAAAAGGCTTTTAGCCGTCCGTACAGAACGTTCCCACGGAGAACGAGATAATGAGACGCCAGAGAGCATTTTTTATTTTGAATATGAAGATTCGGTCTGAAGTTCCAGATGAAAGTGAAGAAGGTGTTGAGTATTCAACGAGCTGCTTTTGAATTCGGGAGGAATGAGGGCAGTAATGTGCTTTTCAGGGGGTATTTGAGGCGAAAGCAGAAAGCCGCTCGGTAAAGAGGGTCAGGGTTTCAAAATGGATTTGCACAGCACATCTGTAGCACAGCTGTAGTCGGTGTAATGGGAGAGGGAGCAGCGCGGCGTCAGTGGGTGGAATCAAAACGCCCGAGATGGAAATGTAGAAAATAGGCTCTGAGGTTCTGAGACTGCGGGTCGAAATGCAACTGTTCTGCATCCTGTCCTGAAATCCAGCACCTGCCGTTAAAAGGTGCAGGGATAGGAACGAACTCACATTTTAGGGTGATCAGGACAGGGTGCCAATCGCACAAACACTCACACTATATAGGGGCATTTTAGACATTCATTCATTCATTATCTCCCGCTTTATCCTCTATTAGGGTCGCGGGGGGGGGGGGGGGGGGTTCCTCATGCCCATCCAGGGGAGAACGTCTCGGGCGCTGGGCAGGTAGACCCAGGACAGGGCACCAATCCATCGCTGGGCATTTTAGACATGTTTTTGGACTCTGTTGTACTATGTATGGGCACACACTAACTCACACATACACACTCTATATGGGGCAATTCGGACAATTCAGTTGACTTGATCCATGTTTTTGGACTGTGGGAGGAAACCGGAGAACCCGGAGGAAACCCACGCAGACACAGGGAGAACATGGAGACTCCACCCAGATGGGGATTCGAACCGGGAATCCCTAGCGCTGAGAGGCGAATGTGCTAACCACTAAGCCACCGTGAGGGGCATTTTAGACATGGGTAATTAGGAGCAGCCAATTCACCATAATTCCATGTTTTTGGACTCTGTTGTACTATGTATATAATTAATATACAATCATCTCTTTATCATAATTCATTATTTATCTTCCACTTTATCCTTTACTAGGGCCGTGGGGGGGGGGGGGGTTCCCCATGCCCATGTAATAAAGAAGGATTCGGGCACTGGGCGGATATACACACACACACACACACACACACACACACACACACACACACACACTGTATGGGGCAAATTAGAGCAGCAACTTCACCTTAAATCAGCGTTTTTAGACTGTTGCAGGAGTATGGAGAACCCAGAGGAAACCCACATGGACACGAGGAGAACATGCAAACTCCTGAGAGGCTGACATGTGACATGAATTTATTCATATACACTTATCACATATCATTATCATAATTTATTCATTATCTTTCACTTGATCCATAATCCACTACTAGGTTTATAGGGGGGAGGGGGAGGGTGCCAATCTATCACTTGGCACACTCACTCACACAGACGCACTATATAAGGGCAATTTAGAGCAGCCACTTCACCTTTAATTCATGTTTTTAGACTGGGAGGAGAATGGAGAACCCGGAAGAAACCCAGGCGGAGAACATGCAAACTCCACCCAGATTGGGATCATTGGAGGACACCCCATCCCCTCCACCCCTTGTGTATTTTCATGGTTGTATCTCATTCACGCCTGTAATTGTACTCGGCTTGGTCATGTGACTCAGCTCCGGTTAAATGACGGGATAGGACCCCAGGCTCCGGGTGCACTTCAGTGGGTCGTCAGGGGAACTTTCGGACGTTCCCCGTCACCCTCCATGTAGTGGGCCGTATGTGATTTGGGACGCAGCACTCATCGTTGTCTGCCGTTATGGAGTCAATCAGTTTATTATGGGATGTTTCCTGATTGGTGCATGTTGATCCTCTCGGAGCGGCGCATTTCTCATCTGAAGGTGAGGAACTTTAGCAGAACCGGGTATCACGTTATTAGCACTCATGTTATCAGAGCCTGTTGTTGCCATGGCAGCAACGAGGAGATGAGGCATCTTAAGCCCGGCTTCGTTATGTTCAGAGACAATTTGGTCGTGATTGGCCGACAGCGTGGCTTCATCCCGGCGACCCAGCGCCATCGTCAGATGGTGTGAATAAACAAACATGAATCGGAACCCTGACTGGATTTTCGGAATGGGTATGGTGTATCGCTTAGACGAGGCCTGTATTTTAAGGTCAGGTGGCAGATCATACGGTCACCTCACAGTGGCTTCAGATCCTCTTTAAAAAAAAAATATATATATATATATATATATATATATATATATATATATATATATATATATATATATAAGGCGGCACGGTGGCTTAGTGGTTGGCACGTTCTCCTCTCAGAGCTTGGGATTCCCGGTTCAAATCCCCATCTGGGTGGAGTTACCATGTTCTCCCCGTGTCCGTGTGGGTTTCCTCCGGGTTCTCCGGTTTCCTCCCACAGTCCAAAAACATGGATCAAGTCAATTGAGTTCTCAAAATTGCCCCATATAGAGTGTGTCTGTGTGAGTGAGTGTGTGCCCAGCGATAGATTGGCGCCCTGTCCTGGGTGTATCTGCCCAGCGCCCAAAACGTTCTCCCCTGGATGGGCATGGGGAAACCCCCCCGCAACCCTAATAGAGGATAAAGTGGAAGATAATGAATATATATATGTTTATATATATATATATATATATATATATATATATATATATATATATATATATATATATATATATATATATATATATATATCAAATATTTGAGGACGAGATGTGTTTTGAGTTGACCCACAGTCCAAAAACATGGATTCAAGGTAAACTGAATGCTCCAAATTGCCCCATATAGAATGTGTCTGTGTGTGTCTGTGTGCCCAGTGATAGATTGGCGCCATGTTCTGGGTGTATCTGCCCAGCGCCCGAAACATTCTCCCCTGAATGGGTATAGGGAACCCCGCTCCTCCCCCCAAACCCTAGTAGAGGGTTACGAGAAAGATAATGGAGGAGCGAATGAATAATAATAATAATAATAAAAATAATAAGGGGTGGCACAGTGGCTTAGAGTTTAGCATGTTCTCCTCTCAGCACTAGGGATTCCAGGTTCGAATCCCAATCTGGGTGGAGTTTCCATGTTCTCCCCGTGTCCGTGTGGGATCCTCAGGCTTCTCAGGTTTCTTCCCACAGTCCAAAAACATGGATTCAAGGAAAACTGAATGCTCTAAATTGTCCCATATAGAGTGTGAGTGAGTGAGTGAGTGAGTGAGTGTGTGCCCAGTGATAGATTGGTGCCCTGTCCTGCGTGTATCTGCCCAGCGCCCGAAACGTTCTCCTTTGGACGGGCATGGGAATATGCCCGACCCCCCCCCCCCCCCGCGCGCGCCCGCTATCGTAGTAGAGGATTAAGCTGAAGATAATGAGATGAGCTGAGTGTATATTAATTAGTAAATCATTCTGCGGCGGTCGAGCAGACGTGTTAAATAGAAAACAAACAAAACAAAAAAAAAACTCTGAACGCTGCTGCTTTTTAATTTCCTCTGAGACTCTGTGTGTGTGTGTATCGCAGGTCTTTCAGCTTCACAGCTGGACCTGACTGGAAACGAAGGACACGCCGAAACCTGCCCCCTGCGATGACCTCAGATCGATTCGGCTCCGGCGACCGAAGAAAAGATCGGGATTTAAAACCATGAGACAAACACACACACACACACACACAAACACACCAGAGCGCCATACACCACGGACCACTCTCGCACACACCTCACTCGCTCACCCAATTATCTCCATCACTGAAGAGCCTCGTCATTATAATGAGGGAGGGGTGAACTCTTACCTTAAATGACCCTTGTATGGCTGTGTGATGCGGACGCTGCATTGTCCCAGGTTGCATGGTTACCACTCACTCACTCACTCACTCACCGATCGTACTAACAGTTCATACCAGATCAAAATGAGTACCTGTAGTCTAGAACGTGATATCAGACACAGATTGTGTCCTGACCGTTGACCTACAGATCCTGTCTCATAGATGGACTTTGTAGTTCTACAATTAGACTGTAGTCCATGTGTGCTGTTTGTGTTTGTTAGTTGTTAGTTGTTGTAGTTGGTTCTCTGTTCTCTATTGGTCACCACATAACAGGTATCATTTGGGTGGTGGATTGTTTATGGTCAGTTCTGCAGTGACACTGATGTGGTGAGGGGGTGTTAGTGCAGCAGCAGTTTTATTTAAACACCTCAGTGACACTGCTGGGATAGGACTAATTCACCCACCATATGATACCCGCTCTGTGTTGGTGCTATTGAGGTTCTGATCATTAGAACAGGGAACACAGTATGTAGTGTAGAATACAAACAGATGGACTACAGAATGGAATTGTAGAACTACAAAGTCCATCTTTACGTTAAGTGGGACTGAACATAGACATCTGTGTTCTTTGTTGTTGTTAGTTCCCTGTTGGTTCTCTGTTCTCTATTGGTCAGCACAGAACAGGTATCATTTGGGTGGTGGATTGTTTATTGTCAGTTCTGCAGTGACACTGATGTGGTGAGGGGTGTTTAGTGCAGCAGTGCTGCTGGAGTTTCATTTAAACACCTCAGTGACACTGCTGGGATAGGAATAATGCACCCACCCTATAACACCCTGTGGTGGTACTATTGCGGTTCTAATCATTAGAACAGAGAACACAGTATGTAGTGTAGAACACAAACAGATGGACTACAGAATGAAAATATAGAACTACAAAGTCCTGAGTTTGGGTATCGCCGCCCACCCGACGGATACGTCCTCATACGGACGCGGCGCCATCCTGTGGCGGGTTTGCAAACAGAGGAGTCTGGGTTCGAAACCCCGTGTAATGGGTCGGCGCCGGCGCCTCGCTGCACTCTTGACTGAGCGTTTAAAGGTGAATACACAAAACCGCTCCATTATCGGGTCACTGGCGAGATCTGGCCGCGGCTCCGTCGGCACTCTCGCCGGCGCCAGCCTGCTCTTAATTTTTTAACGGCCGAAACCATGGAAACTGTCGCATCATGTAGGAGTGTGGAAATTGCCTGAGAGTATCGGAGGCATATCTGCATCAAAGAGGCAGGATATTAATTCCTGTTTGTCTGGCGGAACCTTCGCACGGTCGTGAATTCGGACCGAAGGACGTGATCCGTTCATCCCTGCCCCTCGCTGCGTTAACCCCTCCTGACCCGACAGAGGGCTTTGTGTACAAAATAAAAGTCTTTACAGTGACAGTTTAAACATCTCTGAAAGAAGCTGTGTGAGAGCATGAGGCAGTGCTGGGGCTCATACGAAATGAGGTTGAATAATCCGGGGGTAAAGGCCGTGATCCTCGATGTACCTCACTATTAGTATTCACCCGGTGGCCGTGAAGGGCAGGCGCTGATTGTTTACTTATTCAGTTCTTAAATGACTTCCAGTCAACCATCTCTTTCACTTCAGTTTACAGCTTCAGCTCTCTGTAATGACCACATACACTCTGGGGTGAGTGTGTGTGTGAGTATATAACATGGTTGGGATTTACACACATTACAGTGACCTTGTGTAATTGGGCGGTTAAATGAATAGAAGTTTATTGAAAGTCCCCATAATTTGTGTATGTGTGTGTGTGTACAGATATATAAAACATTGTGAGGATTTAGACACTCACATTGTGGGGACCTTGTGTAATTGCGGAGTTAAGTTTCTGTAAAACGAATGACAGTCAGAATGAAAAGTACCCTTAATGTATGTGCGTGCATGTGTGGGTATGGGTATATATAACATTGTGGGGATTTACACAACCCCACAGTTACACAAGGTCCCTTCAATGTGAGCATGTAAATCCCCACAATGTTATATACACACCTGAACACACACACACACACACTATGGGGAGTGGGGAGTGGTAGCTCAGTGGTTAGGGTGTTGGGCTATCAATCTGTAGGTTGGGGGTTCAAATCCCAGGGCCACTGAAGTTACCAGTGTGGGTCCTTGAGCAAGACCCTTAACCCTTATTGCTCCAGGGATGTTGTGATGAACCCTGTGCTCACCTTGTAAGTCGCTTTGGATAAAAGCGTCCAATAAATGACCAAATGGAAATGACTATGGGGACATTCCACACACTTGCCCACACAATTACACAAGGTCCACCCAATCTTAAAGTAACTTGCTATGAAATTAATAAAAGTCTTTGCAAAGTCCTCATAATGCTTGTGTGTGTGTGTGTGTGTGTATGCAGGTATATATGGCATATATATTCTGCATATTGTAGAGACCTTGTGTATTTGTGGGGTTAAGTTCCTATGAAATTATTGTAAGTCTATGCAAAGTCCCCAACAATGTGTGTGTGTGTACTTGTAGTGTTACCGGCCCTGTCACTTAGGTCCACACTTAGGTCTTAAATCACAAGCCCAAAGATAAAAAATAGATTTCTTGTTGCTGCTGTTTCATCAGCATCTTTTCCACCATCCAGCTGACAGTAACCTGGCTCCCCCGACATCCCACACACTGTATTAAGCAGTTCGAAGCCGGGATGAAGACAGAAAGAAGCCCAGGGCGTGTTGGTTCGACCCTCCTTTATTTCAGTGATCGTACGCGTCCGATGTAAACGCCCCTGATGAGGATTAAAGATGAGAGGTAGAAAGGCGCGCCTCTCTGTATCGGAGACCATCCTCGACGATGCTCGATCACGCCGTCTCTTTAGTCCACCGGGTCTCCGAGCGCCGCCGCAGAACTTCACATATTAAAAAAAGAGCAGCGTTCATATTTCCTCAAACGTATTGATCGGAACGTGGTTTATTGTCGTCTCTAGTAGCAGCAATATTCCTCAACGCCGGTGACGGGGGTGGCCACGGTGCCTAGGTAGTTACATTGTATGTGCAAAGCCTATAGTACAGCGCGAGCAGATGGCGGATGGTACGACGGTTCTAGTCCTACAGCTGCAGGGGTGCATCTGCAGAACGGTGTTGTGCTCCGGGAAAACCGCTGCCTGAGCGAGGAACCAAAGTTCATTAGCATTGTGCTCATTTTACGTCGTGGGCATTTCCAGTCTCATAAATATGCAAATGCAGTAATGCGTTTTTAAATAACGTACAAAAAAAAAACCAAACCCAAAAACAAGGTGTCTCTTTAGCAGTCGCGCTCGATTGCATTATTAGGGTTCCGCCTCGGGGGTGTTCAGAACGAGCTCGGGCAAAAAATGTGAGCTGTAACTGAATGCAACTCGAAAAATAGCAACATAATGGCATGAATATTAATTACATAAATAATAAATAAGGTGCGACAAACAGAGTCAGACGTATTATCGGAACCTGTATGGAGAACATGCCCGCCCGTACGGAACAACGGCGCAGACAGCCGGCGTCGTCTCGCGTCTCTGGCGCACAGACGCAGCAGGCGTAATGGCTTTTCTTTTACAATCATTAGAACTGAGTCCTGCAACAAACACATCCCCCCGGGTAGACGAGCAGGAGAACAGGACTTTACCCGACATCTAAATTGTAACGGAACACCCGCAAACGTATTGCCCGTCGAATTCTCCCCCAGTCAGACGCGTCACACACCCATCGTAGCGTTTAAATGTTAGATGGCGGCTTTCAAAATGGCCCGAACAGGTTACCCGCTTCGTTATTTTTAAGACTCCCTGTACATTTTGTCTTCGAGCGATCACTCACATAATAAACTGAATGATGATGATATAGCGCCGACGCGAAGCCACACAATGGCGTGATTCAAACAGAACCAGTATACAACAATTAATTAATTTATTTATTAATTTAGTAATTGATAGGGCGGCACGGTGGCTTAGTGGTTAGCACGTTCGCCTCTCAGCGCTAGGGATTCCCGGTTCGAATCCCCATCTGGGTGGAGTTTCCATGTTCTCCCCGTGTCTGCGTGGGTTTCCTCCGGGTTCTCCGGTTTCCTCCCACAGTCCAAAAACATGGAGCAAGTCAATTGAATTCTCAAAAATTGCCCCATATAGAGTGTGTCTGTGTGAGTGAGTGTGTGCCCAGCGATGGATTGGTTCCCTGTCCTGGGTCTATCTGCCCAGCGCCCGAAACGATCTCCCCTGGATGGGCATGGGGAACCCCACCGCGACCCTAATAGAGGATAAAAGCGGGAGATAATGAATGAATGAATTTAGTAATTGTTCGTAAACCAGAACGTTGCAGTGATTTGATTGCAGAGGATTTGACCCCCATTCCAGAAGGTTTGGGGTTCGAGACCCAGTTCTGTCAAGCTGCACTGACCCCTATGGGGCGGGGGATGTAAAGTTGTTTTTGGGTAAAAGCTTCCGCAAAGTGACTTTACGTTCCGAAGCGACGGGGAAGTGAGAGCTCTATATCTTTACATCTCCATCCTGATTGGTGGACTGGCCTGATCATGGATGTGTCCCCTAAAACAAGTTCTGATGTTAAATAAGGGACAGAACGTAGTACAGTGCTGAGACGCAGGATTCTATTTATTATGAGGATGATGTCATCATCTATGATGAATGCCATAACTGACCAATCAGGGTGAAGGTCGTTTTCTAGAGGGTGTGACATGGAACTACTTTCCTGCATCATGTCCCTCGGGTTGTACCCAGAATGCCATTCAGCGCTAGACAGGTGACATCACTGAGGTGTTACTATGACATCATCACATTACATCATTGCACAGATGCTTTCATCCAAATCGTTCTTGCAGATGTCTTAACCGGTCGGGGTCAGAGTACAGGGGCAGATATCATACAGCCCCCCTGAGGCAATGAGGGTTAGCGACCTTGCTCGAAGGGCCCCTGCTGGTAACATCAGTGAGGGCCCTTGGTTGACCCGTCCCTTAGATTGACCCAAAATTGACTCATTGAGTGTTATGATGCCGGTTTCTTTAAGGCTCCGCGTCTTTAACTGTAGAATGTCTGCCAAGAACCTCAACGTATCCCGTAGAATCCAGAACCTCATTCATCAGACACACATTGTGATGCAGGGGTTCAGGGAGCAGAGGGCACCGGAGAACCCTGACCTCATCAATATTTTGAGGACGGGATCGAGGGAACTTTTTGATTCCATTACGAGTACATGAGCGAAAGATACTGCAACTGATTAGAACCCAATTATCATTCATTCATTATCCTTCCCGTAATCATCTGCTAGGCTTGCGGGGGGGCCTGTTTTTGGACTGTGGAAGGAAACCGGAGAACCCGGAGGAAACCTGCACATACAAGGGGAGAACATGCAAATTTGACTTAGATTGGGATTCGAACCCGATTCCCCAGCGCTGAGGTCTAATTAGTATTGGAACATTTTTGGACATTGGTAGGAAAAACTGCATTCTCAAAGAAATCCCACGCCGCCATGAGGAGAACATGCAAACTCTGGGAACCTGGGAATCGAACCTACCACCTTGTCATGCGGCCCTGCAGAACTGTCCACGGGACCATGAACCGAACTTTCGCTCGCTTCCGTGATGGTTCCTAGGAGAACTAACGGGTGACGTTGGCAGTGACATCGTTACGACATCGTTAGGTCTATTTAAACGGGATTAACGAGCCCGACGGACCGCCGTTCACAAACGAAGTAGAAAACGGTTAATTGGTTTCTCATTACTGGCGCTGGAGCGTCGAGTGCCCGCCTCGTTTTGTTTGCGCTCCTCTGAGACGCCCGGGGTTCCTCTTCGGGGTTTTTAATTAGCTGATGGGTTTAATCGGTTGCATCGAGCGCGCGGAACCACCGTGTTCAGGCGGTCGATGAGAGCAGGGCTGCAGCGGAACCTCGATGTTTTAATGTACAGCAGAACACTGTTTAACTCCAAGAAACCCTATCTTGTTTTTTTAAAAACGCGACGGAACGTGAAGGGAACCCTGTGACCCCGTCAGAGGAGAACTATCTGGGAGAACTGTCTGGTTCCCGAACGTCTCACACCATTGTATGACTCCGAGCCGTCCGGCGTTCGTAATAACCCGTCGCGTTCCGTGTCCCATCTCCAGTCCCATGAACCCGCAACTCCGACCCGGTGGGACACATGCCGCCGAATCGGAACGTGTTCCGGAGCGTGCTGGGATTTTAATAAAACGAGGAAAACCGAGCCGCGTCACGGTTCACAGCTGAATCGTTTACCTCGCTGAGGTTCGCGTTCCGGAGCCCAAGACGATGGATAGGTTCCCCGCGGTGGATGAGAGCCGCGTTCCGAAGTTTCTGACGGAGTCCGAGGGGTCGGCTCAGGCTCGGCAGCAGTTGAAGCGGATGAGTTTGTGGAAGGCCTGTTTGAAGTCCTCGTTGGACATGGTGTAAATGATGGGGTTGATGAGGGAGTTCAGGTAGCCGAGCCACGTGAAGACGTCGAAGAGCTCGGGGTAGAACATGCAGGTGGAACAGATGGGCACGATCAAAGTGTACATGAAGAACGGCAGCCAGCAGACGATGTAGGCGCCCAGAATAATCCCCAACGTCTTGGTGGCCTTGCGCTCGCGAGCCGCCGAGATGCGCTTCTTCTCCAGGAGCGCGTCCGTCATGGTCACCTTCACCTGGCTGTTGGCCGGCACCGAGGCGGCGCCGTCGTAGGAGCCCAGCTCGGCCGTGCCGTAGGTGAGCGAGGTGGTGGAGGCCACGGAGCCGGGCGAGTGCGTGATCAGGTGGGCGGAGGTCAGCCGCTTGCCCTTCTTCTTGGGTGACTGCTTCAGGATGCGCTTGCGCGCCTCCACGTAGATGCGCCCGTACAGCGCCACCAGGAGCAGTGTGGGGATGTAGAAGGCGCCGAAGGTGGAGTAGATGGTGTAGAAGATGTGGTCCTGGTTGACGTGGCAGCTGGTCACCTCCTCGTCCGCCTTCACCTGCCGCCAGAAGAAGGGCGGCACGGAGATGGAGATGGCGATCACCCAGGCGCCCGCTATCATCAGGGCGGCGCGCCCGCGGGTCCGCCTGGCCGAGTAGCCCACGGCGTCCGTGATGGCCCAGTAGCGGTCCAGGGCGATCACGCAGAGGTGCAGGATGGACGCTGTGCAGCAGGTGATGTCCGAGGACAGCCAGAGGTCGCACGCCACCTGGCCCAAGGTCCACGTCTGGGTCACCGTGTACGCCGCGCTCACCGGCATCACCAGCACCGACACCAGGAGGTCAGTGACGGCCAGCGAGCCAATCAGGAGGTTGGCCGGCGTGTGCAGCTTCTGGGACTGGTATATGGTGGCGATGACGAAGGCGTTGGAGAGCGCGGTGGCGCACGTCAGCAGCGACAGGAAGACCGCCGCGCCGGTCCGCGCCATCAGGCTCGCGCCGCGCTCCGCCGCCTCGCCCGTGTGGTTCCCGTCCGCGGGGCTCGAAAGGTTCAGGAACTCCCCGAACGCAGCCGCCGCCGCCGCCGCAGTGGGTCCGAGGGAACCCGCGCGCTCCATCGCGTGCTCACAACGTCGGCGGCGCGCGCACCCTGCGCCTCTTTTTCGTCATCTTGCTCGCGCGCGGACGCAGGACGCACAATCCCTCGGCATCGAGCAGAATAAATAATAATACAAAAAAAACCAAATCCAATCAAAAATATAAATTAAATTGTTAAAAGTAAAAAAAAAGTACCGGTCGGTTCCCCCTCGGCGCTGCGCTGCAGACTTCTCCCGTCGCGATATTCCGAGCCGCGGCGCACGCGGGGGACAGCGTCACGCAGCCGCAGATTAGTTTAGTTTCGTTTCATTTGATTTGTTTTGTTGCTTTTCTCTTGTTTTTAAGTAAGTTCGCCTGTATGTTTGGCGTGTGATCGAGCCGCAGCCGCGCGCCCACACTCCGGATCCGGCATCGCGCGCGACTTTAATCCCGGTTTCCGTTCGGTTCGTTTCGGATCCGTTCGGTTCGGATCCGTTGCGTTCGGTTCGGTTCTCGCGGAGAGCCTCAGAACTTCCACTGACACCGACTGACACGCGCCCTGCCGCTTTATGCGCTCCGCGCGCTGTGGACACGGGAGCGCGCGCTGGGGGCGCGTATCTCTCTCTCTCTCTTTCTCATCTCACTCTCTCTCCCTCTCTTTCTCTTTCTCTCGTTCTCTCTATCTCTCTCCATCATCTCTCTCTCTCATCTCTTTATTACCTCTCTCTCTTTCTCATCTCCATCTCTTTCTCTCTCTCTCTCTCTCTCTCTCTCTCTCTCTATCCCTCTCTTTCTCTCTCTCTCTCGCTCTCTCTCTCTCTGACATCTATCTCTCTCTCTCTCCCATCTCTTTATTATCTCTCTCTTTCTGTCTCTCTCTATCAACTCTCTCTCTTATCTCTTTATCTTTCTCTCTCTCATCTCTCTCTCTTTCTCTCTCTCTATCAACTCTCTCTCTCTCATCTCTCTCTCTATCAACTCTCTCTCTCTCATCTCTCTCTCTATCAACTCTCTCTCTCTCTCTCTCTCTCATCTCTCTTTCTCTCTTTCTCTCTCTCTCTCATCTCTCTTTCTCTCTCTCTCTCTCATCTCTCTCTCTCTTTATCTCTCTCTATCAACTCTCTCATCTATCTCTCTTTCTCTTTCTATCAACTCTCTCTCTCTCTCTCATCTCTCTTTCTCTCTCTCTCATCTCTCTCTCTCTCTCTCATATCTCTCTCTCTCTTTATCTCTCTCTATCAACTCTCTCATCTATCTCTCTTTCTCTTTCTATCAACTCTCTCTCTCTCATCTCTCTTTCTCTCTCTCTCTTTCTCTCTCTCATCTCTCTCTCTCTTTATCTCTCTCTATCAACTCTCTCATCTATCTCTCTTTCTCTCTCTCTATCAACTCTCTCTCTCTCTCATCTCTCTCTCTCTCTCTCTCTCTCTCTCTCTCTCTCTCTCTGTCTGGTCTGAAGTAGTCATCCTTTGATGTTGCTACTCTGAATTAAGTGCCCCTCATTAAACGGATTGGAAGCCATTTTCATTCTTGCGTTCTAGACTTGAGCAGATAACGCGTTTACTTCACGTGCGCAGAACACCAAACGCAGAACACGGAACACCGTCTCCAGAACGCTTTTTAAATCCGAACGCTCCGAAATAATCCAACTGTGTTAACTGGGTTTATTTAAGCGTAAGCAGAACTGTGGAACTGGAACCATTTTCGGAACCATTTCTCCACCCTCCCTACTTTTTATACGTCCTTGATGTGTGTTTAGTCACTTAAAAGTTTTAAATAACCAATAGCACTGTTTTTAATTACATTTTTATAAAGACTGAAACTTTCCGGGAACGTTTCTGGGTTTCCTGCATCAGGAGAAAATAGTCTGAGGCCTGACGCCTCTCAGTGCTGGAGATCCAGGTTCCAATCCCAAGTTTGCATGCTCCGGGTTCTCCGGTTTCCGCCCACAGTCCGAAAACATGGACTTGAGGTCAGCTTGTTGCCCCTATCGGAATTGCACCTGTATAGTGTTTATAGTGCCCAGTGCTTAAAATGTTCTCCTCTCGATGGGCATGGGGAACCGGCCCGCGACCAGAGTGGAGAATGAAGCGGAAGATAATAAGATGCACAACATCTGCACAAAAAAATCAATATATCAAATTAAAATAGGGCGATAGGCAGCGGTGGGGCGTGGGGGTTGTATTGTTACTATAGTCGATCTTTTATTGGGAACAGTACTTATTATTTCTGCAGGTACAGGCTGCAGGCTTTGGCCCCCTGCTGAGACGTAACCCAGAACCCTGTGTGTTTTGGACTCAGTCGTGGTTCCGATAGGCACTCGGCATGCACACTGCATTCTATTTAGAAATTTGCATGGATTTCATGAATTTTAATAAATGTCATATTTTACTTCAGAACAGAGACGCCGTGTTCCGGCACCACCAGCTGTCGGAACTTCAGGCACTGGGCTCCCAAATTTCCAAACTTTGCTCCAAGTAGGTCTGCTAAGACAGAATCCTCTCAGACGTTTGAGGATGCTCAGCTCAGTGGGTGAGGAGTGGGGCGGTCAGCCTATGGGGGTCCATCAGAGGTCAGTGTGGGCCCTTGGGGCAGGACCCTTATCCCTGATTGGTCCAGGAGGACTGACCCTGTACTCGCTTCTCATCGAGTCGGGACATTTGTGTGGATGCGGTGTGATGTAACAGATGGAGCGCTGATGTTTTAATGAAGTCTTTATGAATATGTACACTAACCTCATGCCGTGATCTCAGCGTGGCTGGGTGGTGGTGGTGGTGGAGGTGTTATTTAAAGAACCGGAGGTCAGATTGAGGATGCTGCATGCCACTCCGACCTTGGCTGTTGGAGGTCGCGGCGTCGTGTCGATCCCGACGGCCATAAAGAAATAAAATCACACGGAGTCGCACGGAAATCCTGCTGATTAGGCAAAATCCTCAGGTTGTGATTGAGCACAGAAAGGGCTGTTGGGGTGTTTTTTGAGGGGTGGGGGTCGGGAGTGGGGGTGGGTGAAGTGTCTCTTCAAAACGGCAGCATGTGTGAGAATACAGACAGAACGCTGAGAGAACCGTAATCTCAGGGGAAAATGGAAACTTATCTGACGGCGCTCACCGAAACGGATTGAACCCGAGGATGACGGAGCCGTGCAACACTAACTCTACCTTCAATCCGGCTTAGAGCTCGGCACCTCCGCCTCTCAGCGCTGGGGATCCCGGTTCGAATCCCGATCGGGGTGGAGTTTGCATGTTCTCCCCATCTCTGCGTGGGTTTCCTTCCGTGAATTCTAGGTAAGTTGGCTTCTCAAAAATACCCCTTCTAAATTGCCCCTAAGGCACGGTGGCTTAGTGGTTGGCATGTTCTCCTCGGCGCTGGGGATCCAGGTTCGAATCCCCATCGGGGTGGAATTTGCATGTTCTCCCCGTGTCCACGTGGGTTTCCTCCCACAGTCCAAAAACATGGATCAAGGTAAGTTGGCTGCCTTAAATTACCCCATCTAAATTGCCCCTATGGCATGATGGCTTAGTGGTTAGCATGTTCTCCTCAGCACTGGGGATCCAGGTTCGAATCCCCATCTGGGTGGAGTTTGCATGTTCTCCCCGTGTCTGTGTGGGTCCAATTCAAAGCGCATTCATTTATTATCTTCCCAAAATCCTCTACACGGTGGGGGGGACGGGACATTTCAGATACACCCAGGACAGGGCACCAATCTATCGCTGGTCACACACTATATAGGGGCAATAATTTAGATAGGGGTAACCAGTTAACCTTGAATTACCAGGACAGGGTGCCAATCTATCACTAGGCACACTCACTTACAGACATACACTATATAGGGCAATTTAGAGCATTCAATTCACCTTTAATCCACGTTTTTGGACTGTGGAAGGAAACCGGAGAACCCAGAGGAAAGCCAAGCAGACATGGGGAGAACATGCAAACCACAACGAATCTCCAGCACTGAGAGGAGAACCTGCCAGCCGTGCTGTCCTATATACGTTTCATAAACCATCGTTGGGTTCCGTCATGCCGCGGTGTGTCCTGTAAGAACCGTGGACAGGTGTCCTCATATTTTGCACATCTGTATCAGCAGCGTGATTTAAAACCTGGACCACAGCCCGACTGAATGCTTATCCCCCCCCCCCCCCCCCTGTGTTTCCTCCCGGTTCTCACTGGGTTCGTCATGAATCATCTCATTCAGAACAATCATCTCACGCATCATACGGAGCTTTGCTGAACTCTGGTCCCTGTCTTCTCACTCGGGGACGTCTCCACATCCTGTTTATTTTAGCTCAGGCCTCTGTGTTCAGATAAATAGGATGCTGCAGGGACTCGGGCAGGAGGGAGGGGAACCAAAGTTCAGTAAAGTTCACCGTTATGTAACGTTCTCGTTATGTTAATTGGACGCGCCGGGTTCCGAGTGCAAGTGGACCTGAGTAACCGCGGTTCCACGGTCCTTTAGCGGTCACATCCTGCGGTGTACCATGCTCATCTGTTTTGATGTCACAGGGATGACGTCGGATCCTTTAAATGTCTAAATATGATTTTAATTTAATTAAAAAAATTTTTTTTTTGCAAAAACGCCGTATGAGGAATAATGTGAGCGGGTTCGTAAAACTGCAGAGTCTGCAAAAAAACATTATTGCATGTGAGTTATACTGTCCTCAGATGCTGAATGTAAGTGTATTCACACTTAAAGAGTCTTAAAATAGACGTTTAAGACAATTGAGTGATGTCATCGTTGAGTTTTGAGCTGTTGAGCGTTATGGGATGCGGCGTGCCAGTAAATGCGTTTATGCCAGACCTTAACCACCTGAGACGGAGACCACCAGAGACAAAAAAAATACTTTATACAATCAAAATAAAATATTTTGCATGTTCTCCTCTCATCGCTGGGAATCCAGGTTTATTTCAGCACCATGGACAGCTCTGTTATTCAACAGCTCTCAGAAAGCACATCGGCTCACATTATTTTTTAAACGCTTTTATTTAGAGAGGGTCAGATTACAGGGTCAAACCCCCCCCCCCCCACCCACAGAAATAAGGGTTAAGGGCCTTGCTCAAGGGTTCCCCATGCCCATCCAGCGGAGAACGTTGGGCGCTGGGCAGATACACCCAGGACCAATCTATCACTGGGCACACTCACTCACAAATACATACTCTATATGGGGCAATTTGGAGAATTCAATTGACCTTGATCCATGTTTTTGGACTGTGGGAGGAAACCGGAGAACCTGGAGGAAACCCACACGGACACGGGGAGAACATGCAAACATCACCCAGATTGGGATTCGAACCTGGAATCCCCAGCACTGAGAGGAGAACATGCTAAACACTAAACACCACCCTATTATTATTATTATTATTATTATTATTATTATTTGGAACACAATACCGTGTACTCCCTGCCTTTCCTGTAAGCTGTGCAATTTAAGTTCAAGGTCACGTAGTTATTTATAGAGTGCTTTTAGAACACTACATTGTCAGAAAGCAGCATTACAGTGTTAAAAACCTGACCCCCCCCCCCCCCCCCCCCCCCCTCCGCAAGAGCAAGCCGGAGCAACAGTGGCAAGGAAAAAAATTCCCTGTTATGTTTTTTATGTTGTTGTTTTTTTTTTTTCTTTTTAGGACGAAACCTTGTGAGGACCGAGTTTGAATGGGAAACTTGTACTCCTCGAGCGGCCGGGTGGCATGGACGCTGCAGGACATCCGCGTACAGACCGTGTGATGATCAGGTGACCGTATTTAACGACAGGAAAAACTATAACAATTTTAGGATTCCTCTTGGACCGTTGCGTCCCTCAACGTTGGACCGGGTTCATTTCTCGGGTTTGCAGCGCCTGGAGACTGTTGGGTAACGTAATTAACATTTCTTTCTCTATCCCGCCTCCCCCCTCCCCCCCTCTCATCTTCTAAATTAAAGAATTTTATTTGCTGCTGGGCTTAAATCGGTGGAGGAGCTGACTGTCAATCATAAAAAAAAAGACGAGAACGCTCTGTGCAGCTGAATTTTAAAGTGAGCAGAGAAACGGCGACGCGGAGTGTAACTCTGAACCTTTCAGGAACATTTTGGAAAAACAAAAATCATACTTTATATTTAAAACAATCAGCTGATCACCACGTGGTGTTTCAAAGCAACGGGTGATCTTCTCAGAGTTACCCCGGGTTAGACGCTCTGATCTTCCCACGCTTTGCACAAGTGATGCCCTAAAGGACTAAAATAATAATAAAAATCTCTTGGTTCTCCAGTGTCCTCCCACGGTCCAAAGATATGGATTCAAGGTATATTGAATGCCCTAAATTGCCCCATATGGAGCATGTGTGTGTCTGTGTGAGTGAGTGTGTGTCCATTGATTGATTGGTACCCTGTCCTGGGTGTATCTGCCCAGCACTGAACCCCCCCCGCGATAAAATCTGTAAGTCTGGAAACCCTGACTGAGGTCCTTCTTATCACATCACTGCCGCAAATGGCATTCAAGGTCCAGTTACTGATCCAAACTATTACAACCCCCCCTCCACACCACCACCACCACCCCTCCGTCCAATGAACGTCTCATTGCTCCACCGAATGTATAAGTTCCCCGGTGCAGGATCAGTCTCAGGGTTAATCATCGGTGTTTAATCATCACATTAATCACCGCCGTATGCAGATCTGGCTGACGGCCGCGCCCGTCTCCCATCTGCCCCGAACAACTGAATCAGAACAACGGAGAACGCGGCATCCAAAGGCTCCTGGATTCCTGGAAATGATTTCATTGTCATAACCTGAAACCCTGACACGCTGTTTGGTAAACATGCTCATCTGTAGCCGGTTCCCCGCCTCGTCGCTGTCATGTGACGAGTTGTTATTCCCGTCTCGTCACTCTGCTCTATAATTTGCCCCTTGGTTTATTTTGTGTTATTGTCCTCACCTGTCTCCTCTTCCCTGATTCATCGCTCGTATTTCAGTCCTTTTTTTTTTTTTTTTTTTTTTTCTTTCTCATGTTTTTTTTTTTTTTGTACCTGCATCTTCTCGTTTGCTTTCTGCGTGTGTTCTCAGGAATATCGGTCTGACCGAGGTGAGGATCATGGGGCAGTTTGCAGGGTCCACTCCTCTGGGGAGGCATGCTACATGATTTTGGGGTGAATCTTAGACAATCCATCTCTGAGGTCAGACACCAATGTTGGGTTAGAGAACCTGGAGGATGATCGGCATTCTAGTTCCTCCTGAAGCTCTATAACAGGGATGAGGTCATGGCACTGTCTGGGCTCCTCCACACCAAACTCATCCAAATGATCAGATGTTCAGAGGCACAGTCATGCTGGATCAGAGAAGGGCCTTCCCTAAACTATTGTCAGAACCTTAGAGGTACACAGACGTTTAAAAAAACATAGTGCAACCCAATGGAAATTAATTAATTCATTATCTTCCGCTTTATCCTCTACTATGGTACTGTATGGTACTGTACTGTGGGAGGAAACCAGAGAACCTGGAGGAAACCCACGCAGAAACTCCAGATTGGGGAGAACATATAATAATAATAATAATAATAATAATAATAATAATAATAATAATAATAATAATAACAATAATAATAATAATAATAATAATAATAATAATAATTATTATTATTATTATTATTATTGTTATTATTATTTATTACCTCCCCTATATTAGCTTCATCTGTGTGTCTGGTAAAAAGTTTTCACCCACTTCACGTTATCCGATTAAGCTGAAACTTTGCACAATTGTTCATCGTTGATGACAACAGTCAATTACCAATTAATCAATTACCAATTAATGACCTATTAATTGTTTTCTATGGATAAATTGCCCGTTTTCTACAAAATGTTATATTTCACAACCAGAATTAATTTAGGATAAAGTAATTTAACACGATATATGGGCGTATAGGGGATATATATATATATATATATATATATATATATATATATATATATATATATATATATATATATATATATATATATATATATATATATATGGTGCACGTCCTAAAATAAGGCTTACAGATTAAACTAGGGCCCTTGATTAACCAGGCGGTATGTAAATACAGTACGGGCTGTTTTCGCGGGCTTTGCAATCACGTGACAAGACGCGCGCCGCTCTGAGGCGTTAGCTCACTCCCGCTGAAATAAATCTAGAAAGTGTTGAGATTTTAATAAAACTCCTTTAAAGAGAGGGCTTTAAATGTTTGAACGCGATTAAAAACGACGACTGAGTGAGAAATGTCGACGTATCAGCGGGAAGGTAACGACCGTTCAAACGATCGCGTTAATGTACGGGCTGTGTTCCAAACGTAGCCAACGCGCACTAATAGGCTACTAAATTTGAAGTGTATTGGGATTAGATTTAAGGGGGGTTTGGGACATTGGTATGCCGTTTGTAACACGGCCACTCGTTATTTAGCGTTTGTTGGTAAAGTTAGCTTAAAATAAACGCTGTTTTAAACTTTTCCTTCGCTTTATGATGGTAGAATATTATGGTTTTATGTGTATTTTAGTCTGAAATGTTATTTTTAATTGCTTATTTAAAAGAAAAAAGGACGAGTGGATCCCATATTAATCAATTAAGAGCTTTTAGGACAAAAACGGGCAATTTATGAATTAATAAAGTTAAATATACTTCATGTATTTATATAAATCAGTCCCGGTGGACGGCATGGTGGCTTAGTGTTTAACATGTTCTCCTTTCAGCACTGGGGATTCCCTGTTCGAATCCCAATCTGGGTTGAGTTTGCATGTTCTCCCCTTGTCCACGTGGGTTTCCTCCGGGTTCTTCCTCCCACAGTCCAAAAACATGGATCAAGGTCAATTGAATTCTCCAAATTGCCCCATATAGAGTGTGTCTGTTTGAGTGAGTGTGTGTCCAGCGATAGATTGGCATCCTGTCCTGGGTGTATCTGCCCAGCACCCAAAACGGATAGATGGAAATCAGTTCCACTCATTGACTTGTTGAATTTAGGTGTTTTTTTTTAGTCCTATTATCACAGGTGTAGAACTTAAGCTTTAAAAAAAAGCTTAAGCTTTTTTGGTATAACTGTGGTCTAAAAAAAGAAATAATTGGGTATGTTTGCTGTGAAACAACTGGAGTGGATGGCCTAAGAGTCTTGGCCTCAACCCTGACCTGAGAGGGTGAGCTTGGTCCTCCTGACCATCAGTGTCTGACCCCTGGATGAAAGACTTGGGGCTGTTAAAGCTACAAACAAGTGGAAGGGCTCATATACAGTGTAATAAGGACATTAATAATAAGTTTTATCCTCTTTCTTCCCCCTCCAGAATGGTTCATCAGAAGTGCTAAACTCGCCGTAGCTATCGCGGTTATTAAAAGCAAACCTGTGGATAGAACCGGCCGGCAGCATGCTGAGTATCTAGCTGCAAAGGTCAAAGAGCAGGAGTCGGACTGGAGGACGAAAGCCGAAGACCTGCAGGGGGAAGTGCTAAGACTCCGACAAGAACTCCTGATCTCCAAACTGCTGACGAAGCGGAGGGCTGGGAAGGAGCCAGGGCACGGTGAGTCTATCGGCATCTATTACAGTCTCACGGAACACATTTGCATTCGAACAAAGCCTCGGTGTGCTCTGTGCCGGGGCCAGTGGGAGTCTTAAGAAAAGGATTATGGCGGCAGTAATTGAAGTGGCCCAAGATTTAAGCTTCTGTCAGTGAAGGTGAGGAGATTTGCTCGGGGCAACAAAAAAGTCAGATCGCTGAAAGTGACATAAAAGCCCGAATGAGATGATTTCCGAGCCGGTGTCATTACGCTCTGAATACTGATGCCTCGTTAATTACAGCATATTAATTACGGCGCTTAACTTTTGATAGGGTTTAATTTGGATGTATTTAGTGCACAGATCTACAAATGCAGACCAGCCGGCGAATCCTATTCGAAAGAGGCTCAATAGACGAGGTGGTGAGGTTCAGCCCATGCTTTTGAAGGAACTTCCCACAGGTGTGACGGATATGTTCTCCCCCTCAGCCTGTAGAAGTTGCTGTGGCACAATGAAAATGGACCTCCAAAACATCTGACTAGTGGCACTTTTGGGCGAACCATTTATGTAAATACTTCATAGTTGCCTAATTGCACCATATCCAATTGATGTCCCATATCCCAACAGGCGATGATCTTCTGAGGCTACTTTCCCAGGAACTCCCAAGTGCCCAACTCTCAGAACAGGACTCCGGCAGTGGGACGAACAGCGAAGCCCAGACACTTTCCCAAATGTCGGAGGCGGTGACTGCGCCGCCGTTTCCTGACCGTGCTACCAAGTTCCCGTTTTCCGGAGACACTCGGGAGCACGCGCTTTGCAAACACATGCAGTTCCTGCAGAACCTGAGTTCCCTGCGTGGTTCGGTGAAGAAGACGGACATGGATTTCGGGGATGCGGTGGTGCAGGACTCGGCTCTGTACATGATTAAGTCAATGGTGGATGTTTACAGAGGAGCTGTGCGAGTGGGTGGAGGAAGTCTTTCCCATCCAAGTCTTCTCATCCAGGCGTCTTGTCTGGCGGCGGAGGCTCTGGGACGTGGAGGCGGGCCGCAGGACGTCTCGGCGCGCTGTGTGGATAAAGCGGAGGAGCTGCTGAGGGAGCTGATGGAGATTTTGCTGAATAACAATCAGGATAATAAGGTAGAGAACATTGTTTATTGTCATTTATTAGGTCAGTACATCTGCTTATTGTAGTTCTGCCCCTCGTATGGTACAAGATCGCAGCAGGGATAGGCTCCAGCAACCACAACCCTGTACTATTAGGTGGCAGTGACGTGTCACTGACATTGAGGTAGCACCAGCGCAACATACAGTACTTACACACCACCACCATGTCAGTGTCACTGAATACTGAGCATTATCCCCCACCCAAATGCTACCAGCTCTTAATGGTCCCATGTGTGTTCTAATCATCGGGGGGTTGAACAAGGTATGTAGAGTAACAGATGGACAACAGTCTGTATTTATAGGACTACAAAGTCCATCCATATAATAAGTGGGGCTGATCATATGGACAATAAGGGTAAAAATATAGGTTCTCATATTGCATATAGTGACCACTTTAGGGTCCTGTAGCCCAATTTTAGCTTGTCTAATTTAGACTATATGGATTTGAGAGCTGGTCCTCCCCAGGGATTGGATATTAAGGTTGTTAGAGCTTCTTAGTACCTGGACGCTCACTTGAACAATAATCTGCACTAACAACACGATTGAACTGTGCCGAAAGGGCGGAGCAGACTGCAGGGGGGGGGTCTTTTGGTCTTTTGACATTCAGAGGGCACTTCTAAATCCATCCTGTGGCACTCGGCTGGCATCAGGAATATTTCATGGAGCGGTCTATAGGGGTAACCGGCATCGTCGTAGACAGAAAAAGACCGAAGCAACTTTTTAAGACTGTAGTTTCTGTCCTGGAGGCAGTGGGGGGAGGATGATGATGGAATGGCTGTCATGCTTAATAGAGAACGTCTCCCTCCCACTGCGGTCGGCTCAGGCAGCTCCTTTAGTGATGGCCTCATTCACCCGCTGTGTGCGAAGTTAAGACATCGCACTTACTACCCCCTCCTGTCAGAATCTACCATTATCACGGCTTCTATTCAGCAAGATCACTCACACAACCTTACCTTTTCACGCCCCTTGTTGGGGTTGGGACATGTAAGGATGCTGAGGATGGAGTCGGCAGGCAGGAGGAGGGGAGTAAGGTCATAAAGGAGGTGTATGGATGTGGCCATGGAAAGAGGGAGGACATGCAGGTGGTCGGGGTGATGGAGGAGGAGATTCAGAACAGCGCATGATGAAGAATAATGATCCGCTGTGGCAACAACCTCAGGAGGAAGACTCGAGCATGAAGATTACATTAGGATTAATATTAAATATTAATATTAAACCTCTCCAGATGTTTACAGTAATAATAAATCTTAACTGTGTTTGGGTTCTATGTAGCTGCAGCTGGACCCCCCCCCCCCCCTGCAGAGTGGGAATCTGTTTCGCCAGACGATTCAGATTTTTCGATCACGTCGGCGTGCGGACCGAAGTGAGACATTAGTGCAGCCTATGTGAGCAATTTAGCATCCGTCTGTTGAGCCGTGCACTCTCCGCGTACCGCCGCCTCCTCATTAATAAAGCGCATATCCGCTCGTGTCGGTCACCGCAGCTCCGTATAGGACACGTGGCCACATGCAATTGAAATTCACACTAATTAATTTCCATCGTAAACGACGGAGTAAGTAAACGCACCAGACGTCCTGTTTACGTCTGCGTCGTCCCGAGCCACGCGCCGTAATCCGGTGTGACGTGCTTTGTTGTTGTGCAGCTCGATTTTAATTAAACGCCCTATGAGCATTTTTTTAGGGGCGAAAAGACACAGGAAGTGACAGGCGCAAACGAGCTGCCGTCATGGAGATGGACAGAAAGGAGCAGGAAGGAGAACGTGCCGAGGGGAATGGACTTCATTCCATCGTTTTTATAAGTAGAACGTTATTGGATTATTTATATTGTGGTAATAAAAGGAGATGAATATGAGGCGTGTTGAGTGATCCGGTGGTCCGCTGGGTCAGACGTGACTCGCAAAGGGAACGAGGCGCAATAGTGTTGTTATTGTTGGCATAATACGAGGCGTTTCGTTACACGTGTTATTCCTATGATGCTTTAGAATTATCCCAGTTTAATGGTTTTGGTGAGAACACTGGGTCAGTCATGAGCATTAGGGCCTTAAGGATCCACGTTGGTACTTTGAGTAAACCAAGGATTGGAACCCACAACCTTCAGATTGATGGCCCTACACCTGAGCCATGCTTCATTTGGGAATTCTTCACTTTTAGCACTTAATTCATTCATTAAAGTATTTATTAATTTATTATCTTCCACTTAATCCTCTATTAGGGTTGGGGGGGTTCTCATGCCCCATCACTGGGCACACACACTATATGGGGCATTTAAGAGCATTCAGTTTACCTTGAATCCATGTTTTTTTGCTCTGGGATAAAACTAAAGGAACCGGAGAAAACCCACGTGGACACTGGGAGAACATGCAAACCACCCAGATCTGAGCGGCCAACGTGCTAACCACTTGTTACTTTGTAATTTAAGAGTTTTCCCCATTAGGGGGTGCCGCATTGAATCATTGCTCTTCTCCTCCATTACCACAACCTGGAGTCTGGTGGTTCCATCCTCAGAATCCTTCTAGTATAAACCTCACACCACCTCAATCTCACCCCCACCCCACCTTTGTCTCTGAAATCTACCTGCCCCGTCCCTTTAATAAACCATTTCCTACTCTTGTCCATGTCCTTCACCCCTAAGGAGGATCTTGACCTCTGCTACGCCCACCTCCACATGTACAGGATTTTGGTCAGAGCCACACTGTCTCTGAGCTGTTCAGTCACAGGTCTCACTGCTGTCACTGGAAAAAAGATGCTGATGGCATGGAGATGTGGGCATGATGGCCTCGTTACAAACCCTGCAACGAAAGGCTCAGATTATTAACTCTCCATCTGGCTTCGCTCGGTTGCGGAACTTGAATGCATGACTGCAGAGGATGTTGCTTTCCCGAGCATTATTGGAGCTTATTGTCTGGTCCCTGTGGACGAGAGCGCGAGCCCGCTTCGTCGATGGGACTAATGGATGAAATTACTCTGTGGGTTACCGTTTAGGCTGCCCGGATTAGGAGGCCGTCAGATTTGATTTGAGACGTTTCACTGAGATTTTGTTTTGGAATTGGAGGAGACGCAATTTTACTAAATGAATCAAGTGGGAAAAAAAACGATTAAATGCCGATTTGATAAGAGGTTTGATGTTTTTTTTTTTTATTAGAAAGTGATACGATCTGTTCTTATAATAAATCAATCAAATTTATTTAATAGAATCAATTCTTTAGTATATGCATATATAAAGTGTGTATGATAAAATGTAAACTGAATTTAAAGCTTAGAACAAATACACATTTACATTACATTTAGTCATTTAGCAGACGCTTTTATCCAAAGCGACTTACAAATGAGAACACCACAAGTCAGAAGCCATGGAGAAAACCAACTATACTGTAAATTCATCAAACCTGATTGTTATTCGATTGTTATTTTTTAATTTTTAATTTTTTTTTTTTTATAACAGGTATTTGTTAAAGAGATGCGTCTTAAGTAGTTTCTTAAAAACTTGAGTTGGGAAGATCGTTCCACCATTTTGCAGTGGTGAATACCACAGAGTGAGAATTAGCTCCTCGGTGAGGTGGAATCACCAGGCGGCAATCATCACATACACAACCTGTTTTCTACTACACAGTATCAGTCATGTTAGGACATGTCCCCTTCATGCTCCATTGTCCATTTCCTCCACTTACAATATACAGATGGTAGTCCATGTGTGTTCTTTGTTGTTGTTAGTCCCTGTTGGTTCTCTGTTCTCTATTGGTCATCACAGATCAGGCATCATTTGGGTGGTGGATTGTTGATGGTCAGTTCTGCAGTGACACCGATGCTGTGAGGGGGTTTTAGTGCAGCAGTGCTGCTGGAGTTTCATTTAAACGCCTCAGTGACACTGCTGGGATAGGACTAATGAACCCGCCCTGTATTATAGAACAGAGTACACAGTGGGGACTGTAAAACACAAACGGATGAACTACAGTCTGGAATTGTAGAATTACAAAGTCCATATTTACGTTAAGCGGAACCGAAGATGGACAATAAGGGGAACAAAAAGGGGGCGTGTCCAAAGTCAGGCCTCGTACCTGGCCTGTAGCTTCTAGACGGTGCACATAAACCCTGCGTGATGTTTTCTAAGTTCCATCCATTATCTTCCACTTTATCCTCTATTAGGGTCGTGGGGAGGCGGGGTTCCCCCATGCCCATCCAGAGGAGATCGTCTCGGGCGCTGGGCAGATACACCCAGGACAGGATGCCAATCTGTCGCTGGGCACACACTCACTCACACACACACACACACTCTATATGGGGCAATTTGGAGAACTCAATTGACCTTGATGCATGTTTTTGTACTGTGGGAGGAAACCGGAGAACCCGGAGGAAGCCCACGTGGACATGGGGAGAACATGGAAACTTCACCCAGATGGGGATTCGAACTGGTAATCCCTAGCGCTGAGAGGAGAACGTGCAAAACCACTAAGCCACCGTGCCACCCTGTTTAAAAGTTGACTTAAGAAAAAATTAATTCATTCATTATCTCCCGCTTTATCCTTTATTAGGGTCGCGGGGGGGGGGTTCCCCATGCCCATCCAGGGGAGAACGTCTCGGGCGCTGGGCAGATACACCCAGGACAGGGCGCCAATCCATCGCTGGGCACACACTCACTCACACAGACACACTCTATATGGGGCAATTTTTGAGAATTCAATTGAATTGATCCATGTCTTTGGACTGTGGGAGGAAACCGGAGAACCCAGAGGAAACTCACACGGACACGGGGAGGACATGGAAACTCCACCCAGATGGGGATTCGAACCGTGAATCCCTAGCGCTGAGAGGCGAATGTGCTAACTACTAAGCCACCGTGCCACCATTAAGAAAAAATAATTAAGCAATTTAAGGTACTAAGGACCCGGCTTCAAATGTTCATAGAAGCTGTACTGAAGCTTGCTCTCTGCTCCCTGGTCCATAGGCTGGCTACCGTAAGCACTGAGCTACCAATCGAATCAAAGGAAGCATCGGCGGCGTTTGATGTTACAGCGCTAAGCAGTAACCTGAATGACAAAGTCTCACTTGAAACAAATGAGACCCAGCGGGTTAAAGCTTCAGGTAAAAGGCATCAATCAGCCGAAATCCTACATGCTGACCGAGCGCCGCCGAGCCTCGGTGCTCGTGGGAGCAGAATGTAGCTGCACATAATGTGCCTTATAAAACACTTGTCTGCGAAGGATCCGCCTAATGGGATCCCGGCACACATCACAGAGCGCCGTAAGTCTCGCCGGGGCGACACGCGTCCCCTGAATGGGGGGCTTTATGCCTGCGTGTTTATCGAGAACTTTTTGAGACGAGCCTTTCGCGGTTCTATTAGCCAGCGACGCCGTCACCTTGATGAACGTACAATAACCCTTTGAACCACGGATATGCTCATTTTTGTAAGAGAAGCAATTTTCCCCTCCGTGTTCCGGCTTGCTGTCTGACGGCTCCTATTGTAACGCCAAGCTTTGAATTCGCGTGTGAAATAAGACGAACGGAGAACACGGTGCAGTGTGGATTAAGTCTTATTAGATTAGGAAGAAAGTGGTGTGGGAGAACATCACTGAGTAAGCTTGGAACAGGTCACTTTAGTAGAATCACTGTACTTACTGCTGCTATTGTAGCCTTTTGCCTCAAGGTTTAATATGCTGTGTGTTTTAACTGCACCGTTCTGGCGGTATGGAAATACTCAGATCAGCCTGTCTGTCGCCAACAGTCACACCAAAGTCATTTATTTTCATTATTATTATTATTATTATTATTAATATTATTATTAATAAACGGGGTGGCATGGTGGCTCAGTGATCAACACGTCCATCTCTCAGCGCTGGGGATCCAGATTCAAATCCTGACCTGGGCGGAGTTGTTCTCCCTGTGTCATCATGGGTTTCCTCCATGTTCTGCGGCTTCCTCCCACAGTCCAAAAACATGTACTCAAGGAAAATTGAATGCTCTAAATTGCCCCTATATTGTGTTTATGTCTGTGTGAGTGATTGGTGCCCTGTCCCTGGTGTATCTGCCCAGCGTCCCAAACCGGAACCTCTGGATGAACCCACTGTTCTGCCACTTAAATCTGATTGGCTGAGCCGTTTGTCCAGACAACAACAACACACCTCTGAGCGCTCTACATTCGTATCAGTGTGTGATGTACTGTACAATACATTATTTTCTCTTTTTTTAACATGTTAAATATTTAGATTATGCTAATTAGGTGATGGACTATCAGTCTGAAGGTCAGAGGTTCGAACCCTTTGTTGCCAATGTGGGCGTAGTTTGGGATCTTTGTAAGACACACTGCATTAAAGTGTATGTAAATGAAGGTACTGGTTGTAATTTGCTAATTGATCTTTGTCTTGCTTTGGTCTCTGAGCAGGCTTTTTATTCTGATCTTATTCACAGCTGTCTGATTAATTTGCTCATACTGTACAATTTGTTACTCTCAATTAGCTATGAAAATATTATTTTTTTCTCCACGCATACGGCTAATTGGTGCGCCGGCACCCCGGCAGAGGTAATCAGCATATTTCTGCTGCGTAGCAGCTGCATGTGGTACCAACATGGACTCATGTGGGAGACCAAGGTTAAACAGGACTGTTAATGCTGTAAACCGGTCTGAGATCAAACGTCTGCGCTCATTACGTTTACAGCGCTCAGTGGACGTCCTCCTCCGGAGGGAGGCCACATCCCAGACAGAGGTCAGCGCATCGAACAATCAATTTAAGTCGGGGTTAAGGAACCCTGCTCAAGAGTCCAATGCGGTGGATTAGCGTAGCTGAGGCTTGAAGCATTAACATTCCGATCCGCGGTGCGGAACCCTAACCACATGGCATCACCACTCTGCCTTTTAAAACTCACCAAAACATCTGCTTTCCCACCACTTCAACAGATGTTTATTACCTGTTCAAAACCCCCCCCCCACACTATTAAGCAAGATGCTCATCACTGAGGCTGGATCTTTAAAAAAAAATGCTCCAAATGCTTTAGCGTTTAAGTGGACCTTAAATTATATTTTAAACGAACTAAATGGATTTATTTATTTATTAATAGTTTTTTTATTATTTCATTATTTCTAATTAATTATATGATTGACATTCATTAAATGTGCCTCCTTTCACCTCAGATGACTGACACACACCCCAAGAGAGATTATGACGTAAAGTTAAAAATGCCGTATTTTATCTAATTCCATGCTTCCTGCTCTGTAAGAACAGCTTGGGGAAGGCCCTTTCCCATGCTCTGAAAGTAAAGTGAAGTCTGTAAATGCCTGGTTGAGTGAGTTTGGTGTGGCCGAACCTGAATGGAGCGCTGAGCTCCGTACCCCGTATCCTTGGGACGAACTAGAATGACGATGGAGAGTCAGGTCATTTTGTCCTGGCCTCACAGATGCTCTTTCCTAAAAATAATCTGACATACTCCATATTCAGATGGAAGCCTTTCCTGAGAAGTGGACGATGCTGGTTTAAAGAGGGGACTGGACAGGTGATGCCGGGGTGGGGGGGGGTGTGAGGGTCCTGTGTGGGGTCGTTGTGCTGTAAATCATAAAGACCTGGAGGCCCCCAGTGAGCTTTAGTTCTTAATGCCCGTCACAGTGTCCTGTATGTTTCCCAAATATCGCAATGATAACAAAAATTAAATTTGATGTTTGTTCGTTGGTCTGATGGTTGTAGGTCTCCGTATTGCCAGTCTGTCGCTTACCCTTGAGCAAGGTCCTTATGTGTCAGCTGCTTGGATTTTATGATGTAATCATCTGTTTAAGTTGCGTTTTATCGAGGTGTTTTACCAAATGAACACCTTCCTTATTGCTGCAGTGTCTCATGATTGATCGGTTAACCACCCGCCACGGTCGGGTCACAGTTCTAAGAGCGCCGCTATAAAACCCAGCTGTGATCCGAAGTACAAACAAGACGCCGTCTTTCAGCCGTCGGTCGAATTTTCGCTATTATCTCAAGCTTGAGAGGACGGATTCCTGATGCGTTTTCACCTAAAACACACACGGACCGGTCCGAAAACCGACACGGAAATGAAAGGGCGTCTCCGAACGTCTCCATCCAGCAGGTGGATTTTTCTCCCCGGTGTGTATTTGAATGGTACAAACCTTTTAGGGCTTTTTATGCATAAATTCACGTTTATTTTTTATTTTTTTTCTCCCCACTCGTCCCTGAAAAGAGCTGTAGGCGACTTGCAGCATGAAGAATGACCTGCTTTAAAATGCATGGAAAAATAAATGTAGCCCGTGCATTATTGAGGGTGAGCTGTTCGCCTCACAGATGTAATGCGTCAAAGGAAAATGTTTTACATAGTTCGGGAAAAGTAGGTAAGCCAGTGTCCTTATTCAAACAGCACGGCTTGACAACCCCGGTAGTGCTTTTAAGTTGTTCCTTTCACTCTGTGTTTTATGGCAGAAAGAAGTTTTTTATGGAGTTATGTGGGCTGGGTCTGTATATGGGGGGGTGCATTTTTGTAAAACCTGGCTGATGGATTGGGATCATAACAGCCTGTTCAGCTGCGCCGGATCATCTTTCATTTACATAATGAGGTTTTCTTCAGTTCGAGCCATTTTGCGGATACTTTCATCCAAAGTGACGTATGAGAGTCCCAGCTTTTTGATTTGGCCATAAAGAAGCTCTGCGGCGCCCGTGTCCAACACGGCAACCTGTGTAGTCAGGCTGCAGTTAAAACACGGCTGCTTTGCATAGTATTTACATTAAGCCATTTATCTGTGGATCCTCTTTTTATAATTTTTTTTTTCTGTCTCTGTCTCTCTGTATAAATGCACTTTGTGCCGTTTGCCTCTTCCCAGGACGGGTCCAATTTAGAAGAGACCGAGGTCAGAATGTGTGAACTGGGCCTGTCTGTTGGAATCTACTCATTAAGGTCTTCCTCTGTATCCCCCCCCCTCGCAGTGTACGGTGCAGGACAACCTGACAGAATGTCTGATCTCTCTGGGAGGCAGCAGCGTTCTGAGGGCTGTGCTAATCCGGCTCCTCGTGTCCCACATCAGTCTGCTCGCCGAGCTCCTGTGGACTGTCTGTCAGGTAAGAACAAGATGAAGAACGTTCGGGAGTTCAGCACTAAAAACTCCTCCACAAACCTAAAATAAATTAAAAACATAATCAACTTTTCATGTTTTTTTTGTCAGTTGTTGTTCATACCTTATGAGAATCAGAGGATTGTAAAAATTTGATTGTTTGATGTAGGGCTGCACCAAACCTTTCATTTTCTATCAATTAATCTTAACTATTCTTAGTTTTTAGATTTATCCACTAATCAAAAAAAATACTCTAATGCAATTGTGTTTGAAATTAAAATCACTTCTCCAAAATAATGAAAAATAACAACCTTTAATGTTGAAATCTTTTCTTTAATCAAACACAGTGCTCCTAATGGCTCTCTATTGAAACACAAAAATGGTTTCGCATTAACAGCTTCAAACATCAAATCTCAGCCTCAAGAGATTCAATAATTTAAGTATAATATAAAGCACATTAGAAGATGGTGGAATATTTTAAAATGAGTCTGTTACTATCACTGAACTGTCTTATCAAAAATAGTGGACGTAAAAATGGATTTTTCCAAAATAGTTAAATTATTAAATCACAGGGTAACGAGTCGGTTCTTTGATGGAAAAAAAAACTGCACTGACTGAACTCTGCGGCACTTATGACATGACATTTTATGGACTATATATGTTGAAATATATATATTTTTTGTTGACTACATACAAGCACGGACATTCAAAGTGATCTGAAAGCGATATGAAAACATTGTGTATTAAAAAAGGCTGCATATATTAACACGGAATGATGAAGAAACGGTTAGTAATGCACTACTAATAACAGGAACGCGTTAAATGTGTTAAAAGTATTAAAATAATATGCTAAAATAAGAAAAAAGACAAGTAAACCAAACCTGCGCCACTGTTTTATTGCCATGTGGATGTTTTGCTGCGCAGACATCCCAGCACAGATGTTTGCGCTTTAAACGCTGATGTGTAGCAGTTGTCCTGTTGTGTAAAGCTGGTCTGCACTTTGCAAATCTGACAGAGCACCAGGCTGTTGAGTTTCTGTGTGAAGTGCTTCCACACTTTTGATGCACGCGGGGGATTTTTAGCTGCTGCTAATACTTATTATAAGGATAAATTAATCTTTTCATTAGGCGTCGCCATTTTGTTGACGTGTCGACGCTCGTTATGCAAATCAACATGTTTGTAAACGATTACATCGATGCGTTGATGGAAACTCCACCTAGATTGGGATTCTAACCTGGATCCCCGTGCTAAGCAGGTGGCTGCTCTACAGGAAGCTGTTCCACTCATATGTACAGGTGTATAGAGGGAACCCACCTGTGTTTAATTACATAACGGGGACATGAGCGGTTTTCTGATCTGCTGTAGATATTAGTTTGACATTTTATTTCAGGAGCATTCGACCTGCCGTTGGTGTCATGGGAGACGAGAGTGCACTTGCATGTTACCGTACGTCTCGCGAATGTAGGTCGACTGGGAGACGCCGAGACGGTTACATTCTGTACCCTGATCAGGATTCAGTAATGAATCAGTACTCTGAAGTGGTGCAAGTGCTTTAAAGGAAGGTGGTGTGTTTTAATTATCTTCAAATATCAGATTTCTAATGAAAACAGAATCTGAGGATCGGGTTGTGGGCGTGGTGTAGGTTTATGTATTGATCTGTATTTAATGATTTAAAATAATGTAGTGTATATCACGCATTGATACGAAAGTGAAGCACTCAGAGGTGTGTGTGTGTTATTGTTAATAATGTCCCAGCCGGACAAACGGCTCAGCCAATCAGATTTAACGAGCGGAAATACCCGTTGTATAAGGGTAATTAATACACCTGTCGGAGTTTTCGGTATTCGTGGGCAGGTGTATGAGATGTACAACGTAAAGAGAGTTGGCCATTGCGACAGGAACACAGTGTGATGTCGTTACACCCGCTAACAGTTTATAATTGATCTTGATAAATCTCGATTTCAATCAATGTTAATACCGAAACATGGGATATTGAGGAGGCTTGGGGTGCAATGGTTACCCCTACAGACATAATGGGCACATTTTTCAGTGTTTACACACAGAGCAGTGTGACATTTATCCCATCAGTGCAATTAGGGTTCAGTGCCCTGCCCAAGGGCACTCCAGTACATTGTACTTGTTGGGACCGGGAATCAAACCAGGGACTGGTTTCTTAACCACAAGCGGTAGTGGGCGGGGCAAGCGGTGTATTACATAGAGATCATAATTGATACCTGCTGTCACGAAGATGGGAGACTGCGTGGAGACTGGACGATGGAGACGCCGTGACCCCCTGCTGGTCACGCCTCGGACCTTTAATCCGTCCCCTCATTGCAGTTTCAGCTTCGTTTGATGTGTTTGTGTTACTCCTGCCTTCTTTCTCTTGGCGTCTCCGCGACGTGAAGTGGAAATCTGTTCGGGTACGAACCTTTTAAACTCGGTTTCATGTAGGACGACTGTGTGGCTGGTTGTTCATTATGACATTGCTCTCTGGAATCGTACCAGCGACTCTCCAAATTACTCATTAATCAAGCAGCTGTTGTCTGTATGACTTTTAACACCCGGCTCTCAGCACTTCAGCGTAACCGCCGTGACTCATCTGTGCTAATGGAGTTTTGTAACACCGTGTGGGCAACAGAAATCACGGTTGTAATTTTATTTTTTTCCTTCTTTTTTTTTTTTTTTTTTTTTTTTTTTTTTTTTTTTTTTTTTTTTTTTTTTACAAATAGTCCTTTTCCGCATTCGAGCTCACAGCAAGAACACAAGTTTAATTACCGGGAGGAACCGCTGTGGAACGCGCCCGCCGCGTTCGGCCCTTTATGGAGCCATGCTGTGATCCAGCGTGTGATTGTAAAACATAATGAGACTTAGGAGCCGCCTCAGTATTCAAAGGAACTGCGCCGTTCATTCATCACAGAATGCGACCAAGGGGAACCAGATTCGGCCCTGCGACCTGAAGGTTCCCGGTTCGAGTCCCATTCCCAACAAGTACTATGGCTGAAGTGCCCTTGGGCAAGGCACCTAACCCTGCCTGGGTGCTGTGTACATGGCTGCCCAATGCTTGGACATGTGTGTTCACTTCACTGTGTGTGTGTTGTACAGATGGGTTAAATTTGGAGGACACACTCCTCTGTGTGTAAGTACACCATCCAAAATGGATCACTTTAGATCACTTTTTTCTTTTCTTTTCATCCATTATCTTCCACTTTATCCTCTATTAGGGTCGCGGGGGGTTCCCCATACCCATCCAGGGGAGAATGTTTCGGGGGCTGGGCAGATACACCCAGGACAGGGCGCCAATCTATCACTGGGCACACACTCACTCGCGCACACACACATACACACTCTATATGGGGCAATTTGGAGAATTCAAAATTCCTTGACCTTCATCCATGTTTTTGGACTGTGTGAGGAAACCGGAGAACCCGGTGGAAACCCACGTGGACACGAGGAGAACATGGAAACTCCACCCAGATTGGGATTAGAACCGGGAATCCCCAGCGCTGAGAGGAGAACATGTTGAGCACTAAGCCACCGTGCAGCCCCATCCATCCATTCTTATCTTTTTTTTTTTTTTTTTTTTTGGGGGGGGGACTATATAATGACGCGCGACATCAGCGTTCTATAATCCGATGCACACGGAAAGAGACAAACCTTGAAATAATCCAAGGAGGAGATACAGGTCCAGGAAGCTTAAGGCAGGAAGCATCTTAAAGCTGTTCCAGTGAAGAAAACTTGTGAGAAAATCAAGAAGCCGAAATAAGAATCTCAAGAAGATAAAAGACCACGAGATAACAAAAGCAGATTGAATGGAAGAATTGGCTGAGTTTTTTTTTTTTTTTTTTTTTTTTTTTTTCTCGGGGGTGTGAATGCAAACAGGGAAAGAGAGAAAAAAATGCCCTTGAAGGGATGTGATTCTCAGAACCTCCCGAGTGAGCAGATCCACTCAGAGGTCCCTTGAACTCTTCGCTCTGAAGGTGCCTTTGATGCAAAGATGAAAAGCCTTTTCCACCAGGTATTAAATGCATTTCAGTTAGCAGATTGTTTCCTGTGTCGTTTCCACTTGATTACACACGTTTTTTTAATGGATTGTACTTTTAAAGTTTCTTCAACTTCACCTGAAAACACAGAACGGATGGGCAAAAGTATTGGGACGCTTTTGTATACGGGAACTTCAACGACGTCTCAGAGTAGCCTTCAACTCTTTTGGGAGTCCTGTGAGATGGTAGTACGTCTGGGGATCTTCCCTCATTTCTGCAGATGTGAGGTCAGACACCGATGTTGGGTGAAAGTTTCTGGCTCGCAGTCATAGGCTTGTGGTTAAGGACACTGTCCCCCCAAGGTACCTAACACCAGTTACAGTCCATGTGCCATGTACAGGGGCTGCCCAGAGCTTTTGGTTTGTGTGTGTTCACTGCAGGGATAGGTTAAATATGGAGGACACACCCCTCTGTGTGTAAGCACTGTAGGCAGAAAAGATCACTTCAACCTTTCTAATTTGTCCCAAAGGTGTTTGATGGGGGCTGGAGGTGGGTGGTATATCAAGGTGTAGGGGGTTGTCTTTACTGTGGCAACACTTCTTATATTGTTGTGGACGAGTGTCGCCCCCCCCCCCTGAGAGATTTTCTATTGGGATCCTATGGAGAGAAATGGACATGACGTCCACCAGCGTAAGGATCGATCACCTCGTGTTCGTAGCTTAATGGCTTCGGAAAATTCAGGTTATAAAAGCTAAAAGGAACAGTTCCCTTGCCCTAAAGTCCGCTTTTAAGTCGGGATCCATTCCAAACATTTCAGTTCTCATTTTCACTTTTTTTCGAACTACAGCTGTGTTGATTTATGTGCCTAATTCGAGCACGTGCTCCTTTTTTTGATTTCCACTCCCGAGTTTTAAGCGTTTAATTTATCCTCTGTCTAAAAGAACGATAATTAGCGGCTAAAATCCGGACTTTCATCAGGAGGCCGAACAGCCACCATCTGTCTTAATTACGCGGCAAATGGCGCTAATTTGCACCGATCTGTAAATGAGCTCCACGTCGAGGGCCTCTCGTTCAGGGGGTCGACTGTACACTCCTGGAGGAGCAGCCTGCAGCACGGCTTGCTGATTTTTACCTCACAGTGCTGAACCTCGGGAATTCATGGATTGCCCACTTGCTGAAAGTCTTTTTAAGGACTCGGTTAAGAGATAAATGTGCAACAGGGTGGTACATTGGAGGGGGGGTAGTGCCTTCTCCCCCTGGCATGGAGTTTTGCATGTTCTTCTCTTTGATCTATAATTTTGCTGTGGTGATGTGACGGTTGACGGCTAATGATCAGCTTTAATAATTGATACGTTTCAGCCCGTTCCTCCTGATGTATCTGGTATTGTGACGCATACAGACCGTACGAGAGATGATGTCCGTTCATACGTTTGAGAAAATGTTTAGTCGATTCGTATGATAGAAATTAAAGCGATCCTGTGTGAACATGCTCTAGACCCCCGCAGGACATGAGGATCATGTGAACAGAACCAAGTCCTCAGGATAATGATGGATGATGGTGACGGGGGTATGTTTTGGGAAACAGCATGTCTGTGTCTTTTAGAAATGTTTGCAGGTTTTTTTTTTTATCATTAATATTTTTTAAAGGTTATTTAGCTTATATTTCTTGGGAATAAGTTTATTAGATGGAGATGTCGTGAAGACATGGTTCTTGAGTTGGGGTGGACATGTATGGAGGTGGGAGGCTGAGGATGGAGCCACCAGGCAGGAGGAGGAGAGGAAGGCCAATAAGGAGGTGTTTGAATATGGTGAACGAGGACATGTAGGTAGTTGAGGTGATGGAGGACAATATTCAGGGCAGGGCAGAATGATAATGATAATATTGATAATATTCATTGGGGGCATTCCTCATGCCCATCCACTGGAGAACGTTTCGGCCGCTGGGTAGATACACCCAGGGCAGGGTGCCTATCTATCGCTGGGCACACTTACTATATGGGGCAATTTAGAACAGCCAATTTAACTTGAATCCATGTTTTTGGACTGTAGGAGCAAATCCATGTAGGCATGGGGAAAGCATACAAACATCCACCCAGATCTGGATTCGATGTGAGTTGTATGTTTTGACCGCCACGCCACCGTGCCGCCCGGTTATTTCAATTTATCCGAACCTCAGCAAAAGTGGCAGCTTGGTCACAGCCAGGAATTAAACGGAGGACCTTCAGATAGTCAGTTCAGCGCATCAGCTGCTGGCACACCACATCTATTTACTTCAAAATGTGCCTGAGAGGATTAACATTTGCTTTAAGGACAAGCCCAGAGCGCCGGCGTTTGCTTTTGGACGAAGCCTGGAGGTTTGGCTCGCCTCGGGACAAACGTGCGGAGATGATGTTAGCTCATGATAAGCCTGCAGAGACGACCTGTGCATCCAGATGAACTCGAGAACCCAATCCTGAAGGTTTCATCTCTTTATGTTTGATGGGGTTCGGTTGCCATGACGTTGGTTTATTTAATGAGATGAATTAAGAATGAGTTTAATTCAATTTAATCCTATTAATTAAACAATCACACGCTTTCCAATCCAAACGGAAACCTGATCTGCGACGTCTTTCTGGGTTTTTCTGAGCGTTGTAACCCCATGGAATTAGACGAACGTGGGAGCTGTTCTGCGTACGAGACGTCTGTAGAGATAATCGATGGCTTCTCCTGCTTCGCGGTGCGCCGACAAATCTATTAAATCGCAAACGCATGTGTGGAAAGTGCCGAAATAACACCCTCCGCCCCTCGTCCATCTGCTCGTCTTCGTGCGGTGTGAAAGAATGACTCTTATTAGTACATCTCGCTAGACGAGCCCACCGCCCTGCCAATGAATGCAGTGGCACCGGGCACGCTGGCGTTCTAGCCCATAGGCCACCATATGCCGTGGCTGCCTGTGTGAAATGAAGTTTGCGGCCCGAGGCCGCCGAATCGTGTTGCTGTTTTTCTGGCTGAAGAAGAGACTGAATAATTGAGCTGGCTGTCAGATAGCTGATTGCTCCCGATTCATTCTTCTCGTTCGTCCTCAGCACCGATTTAGAGCGCTTTTTCAGGACAGCTCGACTTTATACTTTGTCGCAGATGCAAATTGGTTAGTGACATGATGCAAAGGTGGAGCACTGATAAACGACTCTCCTTACATATGGTGTTTGTGGGTTGTGATAATGCAGCTTTACATGAAATGTAGGTCAGGTTATGGGGTTTTATAAAGCAGGTCGTTCCGCTCCTTAATTCTGATTGGCTGAGCTGTTTTTCCAGCTGTGACGTTATTGACAATAACGCACACCTGTGAGCTCTTTACATTTGTATCGATGTGTGATATAAAATAGATAAATTTTACATTTATTTTTTATGTACTGCATCCAGGATGGTAGCAGATTCATTGTTGGAGAAATCGGAACCCTGTTACTCAGTGTCACAGGTGCCTGGGGCACCTGTCCCTCATTTGTGTATTCATTGTCTCCGTTGGGTGATTGGTTTATTTTGTGCACGTGACCGGATGTTTTTCTTACTTAGTTTCCGTATTCCCTCTTCCCCGTGCACGTCTTTGTTTGCGGTAATATCCCGTTGTTAGTTTGTTCGTTTTGGTCCTCTGTTTCTGTTGGTGTCCCTACACCATTTTTAATAATAAATCCCTGTTTTGTTTTTATGCCCGGTGTCTTTGAACTCTCCTTCCGCGCTCAACCACGGAGCGGCGCTGCGCATTACTCCCGCGCAGGTGGTATTCGTGGGAGAGTTTTACCAGACGGACCGGTGTTAGCATTCTTTCCCGCGTAGCCGTTCCCGGGAAACGCTCACTAGGCGCAAGCGGCGTATGCAGTTTCCCCGCGTAGCCGATTCTCCGGGGAAGAACGAGCTTCTCTAACAGAAAGACGTGCCCAACATCGGGAGAGTTCCGAGCACCAGGGGTCGCCCTTCGCTGAGCCGGAGTGCCCGCTGACGAATCCGAGCACCAGGGATCGCCACTGCCGAGTCTGAGCACCAGGGACCGCCCGCTTCCGAGTCCGAGCACCAGGGACCGCCCGCTTCCGAGTCCGAGCACCAGGGATCGTCCGCTGCATTGCCCGGGCACTGGGGGCCGCCCGTCACCGTTCCCAAGAGTCAGAGGCCGTTCGCCACCGATCCCGAGCACCAGGGGCCGTCCATTGCCGACTCCAAGCACCAGGGTCCTCCCGCCGCCGACTCTGAGCACCAGGGGCGCTCTCCCCGCCTCGCAGCTAGAGGGCGCCGATCCGCGCCCCGCAGCGCTTCGTCAGCAGGGGACATCCAGCATGCCTCATCGCCAGAGGAACCTGCCCCCCCTTTCTCCGCGAGAACTTTTTAAAAAAAAAAATTATTTTAATTTATTTATTCATTCATTTATTTTTTGTTTCTCTCCTTCTGGGTCGCTGTCCCTTTTTGCGCGACCCTTGGGGTGGGGGTATGTCACAGGTGCCTGGGGCACCTGTCCCTCATTGGTGTATTCATTGTCTCCATTGGGTGATTGGTTTATTTTGTGCGCGTGACCGGGTGTTTTTCTTACTTAGTTTCCGTATTCCCTCTTCCCCGTGCACCACGGAGCGGCGCTGCACATTACTCCCGCACAGGTGGTATTCGTGGGAGCGTTTTACCCGACGGACCGGTGTACGCATTCTTTCCCGCTTCCCGGGAAACGCTTACTAGGCGCCAGCAGCGTACGTATTCCTTCCCGCGTAGCTCATTTCCCGGGGACGAACGGAGTTCTAACACTCAGTGATCAGCATTCACTTTAAAAACTAAATTACATTATATCTAGGAAGACCAGATTATTAACGATTTTGCTTTTAATAAATGCATTTATGAATCAAACTTTTTTACATATATTATTGTGTTAGTAAGCATTTTATTTATAAAAGTTATAAGACGCTCGAGGTTGTATATTATTGTGAATAAATCACAGGAAAGACGTGAAACTGTACTCCGCCATACTTTTAAGACTAATACCTCTATGTGATTTATTCCCTTATTGCTTTATTTTATATATATATATATATATATATATATATATATATATGTAAAAGAGGCGTAGATGATGAGAGGCGAGAGTGAAGGAGATATGATATGATGGATATGATGTTATTATAGTAATGTATTTAGTATTTTGGGCTGGCAGTGTCATGTCTGATTGGCGGTGCTGGTGGTGACTGGCGCTGAGACTCTTGGAGTTTCAGAAAACTTGGAGAAGTGTGACTGTTTTAACTCCCATGAAAAATGGTGTTTGATTGCGCTCGTAGCTGCCGGGATAAATGGACGGACTGATCAGCTCTGACAGCTGAAGCCTGAAACTTGTGAGCAGCTTTTTAGTCACTCTGACAGCTCGAGAACTCGACTGAAGAAATCAACCAGAGGTGGCTATCTCACTCTGACCTCCATATATGGTCATCAGTGTACACATTAAATATAAAGGCTGTGTCTCATATTCATATCTCTCTTTCTCATATATATAATATAATGTAATATAATATACACACACAGCATCCCTGGAGCAATGAGGGTTAAGGGTCTTGCTCAAAATTACCTGCAGTGGTAATTTCAGTTGACCTGGGATTGGAACCCACAACCTTTAGATTGATAGCCCAACAGTGAGCAACAACTTTCTTATTATACTAATTAGTAGGGCTGTATTCAACTAAGGTTTTTCATAGTCGAATCTGATTCGTCAGATTTTCCCTATAGTCGACTGATAGTCGAATCAGTTAAAATTTCACCACAAGATGGCGCTATAAGCGTGGTTTTTAAAAAAGATTTTTTTAAATATATTTTACATGTTTTTCTAGAGCACCGTAAATGGGTTAAAGCGCACACATCATTTAAAAATTTTTTTTAACAGAAATTAGGATGTGTAACAATCACCTGCAGCACCTGTCCCTCGTTTGGTTTCTGATTATCTCACTTGGGTGATTGGTTGGGTTAGTGCACGTCTTTAATTTGTGGTTACCTTACCCGATGTTGCTTTGTTTGTTTACTTTGTTCTGTTGGTGCTTCGGCACCACTTTTTTAATAAATTCTAGTTTTGGTTTTTATCCCGGTGTTCCAGTTTTTCTCCATCAGCATTTCTGCCACGGTGTGTTATTGCGCATTCGTTCCGCGCAGGTCGCACTCGTGGGAGCGTCTCCCTCTGTTTAGACCGACTGACGCTGTGGCTTACGCGTAGCCGGATCCCGGGAGACGCTCATTATGCGCGAGCGGCGTTCGCGATTTCCCCGCGGAGCCGCTCATCTCCGGGGAAAGACGGACATTTGTGACAGGATGATTTTATTTGACAAAAGGCTATATATATAACGAAAACAAAGACATTACATGTAAAAACTAATGCTTAGCAGCAGCCATGGGCACCCCCATGTGGTCAAAATGGTACATTCGACTATGAGGTTCATAGTCGACTACGGTTCTCCGAATCGAATCGTCGAATCAGCGAATATTGCAGCTCACCCCTACTAATTAGGCAGTTATAGTTACTAACTTACCAGAATACTTTTTTAATCCCCACAGGAAAATTGCAGTTTTTACAGACGCTCCATTTGTCATGTTTATATATACAGAAGTGGAATAAAATATATAAAATTTAATAAAATACAAATATATAACTATAATTAGTACTAATTTTAGTTACAAGTAATCAGAATAGTACTGTACTGTTTTCCATGCATTCCTAATTGTTCAGGACGTTGCATTTGGAGGATTTTTATTCATTTATATATAATCAATAAATATATATAGTCTACCACCCTAATAACGGGGTGATAAAACCTCACCGATGCTGCAGTGAACGGCGTAAGTTTGTGCGTCATTGTGTTTGAATGGATTGTGAATGAACACTTCTGTCGTCCTAATGAAGTAATTATCACAAACATCGGTGACCTTTGCTTCACCATTAACTTGTGCTTAACCTCCGCCTGCCCCTCGCTCTCCTGCTTAGCCTCCTCTCCTCCTTGTATGAGGCGCTTTCACCCCCTCTTTATATAATAGGAGCCAGGTGAGGGTTTGGGACGTGTTGGGAATGAGGGAGTCTGATTGTATTCCTGCGGACTCGCTCTGTTTGCAGTGAGGCGTGTCTGATGGAATTCAGAACTTTAATGCTCACGCTGTTCATTTCTTTTTACGTTCTATGATTCCTTTGTTTATGTAACGACTCTCTGTCGTTCTGAGAAACGGCCCGGTCCGTAATTTGGTAATTGAATTTTGCAGGGAGCGCAAGAGCAGTTTGCCTTTCGATTTGTTCTGCTGCGATGTCATGTGATCAGAGCACTGTCATGACGTTGCATGGGATGGAGGTCATGGATGTGATGGATGTGGTTGGGCTTTTGTGCCATCTATTCAAGGGTTCGGGGTTTGAACCTTAAGTACCTTAAAGGTTTCCATTGTGGGCCCTTAAGCAAGGCCCTCATTGTTCCCGAGATGCTGAGCAAAACTTCACATCACATCAGAGTATGTTAATGCTGAGGCTTGGAAGTTCTCATCTCCAGCAGGAGGCTATTAATCAAAAGGTTGGGGGTTCAAATTCTAATTTGAACAAAATTGCTGATGTGGGCCCTTGAGCAAGGCCCTTAACCCTCATTGGTCCCTATTGGACCTCATCAGAGGATGTGTAGTTATGAGGCTTGAAAGTTCTAATCTCTATCAAGAGGCAATCATTTAAAAGGGGTTCAAACCTCAACTCCACCAAAATTGCCAAAGTGGGGCCTAGAGCAAGGCCCTCATTGCTCCTGAGTAGCTTGGAAGTTCTCATCTCTATCGGGATGCCTTTAATCGAAGGGTCAGTGGTTCACATCAAAATAGCCAACGTGGGCCCTTCACTAAGGCCCTCGTATCATATCATGTTCTACATAATGAACTGATTAGTGAAAGAACATCCCACAGGTCCTTCTGTTTATCGGTGTCTGATCTCACAGATGCTCTTTTGGATGAATGGACTGACACACACACACACACACACACACACACACATGCTGTTCAGAATCTTATAGAATGAAATTCCTAGAATTGTGGAAGCCAAACCAACTCTGTATATATAGAGGGTTCTGTAGTCATCTCGGTACTTCTGTCCTGTTAAAAAACCTTGCTGCTGTGTGTTTATACCTTGTTTGTGAACACTTCAGTGTTTGTTGCCCCTGAGGGCTTGATAAACCAACTCTCATCAGTCTCTGTCTACATGCTCACATGGAACCCCCATCACCACCTCCCGGGAGATCATGCTCGCAGTTCTCTTGCTGGTCTGAAAACCTCTGCCATTAGCAGAATCTCAGAAACGTTCTCAGATTTCCGATTCCCTCTCTGCTTCTGATTTTCAGGCCTGTAATAATTCTAACGTTACGCAGGTTCACCATTAACACGGCAGCGATGCGGCCGTTACCTGCTTTCTGACATTCCAAGGACAAAGGACGGGAGAGGCATAGATTACCGACGTAGCCATACCTCACTGCCATCCGCAGATAAGCTTTTTAATGAAGGGAAAGAAAAACACCGAGGCTGTGCGGGTTGGACGGGAATCTCAGGAGTCCAATCTCATTAGTCGTCATGGGGTCAGCGTGGGAGGAGCTGATGAACCTACAAATAGATTTTTGGAAATTACTAATAGCCAGGGACAGGGGAGTGATGAGGGAGGGGCAATAATCCTGGCTTTTATTGATGGTATGAGGGTTGATGGTTGTTGTAAGAGAATCGATGCATCGATTATACAAGCCGGCGATTTGATTCATCGATGCGTCCGCATTAGTATCGATAATACCTTTAATTATGTTTCACATAATACCTACTCCGGCGGCACGGTGGCTTAGTGGTTGGCATGTTCTCCTCTCTTTTTACCATGTTCTCTGTTTTCGTTTGCAATTTTTAAGTGTAACAATATGAACCCTGAGTGCACTAAAGAACTGCCAGTGTGGGCCCCCGAGCGAGGCCCCGAACCCTCATTGCTCCAGGGGGTGCTGTACCATGACTCAGCCTACACTCTGACCCCACGCCTCATGTTGGGATACTTTTTAAGTCGTTCCGGATAAAACCGTCTGCAAAATAATCGAATCAATATTAAAGTCGAGTAAACTGGAAAAGGTCTTTTAGAGTCGGGACGGGTTCCAGGTCCGAGGGTCAGACCGAGTGGGAATTATTTAAAAACCCGTCCAAAACTCGCCGGACACCCGGCGTCAGTTCGAGGGCGACGTCCTTGTTTTAAAAGAGCCGGAAGATTGAAGCCGAGAGACGCCATGTGGGAGCTGCGGCTCGGCACCTTCATCCTCTTCAGACCAGCACTTGATGGGAGAGGGCTCTGCTCCAAACGCTCGGGAGCGTGATTGATCGCCCTCGGAGAGCTTTCTCAAGTTTAAAGGGTTCTCGTTCTAGAAGCAGAGTGTAGACAGTGGGACAAATTGCACCGCCTCCAGGAAAGACTGCAGCGTACAACACAGTACAACGCCGAGTTTGATAGTCTAAAAGGGGTTGTGAAAACTCGCAGACTGTGACTGTCCCGACTGACACGCAGCCGGGCGTTGATGGATGTTGACGCCGTAATTAATCATCGGCCTCAGAGGCATCCATCAATGATGTGCATTCATTATTCGCAGAAGGGTGATGAGGATGGAGCCACCAGGCAGGAGGAGGGGAGGAAGGTCAAAGAGGAAGGTCAGCCAGGTGGTCCAGGTGATGGAGACAGTGTTCTATACTTAGAATATAGATGGAGAATAGTGATCCGCTTTGGTGCCCCCTAATGGAAATGGCAGTTATAAGTCGTTTAGGATTCCGTAAGTTTTATTTACAGATTAATAAACTGTCTTTGAACTCTTAAGGTTCCAGATTAATGGGTTCTATGTTCCGGGTGAGGTTAGTGTTTCACTTCTCTTTTCGCACGGCATTTAGAGTGGACCTCCTCATCCTCACCACTACAGAACGTCCCGTGATGTTACCGAATCCTCGGCCCTCTTCGTCTTCGAGCGCCTCATAAATGCTGGATGAGGTTCAGGTCAGAGGGGGGAGGAAAGGCCCCGGGGGTCAGCACTCTGGAAGTCTTGAAGTGTTGGCTGCAGAGCTTTCAGATGCGTTTCAGGTCGTTATCTCACGTGGATGAAATGAAAGCGTTTCACTAATGGATTCAGACTTTTCGTATGTTCAACTAAAATAACGAGAAAATAAATGAAAAGAAACACGTATAGAGACGATGTAAACTCAGACATGTTCAGTACTTATCATTGAATTCAGGTGTTTTATTCAGCCTCACTCTCATTGGTGTATCAAATCAAACACCTGTATGGGAACAGTTTAGGGAAGGCCCAGCTTGAATGTACCCCAGTGCTCAAAGCAAATTCCTTAAAAACATGCCTGGATTAGTTTGTTGTGGAAGAAGTGCCTGCACCGAGCCATGACCTTCACCTGACTGAACACCTTTGAGATGAACTAGAACTGCGATTGTGAGCAACGTTACCCCATATGACGTTAGTGTGTGGACAGGAAATGGGCGAAAAATGAAACGTGCCATTTTAAAAGTATTTAGAAATCCTTCTTTCAGGAGAGTGAATGGAGAACCAATGTACTTTAAAATGAGGGCGCTTTTGTAGGTTCCCTAATACTTTTGGGGGTTTTAGTCGTATGCTGTATGTGTGAGATGATAAAGGAGGGTGGTGGACCAACACCACCACCACCACATCAGTGTCCCTGCAGTGTAGGAATGATCCACCACCCCAAAAGTACACGCTCTGAAGGGGTAAAGGGGATTGATGCAGTATGTAGGGAATCAGAATCAATCTGTAGGAACCGGACGCCGGTTGTAGAACCGACGAGGTTTGAATCTTAATGAACCCGGACGATGATCAAAGACGACAGTTTATGATTCTAGAACTGCTTTTCAGAGGCCGTTTAGAACCGCAAGTGAAACTACATTATTATTATTTTATTTTTATCAGGAGGGTTGTTCTTAATATGGAGGGAGATGTTTAGATTCCAGACAGGCGTTCTAGCTCGCCGTGTTCCGACTCATTGCGGAGTCAATCGCTTTAAATGACTGATATTCCACAGACCCGGCGTCGTCGGAGGCGGGACAGGAAGTGCATACTAAAAATAATGTGTAACCATCCACTCATCAGAACTAATTAGCGCTTTTAATCCTGGGTTGCCCGTGTTCCACTGTTCTGTTGTGTGATCTAGCACAGTGTCCCGGATCGCAGCGCTGGGCGAATCCGAATCGGTTCACTTCAGGGGCCCCATGACGGACAGGGGCCGATGTGGAGGGAGGAACCTGAAGGCTGAGTCTTCTTCATAATGAATGTGATGCAGATGTTCTCCGGTCTCAGCGTGCTGCATTACAGCTGCGTTGCTCAGGTGGAGGAAGCACATCTGAGACTTTGGCGTATGGGGCGGAGCAGAGGTGTGAAGAGGGCGTGGCCCCAGGGCTGTACAATGTACAATGGCCACTGCACCCATCGTAATCAGCAGGTGTTAATGATGGGGTGGAAATTGCCCTCAACTCCATCACTTTAATAAACTCTTTAATGGATAAAATGGGCCTCGGGACGCACGCTGGCTTAGTGGTTTAGCATGTTCTCCTCTCAGCACTAGGGATTCCTGGTTCGAATCCCAATCTGGGTGGAGTTTCCATGTTCTCCCCGTGTCCGCGTGGGTTTCCTCCGGGTTCTCCGGTTTCCTCCCACAGTCCAAAAACATGGATCAAGGTCAATTGAGTTCTCCAAATTGCCCCATATAGTATGTGCATGTGTCAGTGAGTGTGTGTACAGTGATAGATTGCCCCCCTGTCCTGGGTGTATCTGCCCGGCGCCTGAAACAGGTAAAGCAGAAGATAATGAATGGATGGATGGAAAATGGGCCTTCCCCAAACTGTTAAGACAAAGGTGAAAGAATAGCGTTGTCTGAAACATATCTCGGGCAGTGGGACTGAATAAAACTCCCGAATTCAGCGATTTTAAGCGAAGACTCGTCTTAGCCTTCAGCCTTAAAAGCACTGATGGAACTCCGGAGCCGGCGCGCGGTACGTGGAAGCTCCTTCGGCCTTTGATAACGGGACGGCGGGTTCTTAGATCGCATGGCGTCGGCCGGAGCTCGACGGACAGCCGCATCGATTAGCCGTCCCGCGAGTCGCCGCATCGTGGCCGTATCACAGAAATCGATCGTCTTCTCCGGGTGGAGGGGACCTCGGACGTGGACGTCCCGAAATGATACGCGTGACGCTCAGCGGCCTCGTCTGCCGTCGTCGTTAAGACGTGACGATGCCTTTAAATGCCTCTTGTTCCCGTTCCGTAGATGAGAGCACTTTTAGCGACTTCAGCCGCATTGGGTTCGATTCGTAACGGATGTTAAAACTGAAATACAACGGAAAGAGAACCACGGGATTGTATTCCAGCACACGTCATGCTTTATTTCTATATTTCTTTATAAAGACCTGAGTCTTAATGTTTATTAATTTATCGATTACCATGACACCTGACATTCTTACTCTTTAGGACCCTGTGGAGGGTTATGTACTCTCTACAACCACCATGAAGCAGCTTCAGGGGCTTGATTTCAGAGATCTGAAGTGATTTTTAGGGCGTGTCCGTGTGGTGTGTCTTTGCTATTGCCATGTGGTGGTGTGTTTCAGGCATCACATGCAATTAACCAATCAGCAAGTCACTTGCGTGTTCCTGGGTCACCTGATCATCACACAATCTGTACATTAGTGTCCTACACTGTTGATGCTGCCCGGCCACTTAGGAGGAGGAGTCCCCCTCTGAGCCTCGGTCCTCACAAGGTTTCCTCCTTAAGAGAACAACATAACGGGGAGTTTTTTCTTGCCGCCGTCGCTTCGGCTCGCTCTTTGGAGGTTCGAAGGCGTATAACTCTGTGAAGCTGCTTTGTGACGATGTACTATGTAAAAAGAGCTCTATAAATAAATGACTTGGACTTAAACTTTAAGAGCCTGGGGCAATCTGACTTCGGCGTATTGCTATTTCACCGGTGCAGTGCGAGCAATTATGGGTGAATCAATGTTCATAGCATTTGCAGGGAACATGATTTCGTTTATGAAAACCTTTGTCATGGAACTCATTAGCTTTCGCTTAATTCTCTACTGGGGTGGGCGGGTCCCCGTTCCCCGTTCCCCATGCCCATCGAGGAGCGCCAATCCCACACACAAATCGGACTATATGGGGGCAGTTTAGAGCATCCGATTGACCTTGAATCCATGTTTTTGGACTGTGGTAGGAAAATGGCAAAATGCACACGGACATGGGGAGAACATGCAAATCACCCAGATGGGCTTATAGAGTATAGATAGAACACACACACACTAGTCTTGTGTAATTGAAGAAACTGTCGGTGATGACTGTAAACCCGTCACGATCCCTTTGATGTTCATTGTTCTTCATGAAAGCAAAGTGACGATTATCTCTCGATTCGTCACACAAAGGTCAGAACGCACATCCATCTGCGAGTGCCATTCAGTCAAGGTAGCACAAAGCCCTACGGAACCCCACGGAACCCATGCAGTTCCATCAAGGTCACGCCGTGCGGCAGTAAATCTGAACCCCTGGGAACAATGGAGGGAAAAAAATACAGCTCTCATTCTTTTAACAACGTGGCTTCAGGGTCATGGATTTCTTCTTGTTTACACGTCGGGAGAACGTGAGAACCGGTGCGTACTGTGGGAGCTGCCACGGGGCGCGCGTGGTTCGGTGAGTCAGTCATTAGAGGTTCGTTTGGCTTCCGCGGCCGTACGTTAATAATCGGCGTCCATCGGGACGACCGTTAGAACCGGATGTGTGCGTGCAGTAAACACGGGAGAACGTTAAGGATCTTTACAGAAGGACCCACTGTTTTTTATGTAGAACGTTTCTATCTCACACACACACAGACTGTATAGGGGCAATTTAGAGCAGCCATTTCACCTTGAATCCATGTTTTTTTTTTTTTTTTTTTTTTTTTCTTGGACTGTGGGAGGGAATCTGGAGAACTCGGAGAATACCCACATGCACTTGAGGAGAACATGGAAACTCAGTATAGGGGCAACATAATTGGGGCAAAAACCCCACAGAGGAACTGGAGTACATCGGAACCCACACCCCCTGCATCCCCAGTTCTGAGAGGAGAACATGCTATGACGTTTTGATTTTCTGTGTGCACGGCCCCCCCTGGAGAACACAAATGACACGAGCGCTGACGTACCCCGGGCGCGTGAGCCGGTTCCATCAGGATGCAGGTTCTCGTCTCCCTCGCCTCCAGTTTTATTTGTGTAGAACTTAAGAACATAAGAAGATAAGCATCACATCCCGAAGCTCGGGCCAAAAGACACCCGTCACTCAAACGCAAAAAGTCCTCAAGCAGAGACCGGAAAGCGATTTCTGAGCCGCAGAACTTGTTTAGGAGAACGTGCTTCACGGGGAACCTGGTTACTCTGAGGGGCAAAAGAAGACCTGCACTTTGTGAGTGGAGCTCAGGTGTAATCTCACCACGATCTGACATCGAGGGGCGGGACGGTGGGGTAGTGGTCCATTAGCGCTGGGCGTCCCCATCAAATCCCGATCTGGGTGCAGTTTGCATGTTCTCCTCATGTCCCATTGGGTTTTCTCTGGGTTCTCCGGTTTCCGGAGTCCAAAAACATGGATTCAAGGTGAATTGGCACATTTTCCTCTGGATTGGTCAGTTTGAGAGCTGTATAACTCTTAACCAGTTGGGCTGGACTTGGCATGGCGGTGTAGTGGTTAGTATGTTCTCCTCTCAGTGCTGGGGATCCAGGTTCGAATCCCCCCCCCCCCCCTGTGTCCAAATGGGTTTCCATCAGGTTCTCCTGCTTCTTCTGCTTGGAGTGTTGGCTGCTCTGAATTGCCCTTATCGAAATTGCCCCATATGGTGTTTGTGTGCCCAGTAATGGCGCCCAAAATATTTTTCCCTGAATGTGCATGGGAACCCCCCCCCCCTTGACCCTAGATCATGGATGGATGGATGGATGGATGGATGGGGGGATTTCAGCCCTGTGGTTAAGGTCCTTCAGGAGGGTAATACCTGACTTATTACCCCCCTCCCCTCCCGTATGGGTGTTGCTATAAATAGCACCCTGGCTCTCCCATCCACTCTCTCTTTTAATTTCCATGCAGACAGAGAAGATTGTAGCATTACATCAGGTTCTCCGGTTCCATTGTTCCTCTGCTCCCATCCCCCACCCCTGCCTGTGTTCTCCCTGTGTCTGCATGGGTTTTTCCCCCGCTGCAGGCAGCTTCTCTCTCTCTATCTCTTTAGCACTTTTCTTGCTCTTCCACTACTCGCTCTCATTTCCTCTTGCTCTGCATTCAGCTTCCCTCTCCCAAAGCGCAGACCGCTCGCCCTTAGCCCCGCCTCCCAGGAGCCCTAAATTCACAGGGGTGATTATACAGATCCCGATTTGTTACTCAGGGAGCCGGCCTCGCCTCCTCGCACCGCCAGACTTCCTTCCACCATCTCGTCTTCGAGAACCACAAGCATTGGGAGGGGGGGGGGGGGGTCTGCTGAACTTTTTTTAATTTTCTGGTTCAAAAGGTTCTTTTTCAGGGTTCAATAAAGATCTTGTTGACTGTATCCTTCACACGGGACATAAATCACGGGCTCTATATATATATTGCCTCGGTTCTCCCGCATCACCGTAGTGATGTTCTGATGATGTGTTACCTGTCTCAGCCTCCACTTTATTCATCCCTTTAAGTCCTGCTCTCATGACACACACACACACACACACACACACACACACACACACACACACACACACACACACTGTATCACATGCTATAGAGGTCTGTTCTGATCCGTAAAGCTGTTCCCAGGTTCTTTTTTTTTTTTTTGTTACCGTGTACACAATGTTCTTATTGGCAAACTTTCCAACACGCTATGGGGCAAGTTGGCTTGAAATTATAAAGGTGTATGTGAGAACCAGCCTTGTGACCTGACGTTCCCTGGTTCGATTCCCAAGCCCGCCAAGTACTATGGCTGAAGTGCCGCTGCATGTGTGCTCACTTCAGTGTGTGTGTGTGTGTGTGTGTGTGTGTGGGTGGGTTGATTGTGGAGGACACACTTCGGGTTCTCCAGTGTCCACCCACAGTCCAATAACATGGATTCAAGGAAAAGGTGCCCCAATGCATGTGAGCTCACCTCTGTGTGTGTGTGTGTGTGTGTGTGTGTGTGTTTTGCTGCACAGATGTGTGTTGGTAGCCATCCAAAAGTTGCCCCCATGAATAATCCTAAACTCCGGACGTACTGACCCCTGACCTTCTGTGTGATTCAGTCTGCTGCGGTAAAGCCACCTAACAGTTCAGATAGATCAGAGAAACGGGTCGCCACGGTAACGCGGAGCTTTTTTAAATCCAAGGAATGAAGTCGTCTCGGATACCGCAGGGCCGGCGCTTCTGCAATCGATCTCCCGATTCGTCTCGGAGGTGTTCGGCGGGGTTGAGGTCAGGACAGGCTTTGATTGCGGGCTTTAATAAATCAGAAATGGCATCGGGTTCAGTCACCTTTAGCGTGCGGCGCTCTCTCAGTGCACTCTGACTGCGTGAAGCTCCGTCTCCGGACGCAGAACGGCCCGTATATCCCCCGGAGATCGGCCGAACCCCCACCCCCACACCCCCGCTGCAGGCAGCTTATCTCTCTCTTCTCTATCTCTTTAGCACTTTTTTTTGCCAACTCTTGCTCTTCCACTCGCTCTCATTTCCTCTCGCCTTTCTTTCTTTTTTTTTTTCCTCTCTCGCTCTGCAGTCCTTATTATCTCATTCAGCTTCCCTCTCCCAAAGCGCAGACCGCTCGCCCTTAGCCCCTGCTCCTAAAAGTTCACTGGGGTGGTTCCACTTGATCCATTTGTTGAAGCTCTCTGCGAACCTTCCATTGTTCTCACTCTCAGGAGACTTTCTCAGTAGGGGACGGCTCTTTCTAAAATCGGGGTATGAGCGATTCGTCATTACAGGCTTGTATTTTTGGGGATGTGGTGCTCTCATCCCGTCCTCGTGTCGTAACCACGTTCATCTTAAGACCCTTTAAAGGGAACTAGTGTGCAAAGTATAAAGTATATGAATATATTTAGTCTGAAGTCAAGCACTCCAGCACATTGATTAATCAGCATGTTCTCGGGATGGATTTGAGCAATGTTCCGTCTTTAATAAGTTATGGGATGAGGAGGTGCAGGAGGAGCTTATTTTATTTAAAAAGATCTTATAGACCCTCACCCGGGTTTCCACTCCATCAGTCATGAGGAGACCACAAGGAACCACAAACAGGATCTCAGTCGTCCATCATTCTCCATGCTCTGGTCCAGAACCTGGCCGAGAAGGGCTTGCTTCTGTTGCTCCAGGGGAAACTTGGGTTCTGATGAAGACTCTCAGCGTACTCTTTAGGGTTCGAATCTCTGCCGGAGCATTTCTGCTCAGGTCCAGGTCTTCTCGCCCGGTTCCAAAACTGATGAGACTGCTCTCCCCCTATAGAATGTGTGGAGCACCTGTCCTGGGTGTATCTGTCCAGCACCAGAAAGGTTGTCACCTGAGGGAAACCCCGCCGGCCTACCCTAGCCCCAATCTGGCTGATTCTCCCAGACGGGTTCCACCCACAGTGAGAACCTAAGCCGGAGCGCCGGCTCTACCACGCCCGGCTGATGAGACGCGTCCTGAGAACCTGGCCGGAGCGCCGGCTCTACCACGCCCGGCTGATGAGACGCGTCCTGAGAACCTGGCCGGAACGCCGGCTCTACCACGCCCGGCTGATGAGACGCGTCCTGAGAACCTGGCCGGAGCGCCGGCTCTACCACGCCCGGCTGATGAGACGCGTCCTGAGAACCTGGCCGGAACGCCGGCTCTACCACGCCCGGCTGATGAGACGCGTCCTGCCTCTTTCAGATGAGTTTCCTCTGTTCGCGCTTTACATGTGGAGGATCGGAGGACTTCTCAGTCCCTCGAGCACCTCGGGAACATAGACCACGCTTCACGTTCTGTCTGTCGGCCGGAGTTTTATTCCGCGTGTAGAGTTAGTCTGCAGAAACGGGCTTTAAATGACTGAAGAGTTAAAAACTAAATAGAGCAGACGTAATGTCCTCTCAGTATAAACACAGGTTATTAAACACTGCCTGACCAAAGGTATGTGTACGTCCTGTTATTAATACCTTCACTGAATAACACTGTTCTATAGTCACATAGGCGTGCTCTGTATATGCATAGGCGTGCTGTATAACTGCGCTCTATAGCCAAATAGGCGTGCTCTACTGTATATGCATAGGCATGCTCTTTAACCACTTAGGTGTGCTCTATAACCGCATAGCGGGCTCACTATATGCATAGGCATGCTAAATATATGCATAGGCGGGCTCACTATATGCATAGGCGTGCTCTGTATATGCTTAGGCCTGCTAAATATATACATAGGCGTGTGCTGTAGCTGCATAGGCGTGCTCTATATCCACAAAATTGTGCTCTATAGCTTCATCTGTGTGCTCTATAACAGCAAAAATGTGCTCTATATCGCCATCGGTGTGCACTATAGCCACATTAGTATGCTTTATAGCTGCATAAGTGTGCTCTATATCTGGTGGCATAAATGTGCTCTATATCTGCGTTGGTTGCTCTATATCTGCATCAGTGTAGTACTCCGGGTTAACGCCCCCCTCATATCTCAGCCATCAGCTCTGCACTCTGGCACCTTCTTAGTTTCTTATCACGTTCTCCTCTGAGCAACCTGCAGCAATTAAGTTTGAAATTCATCTTAAATCTCCCAATTAATCCTGAATTATCCCCTTAAGGGCGCCCGTGATCCCTCGCTGAATAGAACGCAGGTCTTTGATCTGCCTCAACATCTCCGTTCGCTCAATGTGTCTAATGTGCGCTCCGTAAAAGGCCGGGCGCCGATATTAAATTCTCATACGGCTCTAATTGCCCATCCTCTTGTCATGGCTCATTGTATCAGCGGCGTGTGGAATTTAAGAGAATCACGGCGCGTCGTAACGCCTCTGTACGGTGAGGAGGCGCTGTAGCTGGAAAGCGCGGGTCGTACCGCCGGCGCTCTTTACAACCGTTATGTCACTTTTTACAGCACAACGGATGCGACGTTACTGCTCATCATTACGAACTCCTCAGCTCGGATAATAAACCCCCCCGCGAGACCTTCATAACTACGCTCCTCATTAGTTCTAACGATGGAGAGTAACCTGAGGTCTATATAATTTTTATTTGTGCTAATGAGGCCTCACGCTCAGTTGCCGTGTGCAGGAGATGCAGTTATCTCGACGTAAACAGTTTATGGAAGGCCCGTTTTCAGTGCCTTTTCTTTGTAGTTTTTATAAAAGGCCCCCCCCCACCCCACACCTCCCCATGGAGCAGGACGTAAAGTGCAGCCGTGGCAGATTCTCTCCTCGCTGAGCCGTGGTCTTACGGAACGAGAATCTGCTGGCGTGCACTATCGGCCGTGAAGCTGCGTTCCGGCGCGCGAGGAATTTCCGTGCGTTTTGCTTTTCATTGATTTTATTTTTATTTATTTATTTATTTAAAGGCTGTTATCTAATTATGATAGTAGAGTAAATAAACGCGCACTGACCCGATGAAAGGGTTTAATTCCATCAGCGACCCCTGCACGGCGCCACTTCATATTGTGTGGGGACTTAGTACATAGACGTCCATTAATTACCGTAAACACAATTAACCCAACAACGTAACCCTTTCCTAACCATAATGCAACCATCACTATAACACCACAAAATGATGTCGCATTAACACTGAATGTGTTGAGTTGTGAGGACCGGCTTGGGGGCTGTTGGGGGTGGTTCCCATGCCTATACAGAGGAGAACGTTTCAGGATACCATGCAAGACGATTCTGCTTTAAAGCTGAATGAGTTGCTTTGTGAGGACCGGCTTGCAGTTCCCATTAGAACCAACTGATTCAGATCATCTCATGACAAGTGCTACTAGAGTTGGGGGGGGGGGGGGGGGGGTCCGGCTATATAGGGGCAAAATCTATGGTCAGCCTCGAATCCATGTTTTTGGACTGTGGGAGGAAACCGGAGAACCCGGAGGATACCCACATGGACATGGGGAGAACATGCCAACTCTACCCAGGGATTCTAACCTGGATCTCCAGCACCGAGAGGCTAATGTGAGGACTACTACGCCACCATGCTGCAGAACAACGTGACCTGTGATGGTGAACGTGTTCCGTAGCCCATCAGCTGGTGCCAGAAGAGAGGAACAGCGCCACTTGTGGCATCATTCGGCATCGACCACAACGATCGAAAAGGTTATTATTCAACATTCCACTCTAAATATTCGGTCGTTATGATTATTTAATTAAAACGGCTCCCCTCGTGTATTTCAGCACCCTATCCCGTCAGCGGAACCTTCATCGGCCGAAGTTCTTTCGTGTGAAGGACTCGTCCCGCGCGACTCTGAGGTCAGACTTGTTTATCGACCCTATTGTTGTTGTTTGTGTTTTATGACGCCGCCGTTGTCACCGCGCCCCGCTCCTTAATTGTCGGCCGCCGTTTCGACTTCGGCGCCGTGCCTTCGGCATCCGTCTTCGTTCTGCCGTCACGGTTCCCCCGGGTGCTCGATCGCCGTCGTAAAGAGCTACATCAGCACCCACGTGACGCAACCCAAGATATCTGCGCGGCAATAACGGTGCTGATGCTGAGCGGGTTTGATGGTTCATCATGAATCACGGCGCCTCCATAACGCCGGCGAGCGCGTGCTGCCGCTGATGGATATCGGAGGGGTAGTTTCTCGCCTCCTGCTTCTCGCCTTGCCATCTCTGCATCTCTCATATCCTGTTCCCTGCATTCTGGGGATGGGGTGGTGGGGGGTGACAGCACTTTTGGGCCGATCCAGGTTTTATATTAGCGGTGTCATTTTTGCAGCACGGATATTTTTAGGGGAGGTTGGTCGTGTGGGTTTAAAGTCCCTTCCACTGACGGCGCCGCCGCAGATCGACCTGAAGGTCTTCTCTAAATTAAATCAAACAGGCTTTATTAAATTATCTCATGTATTCTGTATCTAATCTAAAAATATGAATGGTTTCGGAACGTTTAGAAGTGCCCACACTGATTCCAGCATCTCAGAATCCGAGCGTTCTGATCGTGTGCGGTCCTTTTACGCCAAAACTGTATCGCTTCGAGGGCGGCACGTGGCTTAGTGGTTAGCACGTTCGCCTCTCAGCACTAGGGATTCCCTGTTCGAATCCCCATCTGGGTGGAGTTTCCATGTTCTCCCCCTGTCTGCGTGGGTTTCCTCCGGGTTCTCCGGTTTCCTCCCACAGTCCAAAAACAAGGATCAAGTCAATTGAGTTCTCCAAATTGCCCTATATAGAGTGTGTATGTGTGAGTGTGTGCCCAGCGATGGATTGGCGCCCTGTCCTGGGTGTATCTGCCCAGCGCCTGAAACGTTCTCCACTGGATGGGCATGGGGAACTCCCCCGCGACCCTAATAGAGGATAAAGCGGGAGATAATGAATGAATGAATGTATCGCGTCGTCGCCATGGGAGGAAGTAGCCATTGCAGATGCCATGGTCTGCGATTCACGGACACGATGCACGATCAATAACCATCACTATTCGAATTAAAGGTTATTAGAACATGCATTTATTAGCAAACCTCATTGACATTACCATAGCATTTATTTCTTTGACATATTTCTTTGTCTTTGTATATTTTAAATCAAAGACAGTAGTTTATAAATACAGCAGTAAGGTACGAGAGGGCGTGGCTTTATTCAGAATAAATCACATAAAGAGGTGTTATTAGTCCCGATGCATAGTGGAGTACCTTTACACCTCTTTACGTAATTTACGTGATTAACCTCAAGTCTTTACTTTAATGAAACGCTTACAAACACACCATGATAAAATAAACACGGTTTGATTCATGGGATGAACGTTAACGGGCGCCGTCACCGTGGACGTCGTTCTGGCGCCACCTCATTCAGGTCGTTTCTTCGAACCTTGTAGGCGAGAGAACCGGTTCAGACTTTTAAGAAGTGTCTCGACTCTCTCGATGCGTTCTTATGAGAATATGATTATTTGGCGGCGTCTCATTCCTCAAGTGTCCCGCAGTCATGCATTTTTAACGTCCGCCGTCTAAAATTTAAAGCGAGCGCATGGCCAGAAATTTCAAAGTGGTTTTAAGACTAATGACTAAGACTCTTATGGCTCGGTGCGGAATGTGTGAGGATGCGGCGCGTGGGCGTGCGACGGAGCCGGACGTATCGGCTCGCGGCGGCGCCTCCTTCCGGACGGATTGCTGTCAGGCCGTGTTAATTGCGTCCCGGAGGACTGGGGGAAAATAAATCAGAGTCTTATTCGGCCCACATGCTCTGAAGGGATTGGCACTAATGACGCCCCCTAAACGCCCGTAACTGCCCAACCTTTGCACGGCGAACGGTTCGGATTTAAAGGGCCGCCTTACATCGGCGCGAGAGGCTGCCACTCTTAAAGACGTTACAGGGGCCGGGAGTCTTTACGGCGCCACTGATGTCATGCCCAAGGTTCTAACCTTTAAAAGTACCCATCAACCCCGAGGCTCATGAAACGCTGGACGTTTTTACTGAAAGTTTTTACAGCGCTGCATTTCACCTGAGTTTTATGTCCGAAACGGCACTGCCTCATCCCCCCCACCCCCCCGTCGCATTATAACCGTATTTAGGCGTTTTGACAGGGCATTCCATCACGCTGCGGCAACGGCGGCAAACGCTTAATTACTGCAGCGCAATTATCGGTACGCGCAGAAACATTTCTAACTTTCCCAGGCGTTTGGGGGGGGGGGTGCATTCAGGGAGGGCAGCCAGCGGCCCCCTTCCCCACCGGGCGTCGACGCCCCATCCTGCGCCTTAAAGCAGCATCACCGCGATGCGCTGATCTTGTTAAGGTTCAGACTCGGACTCCGACGCCGTCATAACCGGAGGGGTTTCCAGGAGTCCAGGGGACTGATGGAGGGCCGGGGGGGGGGCCCACATCGGGGACGCTGTTTATTAAAAGACATGGGATTTAGTGTTAGGATTTTAAACCAATGAGTGATCATTACGTCTCTCATTAAGACTTTATTCTCTTAATCAATTAACAAGCAAATGATAGTCACCCTGCGTTTGCTTAACATAGTTCCCGTTACTTTATTTCCGAATAACGTAGAACCCCACATGATAATTGTATTATTTGGGTGGTGGATCATGCTTTGCACTGCCATGGTACACGTATAGACCTTATTGCGCCACCTTGTGGCAGTAGCTCATCCTCCTAATTACTATACACATTTTTAATACTGTAATATAAATGCAATGTGCTCGCGGTTTAAATACAGCACACATGACCTTGCGGCTGGATGCCTGATTATGCAGTTATTTATGAGGCGGGGTTGGGGTGGAGAGGAGCAGGGGCATTCCTATGGCGATAATGTGAATTAATGACAAACGCCTGCTGCAGTGATCGCTGTTACACGTGGCAGTCAAACTCCCTCCGCTGCCCCGTCTGCTGTTAAGTCAGACACTAATGTTGCACTAAAGGGCACCTGACTCACAATCTCAGTTCTAGTTCATCCCAAAGATTTTTTCAATAGGCTTAAGGTCTTCCACACGATCCCTGAACTGTTCATAATGCAGGACTAGGTGCCTGATTGTATCCCCCCTCCCCCCGTACAATACTACAGCTCAGTGCAATGGGAGTCTGTTTAATGAGCAGGTGCACTGATTGGCTGGTGCGATTGGAATATCAGATGAGAAAGAAACGGCATCGATTTCCAGAAGCAGATTAAACGGCGCAACAGAATCCAATTAGCATCGCGGGCGGCCAAAGGTCGAGACGGGATCGTTGCGGTGTTAAAACATCCCCCGATAAGCGAGCCGGAGGACGTCGATAGCCGTTTATTGGGTTTTCCTCCTTTAGCTCTTATTGCGATGGTCCCGATCGGCCGGGCCGTTCTCCCATTGGTGCAGAATTACAAGCTTTAATGTAGTTAATAAATCCACCGCCGATCTTTTTCCGTTCGAAGTCCGAATGCACCGCGTTATCCGATTTCTCCACGCAAAATATCTGCCACGCACGTATTCATCCGCCGCATTCATTAACCCCGTAGACTGTAGCCTAACGAATGAGATGTCAGCCCTCTGGAGTTTCTCTTTAATGTGTTTCCGATGGCATTTCCGTTTTTCTGCAGAAGGTGACTCACACTTTCATTAAAAGGCCTCGAGGGATTCGGGTCCTGATGAGACGGCGATGCCGCCGATCGCCGTCGGCGTGCTTTCTGATCTGTGTGCCCTTTTGTCTCTGTGCAGGTCCGCCGGTCTCACCGTCCGCAGTCATCGGGCGCCTTCTCACCGTCTGCACATTCAACAGGTACCTACATTTCCATCCATCCAGAGCTTTATCCTCTATTAGGGTCTCGGGGGATACACCCAGAACAGGGCGCCAATCTATCACTGGACTCACACACACACTCTATATGGGTCAATTTGGAGAACTCACTTGACCTTGATCCATGTTTTTGGACTGTGGGAGAAAACCGGAGAACCCGGAGGAAACCCACGCGGACACGGGGAGAACATGCAAACTCCACCCAGATTGGGATTCGAACCGGGAATCTGTAGCAATGAGAGGAGAACATGCCAACCACTATGCTGCCCTCCAAAGATTTGTATATTTGTAAATTCACACATTGGTTTTAGATGTGTGGTGTGTGATCGGTGTCACTGCAGTCCTGGGAATCATCCACCACCACACCTGCTCTGTCCATGGTCCTGATCATCAGTGTGTAGAGAAACATAGAGATGGACTTTGTAGTTCTATGATGTCATCCTGTAAGTTCATTTGAATCAGTGAAATCCACCCTGAGGGTTAGGTGGTAGATCTGTGTGTTCAGTAAATACAGAAACCGTCGCTTTAAAAAGCTGCACATTGTTAGAAATCTGGACCGTTGTCGGTCTGTGGAGCTCCTGATCGGGTTTTGTTTATAGAAGCCGAGCCACCGTGTTCTAATCTATAACTTCTGTTTGTTGCAGATCATTATTTCGTTGTGTTTGTTATTTTGTCTCATTATGGGTCATCAAGTTCCCAAAAAAACTGCTGTATTGATGAAACACTTTGTCATTTTGTAAGTTTGAATGCGTTCTGCGTGTTTCTCTAATGCGGCTTCATATTTAAAACTTTCACACTCTGATTTCCAAACTTTTGTAGGCTGCGTTTGGAAAGTTAGTGGATGCCGTACATATAAACCTAATTACCGGTTTGCTCTGTGCCCCAGTTTTAATCCCAGAATGATGCGCTCCTCTCCAACACGCTGCCCAAAGGGCTTCGGCAAGCTGTTATCGCGTCTCAATTTGGAACGCATCTCGCCCAATCTCTGGTTCTATCCTACATTTTCTCTCTAGAATAAATACCCCACCCTGCCCCCCCCCAACGGCAGCGACTCGAGAGGTCGTGCGACGCTCATTACATCCCTAATCCAGCTGCATGCTGTTGTTTATTAAAGGCTTTAAGACGAACACGCTACGACGTGACGCGTCTGCCGGAACGTAGTCACCAACGTGGCTGAATTCAATGGCGCATTGCAGAGAGGGACGACCCGCCGTGACCTCACCGCGGCTTTACAGAACGCTGAAGGCCAGACGTCACGGTGACCATGAGCACGTCAGAGTCATTGCCGTCTTTATTGAGAGCGCTGGAGAACCGAAACGTTGAATCACCCGGCAAAGGCATTGAGCTGAAAACCATAAGAGAAGCAATGAGGGGGCGGGGCCTGGGGTCAAGATTGCAGCTACAGCTCGCTCCAAAAGTGGTCAACGCCCCACTGACCAGTGGTGGAACTACCTTCGTACCCGAGGGAGATAGAACATGAACCTTCTGTACTAGTTGTATTTTCGCAGCGCTCCGGAGTCGTGGATCGTTCCGTTGTCTTAGTTACGCCTGTATTCAGCACTCAGGGTCGAAGCAGGACGTTTGATGGCATAAAAAATCCCCTCCCTCGGGTTCTACACTGAGAGATATGATCAGAACCTGATGTGCTTTCTTTTATCCACATGGTTCTCCTGCACATCACTGGCTTCTTTAAAGTACGTTGTCTTTTAAGAGTCGAAAAAACTTATGTTACTATCTAATGTGCAGCTGTTAGACATTAGTAAGGTGTGGTTACCATGGCGACCAGATTTGTCCTCCTTCTTTAAAGGATGAGTGCAGTACAGTACAGGGTGGTACAGTGGTGTAGTGGTTCGAATCCCGATCTGGATTGAGTTTGCATGTTCTTCATAAATTGTATTCTCTAAATTGCCCCTATATAGTGTGTGTGTGTAATAGTGTGCTCAGTGATGGATTGGCGCGCTGTCCTGGGTGTATTCCAGCCAGTGCACAAAACGTTCTCCACTGGATGGACACGGGGACCCCAGAGGAGCGCAAGATAAAGAAGAATTCTAACTATCTAACAACATTTTTTTTTATTATCTAAAGGCACACACATGCTGTAACCACTGCTCCTCAATTTCAACTCCCTGCATGCTGATTGGTTTAGGAGGCTGTCAATCAACTGACAACATTTCAATGTCCTTAGCATCAACATTCAGATCGTGAGATTAATATTTCGTCTCCTAAATGACGTCATGATTCAGAGGACGCAGTGATGAACAGGAGCAACACAAACATGAAGGAAGACGTATCCGGTTCTAAACATATTCCCCCCCCCCCCCTTTTTTGGAAAACCCTATTCGTTGTCGTCTTCCTCCGGCGACCTGCAGTGTCAATTACAGACCTAACGAGGACTACGGAATGACACACGACCTCAGAGGTGCGTTGTAATGCAGCACTGTGAACCCAAAGTGCGAATGCTGCAGAACTCTCACCTTCCAGAACGTAGGAACTCTGGAAAAAAGGCTCGTTATCGTGACTTCAGGGACTGCGGTAGTCAGGTTCTCCGACTTGTACGGTTTTCCTTGATTGAGCAACGTGTGGGGGATTTATAAACAACAAACGCTCCAGGTGCTGCCAGCTGCACGGCCGCGGTTAACACCTTCACGGCTCCGAGATAACGCACTCTGCGGAACATCACCACCGCGGGACGTGCAAACCGCCTCCTCTCCTGCAGGGATGGAAACGCGTGATGAGTCCGTCAGCCCGCTGAGGAAGCGGGATCTCGGTCTGATCTCACTGTATGGATGTGAGGAGGAGACCTGCAGGAGGGTCCTCCCCGCGTTCTGCTCCAGGATTCAGGTCCAGAAATCGGCCCCGAAACCACCAATTAAAAATTTCACTCCTGCTTCAGTGTGTTAACTCATGTTCTAATTCTGCACAGAGAACCTATAATTATCCTTAACCTCCAGGAGAACCTTGCTTTAGTACCAATGTTACACCGCGGGTTGTTCTATCTGTCAAAAGAAACGTTTGAAGCACAAAAATCACACGCCAGCCGCTAAAGCAATATGCCACTAGAGGGCGTGATATTATTGTGAATTAATCACAGGAACGAGGTGTTAATAATCCAGATTAGCGAGTACAGTTCCACCTCTTTCCCATGATTTATTTACAATAATACACAACTTTGAGTGTCTTATACTTTAATTAAAACGCTAACAAAACACACTATAATAAAAAACGGTTTGGTTCATTAAATGCAAAAATCATTAATAATCTGAGCTGTCACAATATTATTTAGTCCAGTTTTGTTATAAGCAAAGCACAATAGTACAGCCAACAATAGTACAGCATTCTAGGCAAAAGCGCAATAGTACACGGTTCTAGGCAAAGTGCAATAGTACAGGGTTCTAAGCTAACAATAGTACAGGGTTCTAAGCCAACAATAGTGCAGCGTTCTAAGCAAAGTGCGATAGTACAGCGTTCTAAGCAAAGTGCAATAGTACAGCGTTCTAGGCAAAGTGCAATAGCACAGGGTTCTAGGCAAAGTGCCATAGTACAGGGTTCTAAGCAAAGTGTGATAGTACAGCATTCTAGGCAAAGCGCAATAGTACAGTGTTCTAAGCAAAGTATATATATATTAAAGGTTAAAAATAGGAATGTACATGTAGCACATGAACATACATATAAAAGAAATAAGTGAGATGTACACCAATAACATTATGGGTCGTTATAAGTTCATATACATGTTCAAAAATATAAAGTATATAAATATAATACTCTAGCTATTTCATTATGTATGTTATGAGCAGCAATACGAGTGACTACCAGTATATAATGTGCATTACAGTACAGAAGATGCATATATACATATATATATATATACACAATAAAAAATCTTTAGTTACTATATGTACTCTGTAGTGACAGTGGTGTAACAGAGGACGCGGTTTTCCTGTTTAAAACCCCGTGAGGATTTATTACCGTCCTGAATGAAGCCTGACTGAAGCTGATGAAGGCAGTGGAAAGTGAAGGGAACAGCGTCGGGGCAGAAAGACAATGTGGGGGATAATTAAGGCCATTTGCATCTCATTAGTATTCGGCTGGGGTTTGTGCTAATGACCCCGGAGCAAACGATGCCCCAACACCGAAATTAAAGTTCACAAGCAAACACACAGAGTCACTGCCTTCAACTCTGCTGAGTAACAACCGGCGCCATGACGCAACAAAGAACCTTACAGGATTGGAACCTCACATGTTCCTCGGATTCGGGACGCAGGAACGGTGCGGAGAACCGACATCGTGGAATTAACTCGCCGCGTAAACGTGAGAATGATTGACGGTGTTCTGTAACTCATCACTCACGCGTCGCTGACATCAGTCCAACTTACACCAAATATGATGAAATGCATTGGGACTCACACCTCCAAATCTCAGTGCCATTGCCACAGGTTTTTAAAATCAACCTGGCCGTGAATTATATGTACGCAGCCGTCAACATGTGCAAACAGTTTAGGGAAGGCCACACGTTTCACAAAGCTCCTTCACCCAACATCAGTGTGTGACCACAGCTGCACACACATCTGTATGAATGAAGAGTGGAACCTGTCGGGAGGGGGGGGGGTTTAGATCATTTAGATCATTCTTCAGCAGTTCTCATACACAAACTTTAAAAAAATTAATCTGATAGAATGTCACGCGCGGCACGGTGGCTTAGTGGTTAGCACGTTCGCCTCTCAGCGCTAGGGATTCCCGGTTCGAATCCCCATCTGGGTGGAGTTTCCATGTTCTCCCCGTGTCTGTGTGGGTTTCCTCCGGGTTCTCTGGTTTCCTCCCACAGTCCAAAAACATGGATCAAGTCAATTGAATTCTCCAAATTGCCCCATATAGAGTGTGTGTGTGTGAGTGAGTGTGTGCCCAGCGATGGATTGGCACCCTGTCCTGGGTCTGTCTGCCCAGCGCCCGAGACGTTCTCCCCTGGATGGGCGCCCCCCCGGCGACCCTAATAAAGGATAAAGCGGTAGATAATGAATGAAAAAAGAATGTCGCCGCTCGCGTTCAAACGGATGGTCTGCTGTGGGACGCCGACTCGGCAGATTGTTTTAGGAACAAATTAAGCACCTGCCTCCCGGAGAACCCTCTTACAGGAGCTCAGAACGTGGAAATGGACTTTTTCTCGGAGAACATAAGTTATAATGAGAGACACAAACCGATGGCGTTCAGTTCCACAGGGAGGAGGACGTCTCCGCCCGAACAGACCGCTCAATACAGTTCCTCTCGAAACCGCCGGTTCTAAACGCTCTGCCAAGAATATGTGATGAGTTTACAGAACACAAACGGAACCCCGTTTCCATGGTTACGAACCCAAACCATATCTGTACATTTACAATGAAGAGTCACTCACAATAGTACAGGGTTCTAGCCAAAGTGCAATAGTACAGGGTTCTAGGCTTGATTATTGTAATGCACTTCTTGCCGGTATCCCAAATTCCACCATCAGACCTCTTCAATTAATTCAGAACTCTGCAGCCCGACTCGTGTTTAACCAGCCCAAGCGAACTCACGTCACTCCATTACTCACTTCCCTCCATTGGCTTCCTGTAGCTGCTCGCATTCAATACAAGTCGCTGACTCTGGCATACAGAACCATTTCTGGATCTTCCCCCTCTTACCTTCACTCTATCTTTTCAAAATACACTCCGACTCGTTCACTTCGCTCCAGTGACGATTGTCGCCTGGCGATTCCACCTCACCGAGGAGCTAATTCTCATTCTGTGGCGTTCACCACTGCAAAATGGTGGAACGATCTTCCCAACTCTGTCCGTAAGGCAGAATCTTTAAACAGTTTTAAGAAACTACTTAAGACGCATCTATTTACCAAATACCTGTTATAAAAAATAAAAAATAAAAAAATAAAAAAAAAAAAAAAGGGGGGGGGGGGGGGCGCAGCTTCGAATAACAATCAGGTTGATGAACTTACAGTATAGTTGGTTTTCTCCATGGCTTCTGACTTGTGGTGTTCTCATTTGTAAGTCGCTTTGGATAAAAGCGTCTGCTAAATGACTAAATGTAAATGTAAATGTAAATGTAGGCAAAGCACAATAGCACAGGGTTCTAGGCAAAGTGCAATAGTACAGGGTTCTAAGCAAAGTGCAATAGCACAGCGTTCTAGGCAAAGTGCAATAGCACAGGGTTCTAAGCAAAGTGCAATAGTGCAGTATTCTAGCCAAAGTGCAATAGTACAGGGTTCTAAGCAAAGTGCAATAGTACAGTGTTCTAGGCAAAGTGCAATAGTACGGGGTTCTAGCCAAACTGCAATAGTACAGCGTTCTAGCCAAAGTGCAATAGTACAGGGTTCTAAGCAAAGTGTAATAATACAGTGTTCTAGGCAAAGTGCAATAGTACAGGGTTCTAAGCAAAGTGTAATAGTACAGTGTTCTAGGCAAAGTGCAATAGTACAGGGTTCTAAGCAAAGTGCAATAGCACAGGGTTCTAAGCAAAGTGCAATAGTACAGGGTTCTAACCAAAAGTTTTACCCCTAAAACTTTGATAGAACAATAAGAACAAACATAGTACAGGGTTCTCTGATCATCAGAGTGGACAGAGTAAAAACACTGGACTACAGAACGGAACTGTGGAACTACAGAGTCCATCTGTCTGATCACTGGAGGTGTTTTTGGAGAACGTGGAGACGGTCTGCGATGTAAATCAATAAAAACCAAAATGGAAGTGCGCAGTGATGCAGACGGAGATCAGGAGAACAGACGAAGGATAACGAGAGGGAGCAGGAGAGAAGATAAGGAGAACCAGCTTTAGAACCTGAACAGAATACGATATTCACGTCAGCTCTGCTGCGCTTCTTCAGAAAGGGTTTTCAGACATCTTCCATCGTATAGGACTTGGTGTGTGTGTGTGTATATGCAGTTCTGTCAGTGTGTGTGTGTGTGTATATGCAGTTCTGTCAGTGTGTGTGTGTGTGTGTGTGCAGTTCTGTCAGTGTGTGTGTGTGTGTGTGTGTATGCAGTTCTGTCAGTGTGTGTGTGTGTGTGTGTGTGTGTATGCAGTTCTGTCAGTGTGTGTGTGTGTATGCAGTTCTGTCAGTGTGTGTGTGTGTGTGTGTGTGTATGCAGTTCTGTCAGTGTGTGTGTGTGTGTGTGTATGCAGTTCTGTCAGTGTGTGTGTGTGTGTATGCAGTTCTGTCAGTGTGTGTGTGTGTGTGTATGCAGTTCTGTCAGTGTGTGTGTGTGTGTGTATGCAGTTCTGTCAGTGTGTGTGTGTGTATGCAGTTCTGTCAGTGTGTGTGTGTGTGTGTGTGTGTGTGTGTATGCAGTTCTGTCAGTGTGTGTGTGTGTGTGTGTGTATGCAGTTCTGTCAGTGTGCGTGTGTGTATGCAGTTCTGTCAGTGTGCGTGTATGCAGTTCTGTCAGTGTGTGTGTGTGTGTGTGTGTGTGTGTGCAGTTCTGTCAGTGTGTGTGTGTATGCAGTTCTGTCAGTGTGTGTGTGTGTGTGTATATACAGTTCTGTCAGTGTGTGTGTGTATGCAGTTCTGTCAGTGTGTGTGTGTATGCAGTTCTGTCAGTGTGTGTGTGTGTGTGTGTATATACAGTTCTGTCAGTGTGTGTGTGTATGCAGTTCTGTCAGTGTGTGTGTGTATGCAGTTCTGTCAGTGTGTGTGTGTGTGTGTATATACAGTTCTGTCAGTGTGTGTGTGTATGCAGTTCTGTCAGTGTGTGTGTGTGTGCAGTTCTGTCAGTGTGTGTGTGTGTATGCAGTTCTGTCAGTGTGTGTGTATGCAGTTCTGTCAGTGTGTGTGTGTGTATATGCAGTTCTGTCAGTGTGTGTGTGTGTGTATGCAGTTCTGTCAGTGTGTGTGTGTGTATGCAGTTCTGTCAGTGTGTGTGTATGCAGTTCTGTCAGTGTGTGTGTGTGTGTATATGCAGTTCTGTCAGTGTGTGTGTGTGTGTGTGTGCAGTTCTGTCAGTGTGCGTGTGTGTATGCAGTTCTGTCAGTGTGCGTGTGTGTGTGTGTGTGTATGCAGTTCTGTCAGTGTGCGTGTGTGTGTGTGTGTATATGCAGTTCTGTCAGTGTGTGTGTGTGTATGCAGTTCTGTCAGCGTGTGTGTGTATGCAGTTCTGTCAGTGTGTGTGTGTATGCAGTTCTGTCAGTGTGTGTGTGTGTGTGCAGTTCTGTCAGTGTGTGTGTGTGTATGCAGTTCTGTCAGTGTGTGTGTGTGTGTGTGTGTGTGTATACAGTTCTGTCAGTGTGTGTGTGTGTGTGTATGCAGTTCTGTCAGTGTGTGTGTGTGTGTGTGTATACAGTTCTGTCAGTGTGTGTGTGTGTGTGTATACAATTCTGTCAGTGTGTGTGTGTGTGTGTGTGTGTGTATATACAGTTCTGTCAGTGTGTGTGTGTGTGTGTGTATATATACAGTTCTGTCAGTGTGTGTGTGTGTGTGTGTATATATACAGTTCTGTCAGTGTGTGTGTGTGTGCATGCAGTTCTGTCAGTGTGTGTGTGTGTGTGTGTTGAAATGGTTCACTTCAGTACCTTCAGGTTCCTCTTGTTCTAAAGCTGACCCCGCTGTGAGAGCGCGGTTTCATAACTCGGATTGTGTTAGAACGACGCGCTCCTTCAGCGGAACCTTCAGCAGAACCTTCAGCAGAACATTCAGCGGAACCTTCAGCAGAACGTTTGGAGCCGAATGGCCCGTAAAGGTTAAACAGCTGGCGCTCCGGTTCTGAGGTTCTGATTAATTCGTGTCATTAGAGACGACTCGAGACGAATGGCTCTCAGACGGCTTCGTGAGCCGAGGATCAAAGGCTCGCTCCGATCGGCCCGCCACGCCGCCGTCTTCATATTCATATTCGGGCCGCGTCCCAAATGAGACGTCTGAGTCTGCTCCAGGGACCCGTGCTCTCTTTTTTTTTCTAAATCTGTTGCGCTCTTCATTAGAGAACTCTTCTGCCTCATCCATCTGAAAGTCACGCTCTGCGGTCAGTGGAGGTGATGTCATCGTTTTTTTGTCGGGGGGGGGGGGGCATCTCTCAAATACCTGAATAAGGGTTCTTTAATAAGGAAACGCCACAAGGACAAAAAGGTCTTAATCAGTGACATCAGGGGAATTAAGTCTTATAATTAAAGGTGAATAAAATCAGGCATTTTCAAAAAAAAAAGTTTGGGGAAGGCCCCTCACTAGAGCGCAGAACCTCTTTGGTTTATGTTTAATTTGTATAAGATCATAACTTTAAATCTCCCTCTGCTATTTTTCAGTACCTCCACTCCTCAGCATGTCTTTGGGTTCCACTCAGGCACAGGGAGGACATGCAGAACCTCACAGAAGTCGGATGACGTGGAAACGGCAACCTCTGCACCAATGAGCCCGCTCCCCCCAACCCCATTCCACACCTCTGACATGAACTGGAACTGCTACTCTGAGCCAGGTTTTCTCATCCAACATCGGTTCCCGACCTCAAAAGCCTTTCCAGAGAGGTGTGCAGAACATGTTAACATGCAATTCCACGAAAGCACCTGTAGGGGTCTCTATACCTTTGTCCACACAGTGTATGTAACCCGGTCAGCATCCATCAGAATCAGTAAACGGTTTAAACCTCATGACCCACAGCCGCATCGTTTAAACATCTCTAAACTCGGGTTTAAGCTCGAGGCTCAGGTTTAAACTAATCAGGGTTGGAGAAGGTAAAAAAAAAAAAAGGTAATCGTTAGGAAGAAAGAAAAGCGGCACTCGATGAATTAAAGGTGAAAGGGTATTTAGAGACATGCTCGGGAAAATAATTAGCATGTTCCTCGTTAGAACCCCCATTGCTGAAGTGCAGTTATTAAATCGGAGCAGCACTTAAAAATCGCACCAATTAAAAATGGCGCCGCTCGTTTCCCGCCGCTGACTTTTCTCGGGGGATGGGTTTCGTGTCTCGGCTCAAACCGGTGAATCGGCGCTCGCGAAGGAGAGCGCCAATAAATCAACGGTTTATCTGCTGAGTCGGGGGGGTTTGGTATTTTCTCCCGTTAATGACGTCCAGGTTGAGAACACGTCGGTGTTCGGAACCCACGACTTCCAACTCCGGCTCTTTAAAGAAAAGGACGTCGCGTCTGGAAGCAGCTTCATGAAGTTCTGTGTCTGAAGAACCTCATGAAGTGAGAGAGAGCCTCAGCGGGACGGGACGTGTTCTTACAGCAGCAAACCTCAAGAGGATTTGAGGTTCAGTGAGGAGGAGGAGGTGGAGGAGGAGGCGAGGTGAAATACAACAGTTCCACAATAATCCAGAGGCTTGACAGATCAGGGGAGAACGTTTCAGGCGCTGGGCAGATACACCCAGGACAGGGGGGCAATCCATCACTGGACACACACACACACACTCTATATGGGGCAATTTCGAGAACCCAATTGACCTTGAGCCATGTTTTTGGACTGTGGGAGGAAACCGGAGAACCAGGGGGAAACCCACGCGGACACTGGGAGAACATCCCAGCTAAACCCTCAATCCATCACAACCTGACCTTCCAAATTGATGGCTCCACAATCTCCCCAACTGATTCGGTCAGGAACCTTGGGTTCACAATAGACTCCCATCTTAAACTCTCTGATCATATTATCAAAAACGCCCATTCTTGTAGATTCCTTCTTTATAACATCAGGAAGATCAGACCCTTCTTGACGGAACATGCTACCCAACTGCTTGTTCAAGCCCTAGTCCTATCCCGGCTTGATTATTGTAATGCGCTACTTGCTGGTATCCCAACTTCCACCATCAGACCTCTTCAACTAATTCAAAACTCTGCAGCCCGACTCGTGTTTAACCAGCCCAAGCGAACTCACGTCACTCCATTACTCATTTCCCTCCATTGGCTTCCTGTAGCTGCTCGCATTCAGTACAAGACACTGACTCTGGCCTACAGAATAATTTCTGGATCTTCCCCCTCTTACCTTCACTCTATCTTTTCAAAATACACTCCGACTCGTTCACTTCGCTCCAGTGATGATTGCCGCCTGGCGGTTCCACCTCACCGAGGAGCTAATTCTCACTCTGTGGCGTTCACCACTGCAAAATGGTGGAACGATCTTCCCAACTCTGTCCGTAAGGCAGAATCACTAAACAGTTTTAAGAAACTACTTAAGACGCATCTATTTAACAAATACCTGTTATAAAAAAAAAAAATAAAAAAAAAAAGAGGGGGGGGGGGCGCAGCTTCGAATAACAATCAGGTTTGATGAACTTACAGTATAGTTGGTTTTCTCCATGGCTTCTGACTTGTGGTGTTCTCATTTGTAAGTCGCTTTGGATAAAAGCGTCTGCTAAATGACTAAATGTAAATGTAACATGCAAACTCCACCCAGATTGGGATTCGAACCAGGAATCCCTAGCATCAAATAAAGATAAAATTGCTAAAATGAATTCCATCCATCCATTATCACAACTTTATCCTCTACTAGGGTTGCATGGGGGGTTCCCCATGCCCATCCAGGGGAGAACATCTCGGGCGCTGGGCAGATACACCCAGGACAGGCCGCCAATCTATCGCTGGGCACACACTCACACAGACTCACTCACTCACTATGTGGGGCAATTTGGAGAACTCAATTGACCTTGATCCATGTTTTTGGACTGTGGGAGGAAACCCACAGGGAGAACATGCAAACTCCAGTGCTGAGAGGAGAACATACTAAGCCACCATGTGCCGCCCGCTAAAATGAATGATTAATGTTAATTATTGCATAATAATCAAACCATCCAAATGGTCTCATCCCTCATCATCATCATGTTCTACTGACTCAGGTTCCCTGTTGGCCGACCAGATATTGCCATCCTCCCGCCCGCCCACGCAGACATGTCCGCCGTCCTCAGGTGTTCTGATGTGCGTCTCCGCCGTCTCTCGGTTCTCTGACAGCGTCTCCGTCCTAACGAGTCGCGGGAGAATCATTTCCATTTTGATTTGCACCGAGATCGCAGCAAATCATCAATCATCTGCTTTTGTAATGCGACCAAAGAAGCCTCTTTATTTAAATCACTTCTGGCAACTTGAGAAACGTGGTGGAGGGGGAGGGGGTGGAGGGGAGGCGGGGGGGTAAGCAACACTCGCAGAAAAGCAGCATCTGTCGCCGCTTCCCGGAGGTAATTGGATGGGTGACCTGCAGCTCGCTTCAAACAGAGCCGGATGTGAATTATGCATCTCTGGCCCGAGAGCCCGTCTGGCGGCCCCGGCCCGGCCCTCGCGGAGACGCCGCCGTTTGATTTTCGTCCTCCCTCGATGATGATTGTTCATCACGCGCCGGCTCGGTTGTCTTCAGAGGTTTGGGCTGGACCTGCAGCCTCCCTTGATCTTCCATCCAAGGCTCGAGCCCTTTAACATTTTTCGTCTCCGGATCGTCCAGAACGCTGAGAGATGAAGCGGGTCTCGTTTTTTTTCGCTTCAAAAGGCCGTAATTGGGCTCGACTCTCCGCGCCGGGCGCCGCTCTGAAAGAATTCGGGATCGCCGAGAGCCGTTTAATGAACGCACGGGCCGTCGTTCACGTCTCGCACCGAGTGCAGGCGGCGGATAGAGGACAAGACGAAGGGCTGAGACGAACCTTCAGAGGAAGCTGAGAGATCGCCCGTCTAATGACGCAATCCGACGCTCTACACATCAGAATCCGACTCCGATCTCGGAGCATCGATGGACACGCGACCTTGGAAAACAAAAAAATGAAAGAATGAATCGATGTCTAAAGACAAATGCGAGACAAAACGCATTCCTCCGCCGATGCTTCAGAGTGAGGATCCGGCAACACCAAGGACACAAGTCCTCCGTAATTAAAGATAAATTCTTTCTTAAACCTCTACAACTTAAAAAACTACCTCAGATCCTTGCTATCTGGAGGACGGGCTTGGAAAAAAACAAACAATAAAAACGCCATTGAGATGAGCCGAGACGATTCACCGTTTTCCAATTAAAAACATTACAATTAATAAATCGTAAGAGCGGCGGCACGGTGGCTTAGTGGTTAAGCATGTTCTCCTCTCAGCGCTAGGGATTCCCGGTTCAAATCCCATTCCCGGTTCAAATCTGGGTGGAGTTTCCATGTTCTCCCCATGTCCGCGTGGGTTTCCTCCGGGTTCTCCGGTTTCTTCCCACAGTCCAAAAACATGGCTCAAGGTCAATTGAATTCTCCAAATTGCCCCATATAAAGTGTGTTTGTGTGAGTGAGTGTGTACCCAGTGATAGATTGGCGCCCTGTCCTGGGTGTATCTGCCCAGCACCTGAAACGTTCTCCCCTGGATGGGCATGGGGAACCCCCCCACGACCCTGGTAGGGGATAAAGCGGAAGATAATGGATGGATGGAAATCATAAGAGCGCCTCAAAATCGTCATGACAACATTCATACGGAAATAAATACATATTATGTCGGTAGCTGGAACTTTGCCATAACCTTTTAACTTTTTTAAACTTAACATGGATGTTTTTTGGTTTTTGTTTTTATTCTAGATAAAATAATAGAATCTAATATTTTGTGTTAATGTTCAGCAAAAGCACAGCGTTGTCCTTTTTCGATGACAAAAAAAGTTATTTCGTGTTTACATTAACTAAATAACAAACTTTAAGAATTATAATATATATATATATATATATATATATATATATATATATATATATATATATATATATATATATATATATATATATATATACACTCACCGGCCACATTATTAGGTACACCATTCTAGTAACGGGTTGGACCCCCTTTTGCCTTCCGAACTGCCTCAATTCTTCGTGGCATAGATTCAACAAGGTGCTGGAAGCATTCCTCAGAGAGTTTGGTCCATATTGACATGATGGCATCACACAGTTGCCCGCAGATTTGTCGGCTGCACATCCATGATGCAAATCCCCCGTTCCATCACATCCCAAAGATGCTCTATTGGATTGAGATCTGGTGACTTTGGAGGCCATTTGAGTACAGTGAACTCATTGTCATGTTCAAGAAACCAGTCTGAGATGATTCCAGCTTTATGACATGGCGCATTATCCTGCTGAAAGTAGCCATCAGATGTTGGGTACATTGTGGTCATAAAGGGATGGACATGGTCAGCAACAATACTCAGGTATGCTGTGGTGTTGCAACGATGCTTAATTGGTACCAAAGGACCCAAAGAGTGCCAAGAAAATATTCCCCACACCATGACACCACCACCACCAGCCTGAACCGTTGATACAAGGCAGGATGGATCCATGCTTTCATGTTGTTTCATCAGACCAGGCAACGTTTTTCCAATCTTCCATTGTCCAATTTCGATGAGCTTGTGCAAATTGTAGCCTCAGTTTCCTGTTCTTAGCTGAAAGGAGTGGCACCCGGTGTGGTCTTCTGCTGCTGTAGCCCATCTGCCTTAAAGTTCGACGTACTGTGCGTTCAGAGATGCTCTTCTGCCTACCTTGGTTGTAACTGGTGGCTATTTGAGTCACTGTTGCCTTTCTATCAGCTCGAACCAGTCTGGCCATTCTCCTCTGACCTCTGGCATCAACAAGGCATTTCCGCCCACAGAACTGCCGTTCACTGGATGTTTTTTCTTTTTCGGACCATTCTCTGTAAACCCTAGAGATGGTTGTGCGTGAAAATCCCAGTAGATCAGCAGTTTCTGAAATACTCAGACCAGCCCTTCTGGCACCAACAACCATGCCACGTTCAAAGGCACTCAAATCACCTTTCTTCCCCATACTGATGCTCGGTTTGAACTGCAGGATATTGTCTTGACAATGTCTAAATTGCCTAAATGCACTGAGTTGCCGCCATGTGATTGGCTGATTAGAAATTAAGTATTAACGAGCAGTTGGACAGGTGTACCTAATAAAGTGGCCGGTGAGTGTATATATATATATATATATATATATATATATATATATATATATATATATATATTAAGAATTATAACATTATTAAGAATTTTGATTCTTATTGCAGCAGATCGGTTAAATCCTGATACGGATCGGGTTCGAGTGGCCGCTGGTCTGCGGGGCGTCCGAATCGCGGTTGTTGATTTGATCTGATCTCGTGTTGGGAGCAACAGAACCGAGCGCCGGAGATTCGGGTTCCTGAATCACTTCAGTTCTGTCCTGTTCTTCCTCCATTAATGCTCGCATTGTTCGCTGCGTTTGCGCGCCATGCAAATCACAGAACAATTTTCTGTCTCGTCCTCCGGGGTTTCGGATAACGGCGGCGTCATTTGCATTCCGTGATCACGAAGATTAGAAAAAGAAAAGGAACCCAAAAAAAAACAAAAAACGAGAATTGCCTTTAGAATGAGTGTTAAATCACAAAGTTATCGGTTCTGCAGTCGCTCGGCATCTGATCAGAACACTGAACGGCCACTTTATTAGATACACATGTATGATATCAGCTCCACCGATTATACAGATGGACTCTGTAGTTCCAAAGTTACATTCTGTAGTCCATCTGATTCTTGGAACCCCATAAACCCGGGTGATGGAGGGTTCCACTATAAACTGTTGATGGTGTTCGTGTGGTGCACTGGTACGAGTGGATCAGACATACAAATGCTGCTGGAGATATTAAACACGGTCTAATCTGTGCAGTCAGACACTATAATGCGCCACCTTGTGGCTGTAAAGTCAGAGACAGCCAAGCCACAAACCACAGAGTAATTTATGAACTACAGCCTACAGCAGGTGGAGCTGGTGAGTGCAGAAACAATAAGGTGCAGTTCATAAAGTGACCACTGGGTGGACACACAGAGTAGAACTCATTCATTCATTATCTCCCGCTTTATCCTCTATTAGGGTCGCGGTGGGGTTCCCCATGCCCATCCAGGGGAGAACATCTCGGGCGCTGGGCAGATAGACCCAGGACAGGGCGCCAATCCATCGCTGGGTACACACTCACACACTCTATATGGGGCAATTTAGAGAACTCAGTTAAATTGATCCATGTTTTTGGATTGTGGGAGGAAACCGAAGAACCCGGAGGAAACCCACGCGGACACGGGGAGAACATGGAAACTCCACCCAGATGGGGATTCGAACCGGGAATCCCTAGCGCTGAGAGGCGAATGTGTTAACCACTAAGCCACCGTGCCGCCTCAGAGTAGAACTCAAACCTGCTATTCAAATTTCTATTTTATTTCCATCCAGGTGAATGGAATGACGACGTTCCCTCCACAAGGGGAGGGGGCGCTGATGAACCGCCAACCATGTAAGTTTTTGTTTGAGCTACTCTGATGATTAGGCGTAAACTGGACGCGCTGAAGTTATATAATAAGTTAAAAAAATATATAATAATGTAATGGATCTCGTACGATCAGGATGAATGTTTAATAGAAGAGGCGAGACTCATAACCTTCATCGCTTATTCATACGGTTTGTTTTCGTAAAAATACGGCAGAATGAAACGTAATTTATGGATGAAGAGACGGCGATTGTCTGAGGGTGTCTCATCTATATTTATGATTCAGATGATGATGTATTATTCTGATCCAGGCCGGAGAACCCAGTCGGTTCTACTGTAGAGCAGAGCGGCAGAAAGTACAGTGTACGAGTTTAAGATTAGAATTATACGTTTATTCATATAGTAAATTAAATTAAATTTGGTCCTTTAGCAGACAAAATTACGAGTATTCCAACTTGGTTAGGGGGTCAGAGCACAGGGCCCAGAGTGTTAATACAGTGCAATCAGAGTTAAGGGTCTTGCTCAAGAACCCACTGTGGAAGCTTTGAACCCACAACCTTCTGCTCGATATGCCAACACCGTAACCACTGAGCCACCACACCCCAGATACAGAACACACAGCCTCGTCCTGACCTCGGTTTGACGGATCTGATATTTAATTGTAATTAAATGAGAAGCGCCTGGTGAGAACACGACTGCTGCAGCCAGAAAACATGTGTTACCGCCGTTCTATAATCTCATGAACCCATCAGCCTCCGTGACCCGAGCTGACCGTCCCGGTGGGTAATGTTTTGCCCTGGGACCTGCCCATGTGCCCCTCACGTGACGTTCCCACACCCCGATTAGAGAAGCGTGCAGAAAGATGGAGGAAAATAGACTGGATTTGTTTGTGACACCAAATGAGACGAAATCTGGACGGACTATTTGAGTTCGGAGGTGATAATGAGGAGAAGCGAGCGCGAGAGCGAGCAGAGGAACTGTGGGAGAGTGCGAAGGAGAGAACTTCACTGGACACAGTTCTCCATTAAAACCCTGAAGGGTTCTGTATCTGAGTTTGAATTAAAAAAAAAAAAAAAAAACATACCAAAGTGACGGTGGCAGGAGGAACTCCCTCCATGGGTTTTTTTTTAAGAGGAAGGAACCTTGTGAGCACCGAGGCTCAGTGGGGGTGGAGAGTGGGGAGTTAACAGTGTAAAAATATTAATGATGTAAATGTTGATAAAGTCCAAGCACCTGGCCATGCATTTTGGACAAGTACACACTTCCAACAGTTTGGGGAAGGCCGGTGAAAGATCTTCACTGAGCCGCACAGCCGCCCGTCGGTTATCAACCAGACAGACAGAAAGAGCTGCTGTACCCCGAAACAACGGGATGATGGACCCAGGGAAGAAGATACCAAAGATTTGCTTAAAGAACGGGCGTCATTCGCACACCGCCGTTCTTCACATGTTTGGCAGGTGGCGCCGTACAGTCTGATTAGCACGCACTGCTCCTCGCTGCAGCCTCGGAGCTCATTCATGAACTGTCATCTCCTCCACACGAGGCCTGTTTTCATCTTTCACCCTCATTTACAACCCCCCCCCCCCCCAACATTCAGCTCATTTCTGTATGTGTTTCTGTGTATTTGTGTTTCTGTGTGTGTGTATCACTCTCTCTATGTGTATCTATCTCTGTATTTCTATCTGTGTGTGTGTGTGTCTATATGTGTATCTATGTGTACATCTATGTGTGTGTGTATATATCTATCTATATGTGCATGTGTGTGTATATCCGTGTGTGTTTCTCTTTATCTCTGTGTGTATCTCTCAGCATGTATCTATCTATCTGTAAGTCTCTGTGTGTATCTGTCTGTGTGTCTGTATGTGTGTGTGTGTGTGTTTGTTTATCCCTGCAGTTATCAGATTGGAATTTTTAATCAGTGTTTTAAAGCTGCACTGAAATTGAGCTTTTACAGCCAATAAGAACAGAAGGGCAGGAGGGCAGGTTGTAGTGTGTAACCTGGGTACAGTTTGGGGTGTGTGTGTGTGGGGGGGGGGGGGGGGGGGGGGGGGGGATGGTTACAGTGACATTGCTGTTTTAATTCTGTTCACGTCTGCATTCTGAGGTTTATAACAGAAAACAAACAGACTTTAACGTCCTTTTGCTCGTCCACTTCAAAAAGCACACCAACGGAGACGATCACACGCCCTACAAACCTGTAAAGTGTGGAGGCCTCGTCCCAAAAACAGCAGAAGGAGGTACATTTTGAAAGCATGAAATAATAAGAAGAAGAAAATGAAGAACAGTAAGTTAGCTTTGACAATATTGACGAGCGTTTACATCATTTAACATCAAGGACCTCATACATCACAACATACGTCCCTCTGCAGACACAAACCTCAAATGATTTATAAAGCACCCCAGCTTTATGGCTGGGATCAGAGTACAAGGTCAGCCAGGACACCGGAACCCCCAGGAGCAGTGAGGGTTGAGGTTTTAATTATGAAACCACAGTGGTAACTTTTAATGGATTTAGGGTTTGACCCCCTCCCTTTAAACTGCCCCACACCCCACCCTCTGCGCTACTGTACCTTAAACCTCCTGAATTTTAGAAATACCATGATCGCGGAATGAGCCTGCTTTCTTTCTTGAACCTATACTGCCCTCTAGTGTCTAAAGTTGTAAAGTTCCAATACTTTCAGTTTTCAAATTAAGATTTCGTTGGAATCCTTAGAAATTTGTGAATAAAAACCTGGCTTGCCATCAAAAAAACCTCTTTATTCCATAAACATTATACCACACATAGAAAAGAAAAACATTAATTATTTTATTATTTTAAATAGAAACAAAACCTATTTTTAATGGCCACAAACACATTTGTGAGATCAGACACTGATGCTGGATGAGAGGACCTGGCTCACAATCCTGTCCTAGTTCACACCATAAGCGTTCAGTGGGTTGATTTAAGTGGGACAGTCAAGTTCTATACCCTCAGCCAACCATATTTTTATAGAACGTTGCTTTGAGCAGTGGTACAGTCACGCAAGAAATGGAAAGGACCTTCCTTAAACTGATAACACAAAGTTAAAAACATACTATTGTCTAAATTTCATGACAATTTCATGATTTTAGACAACAAAAATGAATTAGACACTGGAGTTTAGTGGAGCTGTTTCTATATAGAGTATAACCACGATCATCTAAATAAAGTGCAAGCTGGATATAGAAAACCACATTGTTCCAGGAGGCCTGTCCACATTCCAAAACTAAACCTTAACAGCAAAAAAAACCCTGCAGGTTCAACCAGCAGAACACAGACATACTGCTCTGATAAAAGCAAACCTTACCTGCAGCATCGACGGAGCTGGAGAACAACCGGCTGATGGGAACCTCACGGGGTGCAACATGCTCTGGGGTTCGAGCACAGAGCACATTGGAGTGAACACCTAAACGGAGGAAGGAATTCCACAAGTTAGTGAGAAATTCCGGAGGAGTTCAACATTAAAAGGAGTTTTTTTTATATAAACTGTAATAGAACTGAGAGCTGAGCCGACCTCACAACTTGCACATCGGTATAGATCTATACTATGCAATATTGTTTATTGTATAGTGTTTAAAGTCTGTATATATATATTGTTATGTGTAAAATAATAAAGCCGACACCTTCCACACCACATTCCTTGTGTGTATAACTCCATTGGCCAATAAATCTGATTCTGGTTCTTTATACCCAGTATCCCTGATATCCATTGCTAATAAAGTGGCAACTATTACTGCTATATTTATAGTGCCTATAAAAATTATTTATAAGTATATTGCTTTGCTTAACGAAGCACATATTATTGTATTACTTTTGGTTATTTAGCAGACGCTTTTGTACAAAGCAACTTACAAAATATCCCAAATTAATGGTTGGAGTCAGAACACAGGGTTCTGTGTAACCCTGGGTCTTTACGCCAATGACCCACAGTAGTCATTCTGGTGGACCTGGGATGCGAACCCACAACAGCCTAACCACTGGGCTACACAAGATTTTGACTTCATTTATATATATATATATATATATATATATATATATATATATATATATATATATATATATATATATATATATATATATATTACACTTTACAGATTACTTTATATGTATAGTTTTTTCTTTTACTTTTTAAACATATTTCTTCACAAAAGCTGCTTACAATCTATGCTGTTTATAATCTACAAACAATGTGCTGTGATTAACATAATTTATCAAATTTGTGGAAATTAAATCTAATTTTGACATTTTACAGTAAATCACACTTAACGTGTCAATGTCCATGTTTTGGATTTTCTGTGGAAAAAACATAAAAATAAATCAATAAAAATCTATTTTTTTATCTTATCAGCTGAGCTGGAATCCGCCTTATCTCAGGAAACTGGACATTTCCTGCACGTCTCATCACTAAACCTCTGGGACCGTCCTGTGTTGCACTGTACAGAGGTCATGATGACGTGAACGAACAGCCGAATAAAATGCTGTAGGTGGAATTTTTAAGTAAAATCTAAACAAAGAATTTAATTGAAATAATAATAAAAAAAACATTCCTGATGATGGTGCGTTCATCACGGTGTGAATTAAAATAAATGAACGGCACCTGAAGGTGGAGGTGCAAAAACAATTTGGCTGAATTTATTGTATAAAATCTGAGCGTTAAAGTTGGTCCGACTGGGAATCAAGGAAAACTTATTGTGTTGTGACAAATGTATAATCCATCCATCCATCCATTACCTTCCGCGTTGTCCTCTACTAGAGTCGCGGTGGGGTCCCCCATGCCCATCCAGGGGTGAACGCCTCGGGCGCTGGGCAGATACACCCAGGACAGGGAACCAATCTATCGCCAGGTGATAGATCTATCACTCACTCACACAGACACACTCTATATGGGGCAATTTGGAGAATTCAATTGACCTTGATCCATGTTTTTGGACTGTGGGAGGAAACCGGTGAACCCGGAGGAAACCCACGCGGACACGGGGAGAACATGGAAACTCCACCCAGATTGGGATTCAAACCGGGAATCCCCAGTGCTGAGAGGAGAACATGCTAAACCACTAAGCCACCGTGCCATACAAATGTATAATATTTTGTGAATAAAGGTTAAGAAAACATTGCGGTTGTTACTTCGTTTTGTTTTTAATTGCGTTTTTCTTTGATTTGTCATAAATATTGCAAAACCTTGATATTTTTTTAATGAGAAAAGGTCAGGAAATTAAAACGAACAATAATATTTACCTGAAGATATTATATATATACACAGCTGCTCGTTATTATTAATTAATATTGTAGATTAAATCTGAGAATCCATGCTCGTTTATTCAGAACTAATAAACATTAATGACAGATTTTTCTCAGGTTTCTGATAAACGACGTTATTTGTGACTCATTAGGATTCACTTTTTAAAATCTCATTAAAAAAATTTGTGATTTCATAATAAGGAAGTTACGCCACAGTGCGGTTTAAAAGGTAAAAACCTCAAAGGTTAACAGTGTAATTATCTGATTCATAAGACAAACATATAACGAAGCAAACACACCTGCCCAGGTGTTTCAGGACGTCCTGTGACCTTTCAGGTACACACTGTTCTCACCTCCACATCGCTTCGCCTCGTTTCATATCGTTATTATCTTGCTAAACTGTTGTTTTTCTTAAAAACTCTCTCAGCAAATTAAAAAAAAAAAAACATTAAATCTCCCGCCGAGTGCACGCGGCACTCTCACCCGCGTCACCATGGACAGAAGCGAACGTGCACGGCTCCGACTCTGTAAGACCTTCAGAAGCCGTCAGAGAACCCGAGATACGACCAATAAAGACGGGTTAGGACGCGTGTTACTGCAACATACCACGTACTTGTCTAAGTGATGCGGAAAAATAATTAAAAACTAAATAAAAAGCATGCTTAGTGGTTAGCACGTTCGCCTCTCAGCGCTAGGGATTCACGGTTCGAATCCCCATCTGGGTGGAGTTTCCATGTTCTCCCCGTGTCTGCGTGGGTTTCCTCCGGGTTCTCTGGTTTCCTCCCACAGTCCAAAAACATGGATCAAGTCAATTGAATTCTCAAAATTGCCCCATATAGAGTGTGTCTGTGTGAGTGAGTGTGTGCCCAGCGATGGATTGGCGCCCTGTCCTGGGTCTATCTGCCCAGCGCCTGAGACGTTCTCCCCTGGATGGGCATGGGGAACCCACCGCGACCCTAATAGAGGATAAAGCGGGAGATAATGAATGAATGAATAAATAAAAAGCAGGTGTTTTGGCGAAGTGTGAAACTGCAAACACGAGCGGCCGTTTTGGATCCGGAGTGACGAGTAGCAAAGACACGTTTGCATAAAATAAGGCACAACTGCAAACCAGTATAAAAAATACGACTTTGCATCCATTACCTTCAGCCTTATCCTCTATTAGTGTCGCGGGGTGGGGGTTCCCCATGCCCAGGGGAGAACATTTCGGGGGCTGGGCAGATACACCCAGGACAGGGGGGCAATCTATCACTGGACACACACACACTCTATATGGGGCAATATGAAGAATTCAATTCACCTTGATCCATGTTTTTGGACTGTGGGAGGAAACCGGAGAACCCTGAGGAAACCCACGCGGACACACAGGGAGAACATGGAAACTCCACCCAGATTGGGATTCGAACTGGAGCCTGTCCCTGCACTCTGAAACATTCTGAACAGGTCACCAGTTCATCACAAGGCAGACAGCTTTATTTAAATATTCACAACATGAACAACTGTCTGGATCTGGACTGTAATGAGCAGGAACTTCTGCAGGAACCCAGAGGGACACAGGAACAAACAAACAGAAATTACCCAGAGATCATAATCAGAGCCTTTTGGAATGGTCATCATCATTGTCAGCATAGAAAGGCTAGGTTTTACTAATAGTCAACCAAATATGCTGAACCAATCAGTTTTACATGAAGTCTGCTGTGATTAGGATGCATTTATGTCATTTAAATGAATTAATTAAGAAATAATGGATATAAAAATGGCATAATTAAGAAAATTGTTGTAAAAAAATAAATAAATAAATACTCTGAACTCATTCTTCTGCTTAGTCCTCTATTAGGGTCCATCCAGGGGAGAACTTTTTGGGTGGCAAACACACTAAATGGGGCAATTTAGAGCATTCAATTTACTTCCATGTTTTTGGACTGTGGAATGAAAACGGAAAACCCGGAGGAAACCTATGCAGACATAGGGAGAACATGACTAGTACATGGATACCTCCATCCCCATCACTGAGAGATGGCGTGTTATACTCTGAACTTATAAATGATTTTTTTTGTATGTTTGCATTTTTATTCGTGTGCAGCCGAAGCTGTAGTCAGCGGTTCACACAGCAGCACCGTCAGTCCTCCAGCTTAGCAATCATTAATAAATAATGTAAACAAAATAATCACATGGATTTATAAAGCGCAGCATCATTTCTGAAATAGCTCCTCAGAGATGCAACTTATATATAATATATGTATAACCTCAGTGCTAACAGCATGATTAAGTCAGTGTGTCTAGAGGTATATATATATAACCCTGTGGGGACCAAAACCTTTTCACACACTCATATGTGCTATTCCTTATTGTATGGGGAGGAGACATGGTGGCTTAGTGGTTAGCATGTTTGCCCCATCGCGCTGGGATTCAGGTTTGAATCCCAATATGGGTGGAGTCTCCAGGGTTAGTTAAGCCTCTGTATAAATGAATGAATGGAAGTCTATGGGAAGTCCTCAAATAAACATTTGAACACAACCACACGTTGCTGTTTTGTTTTAAGTAGCCATAATGTTCTAATAGACCAATAAACGTAAATGAATTGAATATTAATTGTCTGTTTTTTTGGGGTAAATGGCCAGATGCCCTGAACTGAGCAGACAGCATCCATCCCTGTTAACTTATTTTAACTTCATATTTAATTGCCCCATGAGACTGTAACATTGCCCTCCGATTTGAAACGGGATTCCTGATAAATGGCTGTGATAAACAAACATCCACATACTTCAGAGCGGCACAGACACTACACCCAACCCCACTGACCCAAAACATCAGGACCCAATCCGTCCACACGGCCCCCGTAAAAATAAACACAGACACCAAAAATAAATATCTACACCTGCGGAAATACCACAGAGAGTCATGAAAATACTACAGTGGGACGTGGTGTCACTTTCACAATGACACTGTGACAATGACAAAACGAACTTTTAAAGAATTTGGTGCATGCTGTACAGATTTAAACCTGTTAAATAATTAGTTAGACTTTAATTACCTGCTCCACCACGTGAATCACTGAGGGAGGAAAAATCAGTATTTGGTTGAAGCTGCCTAGCGATAGATTGGCGCCCTGTCCTGAGTGTATCTGCCCAGCACCCAAAACGTTCTCCCTTGATGAGCATGGGGAACCCCCCGCGACCCTAATATAGGATAAAGTGGAAGATAATGTATGAATGAATGAATGAATGGTTGAAGCTGTTAACTCACAACTAAAGCAACCTACATCAGTGTGCCAAAGTCTTAATTCCATAACATCTTCGTCATTCTAATGTAAATGGTGATTAATCATGTTACTCGCTCAGTATTTGTTGCTCGTTATCCATTCTGTCGTCAAGCTAACCTGCTTTTCTGGTCTAGTACACGTTGTACTGTTGATCCTGTATAAATCTCCAGATGAGAATTAAATGAACCCAAACTTGTTTTAATTTAAGCCTGATCTGTGAGGCTGCAGTGAGCCAGTGTCTGCAATCATTAACTCATTTACTACCTAAACTAAACTCTCTTGTGATCAAAATTTTATCCCATCACTCTACGACATCCACTCCACTCTAAAAATAATTACCAACAAAAGATGTCAAAAAAATTTTGTGGAAGATTGAAACCTTAATGTGGCATCAATAAAATTACAAGTACCTTTCAAACAGTCATGCATTTCACTACTTTGATTTGTGCACACTGGAAAGAAAAAATGGGCCTTCCCCAAACTGTTTTCACAATATTGGAAGCAACCCATCCATCCATCCATTATCTTCCGCTTCATCCTCTACTAGGGTCGCGGGGGAGGGGTCCCCATGCCCATCCATCCCAATCTATCGGGGAGAACATTTCGGGCAAATTGCTGGCAGTTTTTTGGATGTGGGACAGAACCCAGGACAGAACGGGGAGAACAAAACTATCGCTGGAATCCCCAGGACTGACAGGCGAACTCACCAAAATGCTCCCAGCTAGATAATGGTGTTTGGTGATTGTACACATTTATGGCAGTGGAATGACTGAAACACCCGGATTCCGTGTCCCACCCGGGGCCGTCATAGGCTTGTGGTTAAGGAACCAACCTTGTGACCTGAAGGTCCCCGGTTTGATTCCCAATCCCACCAGTTACCGTGGCTGAAGTGCCCTTGGGCAAGGCACCTAACCCCAATTGCTTCCCGGGGGCCATATTCAAAGCTGCCCACCGCTCCGGGCACGTGTGCTCACTTCACCAGTGTGTTTTTTTCTCACTGCGTGGATGGGTTAAATGTGGAGGACAAATTCCTCTGTTTGTGTACGCACAGTAGACAAAAAAAAATCACTTTTTCACTCAAAGTTTAAGGGGGTGTTCCAAAACTTTTGTCCATCTTGTGTATGATGGATCACTTTTTACACTGCGGTGTTGGTTTTTTCACAAAACACTCTATATAACAAACACTCTAATAACAAACTGCCCATCCTTCAGCATCCATCAAAACCCCACCCTGCACACGCACGGTCAAAACATCCAGACCTATCATTTAAAACCGCGCTCTTAATCCACGCCTTCCATCGGGCGGCGCAGTTCTGCAGACAGACAGACAGACTGACTGAGCGCAGTTGGCGTGATGCGCAGCGTGGAGGCGACGGGACGCGCGTGGCCGTGGCGGCTGCTGGCGCCGGTGCTGGTGGTCGCGTGCGCATGTTGCGCGCTGGCGGCCGAGTGGGAGATCACGCTCCTGCACACTAACGACGTCCACGCACGCGTGGAGGAGACCAACAAGGACTCGGGGAAGTGCAGCACGGGGGAATGCTTCGCTGGAGTGGCGCGGCGCTTCACCAAAGTCCAGGAGATCCGACGCAGCGAGCAGAACGTGCTGCTGCTGGACGCCGGGGACCAGTACCAGGGAACCGTCTGGTTCAACTTCTACAAAGGAGCCGAGGCTTCGTTCTTCATGAACAAACTGCGTTACGATGCCATGGTGAGTCACAGAGATGCAACATGTTATTACCGAAGTCTACTGTAGCTAGAAACAAACTAAAAAAAAAAAAAGAAAATCAATGAAGTTTTGAATAATGACCTACGCATTTGCCCCGTTGAATTAAAACGAGAGCTGATGGTGAGGGGTAGCTTTTATTCAAAAGTGCAAATCATATAAATAATGTTGGATGAAGTCAATAAAACCTGCCCACGTCAGCCTCCATCATATACAAATCCGTGTGAAAAGAAAGACTACTTAATATTAATAATAGTAATAATAATAATAATAATAATAATAATAATATCGATCTTGGTTGCACGGTGGCTTAGTGGTTTAGCATGTTCTCCTCTCAGCACTGAGGATTCCCGGTTTGAATCCCAATCTGGGTGGAGTTTCCATGTTCTCCCCGTGTCTGTGTGGGTTTCCTCCGGGTTCTCCAGTTTCCTCCCACAGTCCAAAAACATGGATCAAGGTCAATTGAATTCTCCAAATTGCCCCATATAGAGTGTGTCTGTGTGAGTGAGTGTGTGCCCAGCGATGGATTTGCGCCCTGTCCTGGGTGTATCTGCCCAGCGCCGAAACGTTCTCCCCTGGATGGGCATGGGGAACTCCCCCGCGACTCTAATATAGGACAAAGCGGAAGATAATGAATGAATGAATATCAATCGCCCAGAATTAAGTCCTAAATTCATTTTAATAATGACCTACGCATTTGCCCCGTTGAATTAAAATGAGAGCTGGAGGTGAGGGGTAGCTTTTATTTAAAAGTGCAAATTATGTAAATAATGTTGGATGAAGTCAACAAAACCTGCCCACATCAGCCTTCCGTGTGGAATAGAAACTATAGAACATTATTATTATTATTATTATTATTATTATTAATATTAAGTAATGTCAATCTTCCCAGAATAAATTCCTAAATTCATTTTAATAATGATGTCAGCAGATTAAAGCAGATTTGGGATTCTTGAAAGGCGCTATATAAATGTAACTTATTATGATTATTATAATTAAAGTTGTAATTTTATGATGCAATCAAGGACTGCGTCCGAAATCACAGACTGTACTGTAGGAACCCATTCTAATTGGGTAGGGATTGTAATAATTTAGGGGTTCTAAGGTTCTAGTAAGTTTTTTTTTTTTTTTTTTTTAAGTGGTAGGCTTTTAAAGTCAGAAAGTGCGTCAGTCGCACAACCTCACAACCTCAGTTGCATCACCTCCACCACATTCACCTCCACCACATTACAAACAGCATGTCGGCGTAAGACGTCTCACTTCGAAGCGATGACGTGATTCGGCGTGGGACGTGGTGTTTGATTTGAATTTGTACTCCTGCGTTTGTGTCGTAATTCCACTTTATCTGATTTAACTCCTGACTTTTTAACATTCCTCATGTTTAAGGATGTTTATCATTCTGTGTTCTCACAGCGTTTCACTGGTTTCGCGTTCTGTGTGTTTGTGATTTCAGATACAGATGTTTAGGATGGGGGCGGCACATAGTGGCTTAGTGGTTTAGCATGTTCTCCTCTCAGCGCTGGGGATTCCCGGGTCGAATCCCAATCTGGGTGGAGTTTCCATGTTCTCCCCGTGTCCATGTGGGTTTCCTCCGGGTTCTCCGGTTTCCTCCCACAGTCCAAAAACATGGATCAAGGTCAATTGAATTCTCCAAATTGCCCCATATAGAGTGTGTTTGTGTGAGTGAGTGTGTGCCCAGTGATAGATTGGCGTCCTGTCCTGGGTGTATCTGTATCTGTACCTGGGTGTCCCCCCCCCCCCCCAATACATGGATGAATGTATTGAGTCACATCTGTAATCATTGGCTGTTTCAGTCTCATTATTACAGCTGTGTAGAATTAGGCAACTAGAAATGTAATTTGAAGAACTGAGTGCTTTGGATTAACAGTTTGAGGAAGGCCCTTGTTTATTCCAGACTGCATGTCTTTAAAGGTACGAGGGATTTCTACAGAAGCGTCCTCACATGCCTAACAAGTTAAATATTCATGAGAATGCATGAATCCTGTACTGCAGATAACTGATGCAACTAAAACGCCCTAACGCCCAACGCCAACCCAACCACTTCACATCAGGGTGGGGGCGGTTGGATCGGCATGAGGGCTGGTCGGGTCGACATGGAGCATTTTAGTTGCATCAGTTAGCTGCTGTGCAGGAGTCATGCATTCTCATGAATATTTAATAAAATTTAATAAATATGAATATTTGAATATTTAATAAATATTTATTATATATTTATAATATTTAATGAATATTTAATAAAATTCTCCGGTTTCCTCCCACAGTCCAAAAACATGGATCAAGTCTATTGAAGTCTCCAAATTGCCCCATATAGAGTGTGTGTGTGTGTGTGTGTGTGAGTGAGTGTGTGCCCAGCGGAAGATAATAAATGAATGAATGGATTTAAGCATGTGGGGACCACATAAGTGTGCCACCATTTCAAATCAATCACCCATCCCACACTTCAATCCTCACATTAATCTTCATCCTCCTTTTGTTTTAAAAGTCTTAATTCCATAACATCTTCGTCATTCTAATGTAAATGGTGATTAATCATGTTACTCCCTCAGTATTTGTTGCTCGTTATCCATTCTGTCGTCAAGCTAACCTGCTTTTCTGGTCTAGTACACATTGTACTGTTGATCCTGTATAAATCTCCAGATGAGAATTAAATGAACCCGAACTTGTTTTAATAAAAGCCTGAGCTGTGAGGCTGCAGTGAGCCAGTGTCTGCAATCATTAACTCGTTTACTACCTAAACTAAACTAAGCTTTAGCCGGATTAAGAGTAATTTCAGATTGTTAACTTCTTTGTCTTTTACATTTTCGAGGTTTTAAACAAGCAACCTGAATTAATGAACACTCGCAACGTTAAGGCCGAAGTTCGGTACCGTTGAGATGTTTGGACAGTGGACCTTACCTAAGGAGGCTCGTCTTCGTACCACCCGCCCGCCGTTCTTACAGAAACAAAGATGGAAGGTTACGGCCGCAACCTCAATGGCAAATAATATGTGCCAGGGTTAAGATCTAAAGTAAAGATCCAAAATACTGCCCACTGGACCGAGTGCTGGAGGAAGATATCAGGGAGTGAGACCATCCCGGGTTGGCATGTTGGCGAAGTGGTTAGTACATCTGCCTCTCAGCGCTGGGGATCGAGGTTTGAAACTCGATCTTGGTGGAGTTTCCATGTTCTCTCCATGTCTGCGGGTATTTCCTCAGTGTTCTCCACTTTCCTCCATCATTCACCATGAATTCAAAGGAAATCCATTCATCTCATTATCTTCCACTTAATCACTATGAGGGTTGTGTGCTAGGTTCTATCAACGGGGAGAACGCTGGGTAGATACACCGAGGACAAGGCATCAATCTATCACTGGGCACACACTGACTCACACCAACACACACTATATTGGGCAATTTGGAGCTTTCAATTCATCTTGAATCCATGTTTTTGGACAATGGGAGGAAACCCCCAAAGGCATGAGGAGAACATGGAAACTCCACCCAGAGTGGGACCATTATCTTCCGCTTTATCCTATATTAGGGTCGTTCTCCCCATGCCCATCCAGGGGAGAACGTTTCAGGCGCTGGGCAAATACACCCAGGACAGGACGCCAATCTATCACTGGACACACACTCACACACACAGACACACTCTATATGGGGCAATTTTGAGAATCCAATTGACTTGATCCATGTTTTTGGACTGTGGGAGGAAACCGGAGAACCCGGAGGAAACCCACGCGGACACGGGGAGAACATGGAAACTCCAACCAGATGGGGATTCGAACCGGGAATCCCTAGTGCTGAGAGGCGAACATGCTAACCACTAAGCCACCGTGCCGCCCTGAACCTGGAATCATGATTCAGAACTGAAAACCAAGCCAAAACCTTGCGGCGCAGTTGAGTCACGTCTTCAGGACATGTCAGTTCTGTTATTCTGTTCTCCAGCTTCGTATCTCTTTCCCACAGCGGTCCCTCCTCCGCTGGGCTGATGACTGAAATAATTTTCTGGGACAGATGTTGAGCCTCATGATGACCTCACTGTGATCCCTCAACCGGTCCTTAATCACAGGACGAGGCCACCGGGCCCCCGGGAGCCTGATTACGCCTCTGAACCAGAATTTGTGACAAACAGTTTACTGTAAAAGTTAAAAACATGAGAACGACGGTGACGACCGACGTCTATAAATCTCCCAAGTGGTGAACTGGCCTAATTTAAGTCTTCAAACTATGCTACAGAGCCGTGTGAGTGTTGGTTCCTTAAACCATGATGTTCCATCGGAACACAAACTGAATGTATGAGTTGAGAACTTTTGGGTCCGATGAGTCACGCCGCCGCCTCTGTACCCAGAACTCGGAGAAAAGGGCATGCGGCTTAAAATAAGTTGTTTATCTGGACATTTCCATCATTAGTGGAACTTCCCGTTTGGTTCTGGTTCCATTGTCGCAGGTGAAGTGGTGCAAAACAATTAGGTGGCTGGCAGACATGGACACCCCGTACCAACCTCCTGTCATCATACGGCCACCTGGGTCATCATTACGGAGCCGGGCGTATTTTTTTGTATTTTTGTCGTAGTCGTTTGGGGACGGCCACGGTAGGTAAACATCGAAGGGCGTTTTCCCAACGCGGGTCAGATTTTCCACGCTTCGGGAACACGTCGGATACGCCGCTTTGTTTCTGCGAGGCCTGCTCGGCATTTACGTGAAATTTCGGGGAAGCCGGACGGCGTGGGGAGTCTTTCATGTGAGGGAGGTCTTTCATTAGCTTTAACAGGCGTGGAGGGCTTAACCCCCGTGGTGGGGCTGCAGCGGCGGGCGGGGAACTCTCACCTGTGCAGAACATGGCTTTAAATCTCTTCAGAAGCCAGTTCAGTGCATTGTGTTGCGTTTTTTTAAGATCTTCAAACAATTAAACCAGCTTTACTTACTGCTTACACGTCGTTTGTTTGCGTTTGTGTTCCCTCGCGGTTCTCGCCGCTTCCTTCAGGCAATCGGGAACCACGAGTTCGACAACGGCGTGGACGGTCTCCTGCCGTTCCTGCAGCAGGTGAACTGCACCGTTCTCAGCGCCAACATCAAGCCTGTGGGAACCAAGAAGATGGGGTATTACGTTCCCTCCACCATCTTCACTGTCGGCGGCGAAAAAGTGGGAATCGTAGGATACACGACCCGAGAGACGCCAGCTCTGTCCATGCCAGGTATCAGCTATCAGCATTTAGGGGTTTTTTTTTGTTCGTCTAAGTAACGCTTGGATATTAATGTCACATACTCATTGTTTGGGTTTGTTTTCAGGACCCGATCTGTACTTCGAGGATGAGGTCACTGCCATACAGAGAGAAGTTAATAACCTCACCACCCTGGGCGTCAACAAGATCATCGCACTGGGCCATTCTGGATTCGCCACGGATAAGGAGATCGCCAGGAGGGTTCGGGACGTGGACGTCGTCATCGGGGGACACACAAACACTTTTTTATACACAGGTACACGGTGTTCTGGAAACGCTGATGCCGGCAAACTAAAACTGAGCTGATGATGTCATGACGAGCATCGTCCGTATTGATTTGATCGTTTCCTGCTGATGCTGACCGACTATGGGGGCTATCCAATGTTATCCTAACAATTTAATAACCAAGTCATTAATAACCATATTTTATTATCCTCTCCTGAGAACTGAAAAATAAATGTGTCATCCAATTTAATCCACGACTATTGAGGGGAAAATAAACTTAAACTTTTTTTTTTAATTATTTTTATTTATAAAAAAAAAAATTGTCCATTGAAGTGGACATAAAGACCATTTTTATATTAAAAGCGAGCCGGGCTTAAAATACAACAAGCAAATTATTAAAAAAAAATTTCTACTGTAATGTATGTAAAACTAATGTCCATTACGGAAGGGTTTGTTCTCAGGGGGATACGGCCTTATAATAAAACAGAAAACCGATGCATGTGTATGAGCTAACACACGTCGCCCTCAAATCCGTGATCTCAGCTCCACGACAGAAAGCAGTTCCAAAAATACACAGAGGTTCCTAAAGGAACTCCATCTCTGTGATTTGTAACAGCTGCGAATGCCTTGCTTTCTACACTTGTGTCTCATTCAATTTACCTTGAATCCATGAGTTTAGACTATGGGAGAAAACCAACATGGACACAGGGAGGACATGGAAACTCCACCCAGATTGGGATTCGAACCTGAATCCCCAGTGACGAGAGGCGAACGTGCCGACCACTATGCCACGGCGCCGCCTTAAATGATATTTTTATACAGAGGGAAGTTGCAGCACAGATTATTTTTGTAGACGTCTCAGACGTTCTGTCATTCGTTTATTATTTTTGCTTTATTCTATTTTAGGGTGGGGGGGGTGCGCTGTGCATATACACCTAGGACAGAGCGCCAATCCACTGTTGGGCACACACTCACTCACACACACACCACATGGGGCAATTTGGAGCAGTCCAATCAGCTTGAATACATGTTTTTGGACTGTGGGAGGAAACTGGAGAACCACATGGACAGAGTGGGAACATGCAAACGCCACACAGATCGGGATTCGAACCTGGATCCCCAACACTGAGCGCCCGCAAGATTTAGAATTCAAAGTTTCCGAGTTCCTAACGTCGTTTGTGTCTTTAAACCTCGTCCAACCGCGGACTTTGACAGGCAGCTGTTTAAAGGTCTATAAATATACGCAGGTGGAGGCCATAAGAACGCAGAACATGCGGAGATCGGGAACATGTGCTGTGGACTGATATAGGGCGTATTTAATAGTGTATTGTAAATCATGTAAATCAGTGAAGGTTGGATTTAGAACCCTGGGTTCTATAAAACAAACCTAAAGCGTGAGAGTAGATCAGTCTTGCTTGCATTATCATTTGGATTCGATTTAACGAAATTCCAGAGAACCCGTCGGAGCACATGTCGGAGCACATGGAAATAATCAACCAACATATACCCCAAAGTCCATCACGATGTAGAGCTATAGAGACACAGACCAAGACTGGATTTAGTATGTTTTACTAAAACTTAAAATAAATTAATTAAGGGGCGGCACGGTGACTTAGTGGTTAGCATGTTCTCCTCTCAGCGATGGGGATCCAGGTTTGAATCCTGATCTGGGTGGAGTTTGCATGTTCTCCCCGTGTCCGGGTGGGTTTCCTCTGGGTTCTCCGGTTTCCTCCCACTGTCCAAAAACATGGATTCAAGGTAAATTCTAAAGCTCTAAATTGCCCCTATATGGTGTGTGTGTGTGAATGAGTGTGCCCATTGATCGATTGGTGCCCTGTGCTGGGTGTATCTGCTCCAGTGCCCAAAATGCTCCCCCCCACGACCCTAGTACAGGATTAAACGAAAGATAATGAATGAAGATCCATCCATCAGTAAGTTTAGGTTTACTCCAGTATTCTGCATTACAACATTTAGACACAGGGAGGACATGCAGACTTCAACGGGGAGTTAAAGGGTTCACTGGAATTTCGTTAAATTGCAAACATACTCTTTAAAAGACTGATCCACTCTCATGCTTTAGGTTTATTTTATGGAATGCAGGGTTCTGTCCCTTTAAATTCAACCTCACAATACAAATCTACAGCTACACATCAAACAGGCCCATCCGCGGGGGAGTCGAGCGTTTTATTAACGTTTCTCTATTAAAAGTAAGAAAGGCAGAACCGAAAATGGGGAACCTTGTGGGGGTTATAAAATCATTTATGTCCTTTAGCAGAAATAGAACCTTTTTGCAGAAAAGAGACATGACATTTAAACAGTCAGATGACTTGCACTTTGCTTTTTTGGGGGGAAACTGCCGTTACGCAACATGTTTATTAATTACCTCACACTCGGCAGAGAGCACAGTACAGTAATTACCTTCCAGATCATTAAGGGACGCACATTTGGCTCTTTTCAGGAACACCCCCATCCAGCGAGGTGCCTGAAGGTGAATACCCCTACATGGTGACGTCCGAGGACGGGCGCCGGGTGCCCGTGGTTCAGGCCTATGCTTTTGGGAAGTACCTTGGCTACCTGAAGGTGACATTTGATGCGACTGGCAACGTGGTGAAAACTGGGGGAAATCCAATTCTGCTGAACAGCAACGTCACACAAGGTGAGCGCTATAATATATATATATTCCTTTATAGATATAGATTTAGGATTCCATTTTATTGGCACCTCATTAAGAAAGCGCCAACACGCCAAAGTCAACTTTTAATAATATAAAACATGTCACGACTGTGACCGATCAATTAATCCACAAACGAGACACAAATCCGGCCTGTAGGTGGCAGGATGACCAGAATGAGTCATTGCACCGAATTATTTACTAATTTGAATTATATTAACAAAGATCTTCTTTATTTGATCTCTGAATGTTAGTTCAGCTGTGGGCCTCCTGCTGGCCATGGGGGGAAGCGATTGGCGGTTCCTGCCCCTGAGGGTCCCGGTTCCGTTTGTCACCCCATTAATCCGTGTCATTATTTGAACAGATCCGGGTATTAAGGCGGAGGTGGAGAAGTGGAAGCTGAACTTGGCCAATTATTCGTCTCAGTTCGTGGGGAAGACGCTGGTTTATCTCAACGGAACGTTTCAAGAGTGTCGCTACAGGGAGTGCAACATGGGGAACATGATCTGCGATGCCATGGTCAGTTTGATTACGTTACGAGATTACCGTCGTTACAACATCAGGTCATTTAATAACTAATTAATAAATCAGTAATTAATCAGTTTAGAAATTGTAATGAACCTATATAAGAAGATGAACCTGAAGAGGGCGGCGCGGTGCCTTATTGGTCTGTACATCCGTCTCTCAGCACAGGTTCGAATCCCAATCCCAGTGTCCGTGTGGGTTTTCCTGAAGAATTGGCACCCTCTCCTGGTTTTCCCCTGGATGGGCATGGGGAACCCCTCCCTGTGACATTGGTTTTTAGAATAAGATAAAGTGAAAGATAGTGAGATCTGAATAATAATTTAGTATTAAGTAGTTTCACCCATCAGCATGTTTTTGGAATGTGGGCGGAGTCCCTAAAGTGAACTCAGAGGCATGGGGAGGACATGCAGTTTGAAAGAGCCTGTATTCGTCCCAAATGGGAATCAAACCCAGGACCTTACTGCTCTCTGATGGACCGTGAATAAATAATAATAAAAATAATAAGGTCATTGTTTCAGGGCATGGTCACTTAGTGGGTCCCGTGTGGGCCCTTGAGCACGGCCCTTAACCCTCATTGATTTGGGGAGTGGGTTGTATTATGGCTGACCCTGTGCCTCCCAGGCAGAATGCTGGAAATAAAGATAAATTAATTTATGTGGACAACTATGGGATATGAACACTACATTCTAGAAAACTAATTTTTAGGTGAAGCTGAGGTCTCTGCGAGTTCAGACTGACAACTGAGCAAAAAACAAATAAATAATGATATAGACTTTGATCTGTTGAACCGTAACATTATTAGAAAGCTGATTAAAGATGAGAAATCACATTCCGTCTCCGGTTTCAGGTTCATCACAACATCAAATATCCAGACGAGCTCCAGTGGAACCATGTTAGTTCCTGTATTTTCAATGGAGGAGGAATTCGGGGTCCCATCGATGAGAGGAGCAAAAACGGTTTGCAACTTTAAAAAAATACCACCACATAACAATACTCCAATGCCTTCCTGCCCCCCTCAGCTCCCACCCCCCTCCACACACACACACACACACACACATTAAACATGTTAGATGAAGGATTAAGTCAGAGTTAATGATTGATCTCAGAGTTCTCTATCGGACTTTAGTCACGTTTATGGTGGAATCAGACACGACAACACCAGACAGAGCGCAGTGAGAAAGGATTCGAAGGTGAGGCGTATAGAGATAAGAGGGAGTCATCAAAGAAAAAAAGAGTGAGAGAGAGAGAGAGTAACCTTGAGCTGTATCAGAATACGAAGTAATATGTTCCCTGACCCTAACGATAAACAGTGTGGGAAGGAACAGGCGACAGGAATAACACTCAACCACCTACTTATCAACCTCATGTGCAACATCAAAGGTGTAGTGAGATACTATATAAATTCGCATGATCCATAAATGATGTTTTAATTAAATGCAGTACATTAATAATGACTAATAATAATAATAATAATAATAACAACTAGTGGAGTGAGCACACATGCCCAAGGGCACTTGGAACCTGGAATCGAACTGGGGAGCTTCAGGTCGCAGGGCTGGTTCCTTAACCCCTAGCCTGCGACCACACAGGTGTCCGTGAAGCTTCTCCTCAGATATTTAATGTGTGTGAATTAAATGCGGTCCTCAGGTTCCATCACGATGGAGGACGTGATCTCCGTGCTGCCATTCGGCGGAACGTTCGATCTGGTCCAGCTGAAAGGTTCCACCCTCATGAAGGCGTTTCGAGCACAGTGTGCACAGACATGGAGGAGGCTACGGGGAATTCCTGCAGGTCTCAGGTAAACATCTCAGAATCGTACCTGATTTTAATGTGAATAAATGATGAAAATGACAGAGGTCCATTGTATTATCCATCCATCCATTATCTTCTGCTTTATCCTCCATTAGGGTCACGGGGGGGTTCCCCATGCCCATCAGGGGAGAACGTTTCGGGCGCTGGGCAGATACACCCAGGACAGGGCACCAATCTATCGCTGGGCACACACTCACTCACACTGACACACTCTATATGGGGCAATTTTGAGAATTCAATTGACTTGATCCATGAAACCCACGCGGACACAGGGAGAACATGCAAACTCCACCCAGATTGGAATTTGAACCGGGAATCCCTAGCGCTGAGAGGAGAACATGCCAACCACTAAGCCACCATGCTGTCCTCCATTGTATTATTATAATTATTATTATCATTATTATTAATAATAAACTAAATATAATATACAAATACGGCAGCAATAAACTAAACCTGAACGTTAACAGTATTGTTACGGATGCGGTGTCATTTCTGTTGGTTTTAGTAAACTATCAAACAAACCGGACTTATAGCAGCTGCAGCATTCGAAGTATTTACCTCGCAGTGTTATCATACTAATAAAAATAATATAATACAAGTAAATAAAAATAAAAGACAGTCACTGTGAATATGACCCTACGTTGCTGCTGAGGTGAAATCGTGACTTTGTGTTCTGCACAAGCTCAAGCTTATCTCTGGCCTACAAAAACAAACCATCAGAATCTGGAGATTTATCTATTCAAAAATACCCATATGTGCGTCTGCAGGGTTTCAGCTGGAGTACGATCTGTCCAAGCCGCCGGGTCAACGGGTAAGGACCGCCGGCGTGTTGTGCACCGAGTGTCGGGTGCCACACTATGAGCCTATTGTTCCAGAAAAGGCCTACAGGGTCATGATGCCAGCCTACTTAGGCGAGGGTGGGGACAACTTCACCATGATCAAGAATGAGAAGCTGAGGCATGACAGCGGTAAGGCGGTTATTTATTCATTGTCTTACGCCCACTCCTCCCACTAGGGTCATTAAAAGGTTCCTCATTCTCAGGGGAGAACGTTTCGGGCGCTGGGCAGAAACACCCAGAACAGGGAGGCGATCATTCGTTGGGTAGAGTTTTAGACGATGTCTTCAGCATGAGTATATAAATGAAATGTATGCGCCGTATTTATGGGAACCTTGTGTGCGTGACGGTGCACCACGTCCACCAATCAAGTGCGCTGTAAAAGCACCGTTTAAACTTTAAAGGGGTTGAACTTCAGTGGGCCACATGTGGCCCCGACCTCAACTTTATGACCAAATGCTCCTCTGGATACATTTTTTAATGTACTTTGCCAAATGTGCTTTTCATTATATATTATATATATATATATATATATATATATATATATATATATATATATATATACATATTGCATATATATATATTTTGTCACATATATACAATATATATATATGAATCATATATATGATATATATAGTGCATTGCATTCCGGAAGTATTCTAATGCTTCACTTTTAATCCACATTTTCTTACATTCAGGCTTATTGGGGAGCAAACAGCATCATGAAGTAAGAAACACCCAACATTGTATTACTTAATCCATTTCCTCAAAATTCTACACAAAATACCCATTATGACCATGTTGAAAAAAGTTTTCTTGAGAGTTTTGAAAATTTATTAAAAATAAAAAACTAAGAAATCAAACTAAGAAATCACATTTACATAAGTATTCACAGCCTTCGCCATGAAGCTCAAAATTGAGTTCAGGTGCATCCTGTTTCCACTGATCATCCTTGAGATGTTTCTACAGCTTAAATGGAGTCCACCTGTGGTAAATCCAGTTGATTGGACATGATTTGGAAAGGCACACACCTGTCTATATAAGGTCCCACAGTTGACTGCATGTCAGAGGGCAAACACAAAGCATGAAGTCAAAGGAATTGTCTGTAGACCTCAGAGACAAAATTGTCTCGAGGCACAAATACAGAAAGGATACAGAAAAATTTCTGCTGCTTTGAAGGTCCCAATGAGCACAGTGGCCTCCATCATTCGTAAATGGAAGAAGTTTGGAACCACCAGGACTCTTCCTAGAGCTGGCCGGCCGTCTAAATTGAGCGATCGGGGGAGAAGGGCCTTGGACAGGGAGGTGACCAAGAATCCGATGATTACTCTGTCAGAGCTCCAGCGTTCCTCCGTGGAGAGAGGAGAACCTTGCAGAGGGACAACCATCACTGCAGCAATCCACCAATCAGGCCTGTATGGCAGAGTGGCAAGGCAAAAGCCACTGCTTAGTAAACGGCACAGGGCAGCCCGTTTGGAATTTGCCAAAAGGCACCTGAAGGACTCTCAGACCATGAGAAAGAAAATTCTCTGGTCTGATGAGACAAAGATTGAACTATTTGGTGTGAATGCCAGGCGTCATGTTTGGAGGAAACCAGGCACTGCCCATCACGAGGCCAATACCATCCCTACAGTCAAGCATGGTTGTGGCAGCATCATGCTATGGGGATGTTTTTCAGCAGCAGGAACTGGCAGACTAGTCAGGATAGAGGGAAAGATGAATGCAGCAATGTACAGAGACATCCTGGATGAAAACTTGATCCAGAGCGCTCTTGACCTCAGGCTGGGGCGACGGTTCATTTTTCAGCAGGTCAACGACCCGAAGCACACAGCCAAGATCTTCAGGAAAGGAGTGGCTTCAGGACCACTCTGTGAATGTTCTGGAGTGGCCCAGCCAGAGCCCAGACTTGAATCCGATTGAACATCTCTGGAGAGATCTGAAAATGGCTGTGCACAGACGTCTCCCATCCAACCTGATGGAGCTTCAAAGGTACTGCAAAGAAGAATGTCCAAAACTGCCTAAAGATAGGTGTGCTAAGCTTGTGGCATCATATTCAAAAAGACTTGAGGCTGTAGTTGCTGCCAAAGGTGGTTCTACAAAGTATTAAGCAAAGGCTGTGAATACTTATGTAAATATGATTTCTTTGTTTTTTAATTTTAATAAATCTTCAAAACTCTCAAGAAAACTTTTTTCACATGGTCATAATGGGGTATTGTGTGTAGAATTTTGAGGAAAGAGATTAATTTAATACAATTTGAAATAAGGCTGTAACGTAACAAAATGTTGAAAAAGTGAAGCGCTGTGAATACTTTCCGGATGCACTATATATAGTATATATATGGAGTGCTGGCTGTACCATGTATATCTACGTATGTGACAAATAAAATTGATATATATATATATATATATATATATATATATATATATATATATATATAGTCGCCACCCGGTAAACTAGGTGAACCATGTTTTCATAGCAGCTTAAAGAACGAAAACACCGGGTCCGGTTTCTAATCTCGGAAACTAAACATGCAGAATGCAGAAGTTTCCTTTTGGACTTTTTTTTTGTAGATAACAACATTCAGGAAACGACTGATTACTGTTTACATTTGTTCTAAAGAAGCCAAATTACTCCCTAAATATCGGATTAGTGGTGATGGGCGGTGGGGGTAAGGGTATTTCTCACGTCTCAGTATTGTCTCAGTATTGTTACAGATGATCCTTCCGATTTCCCGACAGGTGACCTGGACATATCGGTCATTTCGAAGTACATCGCAGTGCGGCAGCGCGTTCACCCGGCAGTGGAGGGCCGAATCCGGTTTCTGACGTCTGCGGCGGCGACATTGCACCCCGTCGTCACCTCGCTGCTCGTCGGCCTGATGTGGGTTCTAAATGTAAGCTAGTGTAGAGCTTAATGTACATCCTGTGTATAGACTGTGGTATGTTTTTTTTTTTTATACGTAACTCAACGTTAGAGATCTACAGAGTTCGGCGCAAGTCTGTTTATAGTTTTTTAAAGATTTTAAAGTGAGGGCTAAAGGTTTGGGACCAGTTTTAATTATGCTGTTAGTTTAAAGCCGGATTCGGAACAACAACAACAACAATCTGACTGTTGAGTAAATGGGGCAATGATGTTCTCCTCAAGTTCTCGACTGGCTGCAAAGGAAGCTTCAGGTGGAACCAAACTCAACCAGAAGATTGACTTAATAAAGACTGATGTTAAAGAATGTTTTAGTTAGAAGTCAGTTAAATGAGCCATGACACAACACACCGGAGTGCAACCTCGTGACAGCTGGAGCTAAACATCTGAGGAGATCACAAGATGCTATTTCTTCCCTCATGCCAGGGGAGAACGTTCTGGGCACTGGGCAGATACACCCAGGACAGGGCGCCAATCTATCACTGGGCACACACTCATACTCCATATGGGGCAATTTAGGGCATTCAATGTACCTTGAATCCATGTTTTTGGCCTGACACAGATACAGGGAGAACATGCAAACCACCCAAATCGGGATTCGAACCTGGATCCCCAGCGCCGAGGCACTGACCACTACGCCACCGTGTTGTATAGGAGAATATACTGCCGTCTAATTAATTCGGACCTAAAGAACAATCTCCTCCTCCATTACCCCAACCACCCGCAGGTCCACCCCCACATCCATCAACCTGCTCCTGACTGGTGGCTCCATACTTCCTTCAGCTTTAGCATCCTTCAGCTGATTGAACCCTCCCCTCTCTCCAAGTCCCAACTACCTCAATCACACCTTCCTCACTTTCTCTCCAAAACGTCCCACCTATCCCGTCCCTCTAATAACCTCGTTCCCAGTTTTTTTTCCATCTGCATCACTCTCATCAAGCATCCCGGCATGACGTTCAGCGAGTTAATTAAAAAATGTTTCTAAATGAACTATCTACTAAAATTACGGCAGCTGTGTTCATTAAGAAATTTGAGAATTGAACATTTACTTCGATATAAACACTGCGTCCTGCCACGATGAGCCGTTTCTGCTGATGCTGTAGGAACCAAAGAAGATTTGCACTGAAATGACGGAGATTATAGGACCATCCACCATTATCTTCCGCTTTATCATGCCCATCCAGGGGAGAACGTTTCAGTCATTGGGCAGATACACCCAGGACAGGGCACCAATCTATCGCTGGGCACACACTCATTCACTCAGACACACTCTATATGAGGCAATTTGGAGAATTCAATTTTTTGGAGAGAATTCAATCCACGTTTTTGGACTGTGGGAGGAAACCGGAAAACCCGGAGGAAACCCATGCGGACACGGGGAGAACATGCAAACTCCACCCAGATTGGGATTCAAATCGGGAATTCCCAATGCTGAGAGGAGAACGTGCTAAAACCACTAAGCCACCGTGCCGCCCATAACAGGACTACAATAAATAAACTAAAACAAAACTACAAACTGCAATAAGTCCCGGTAGGTAGCGGTCTCAAAGTTTTGGTCCTCACTACACGATGTTCAGCACTATTAATAGCAATATTACAAATTTTAAATATTTTTAAGTACCGTTTTATACCGAGAGCTGCAGAATGTATTGTTTTAGAACAAAAGCCGCGCCTCCCGTCTTCCTGAGGAGCCACACGTTTCATGGTAAACATGTTAATTAATTAAGTAAATTAATAAAAGAGGCTTATGTGAATATGAAGGTGCGTTAAGTTCATTCCGACTGGTGGTTAAGAGACAGACGGTCGTTTCATGCAGATGCACTCACGAAAAAAAAAATCGGAATAAGATACTGTGTAAACGTTATGCAAATAAGAGATTTTATGAGGTTTTGCTGATTTACAGGACCACCACCTACAAAAACCTCATAAAAATCTATTTTATTAGATACTAGACCGCCTCTGGAATGCAAACAGCTTATAGTACTTTACTACAAATCATTCTTTGTCGGAGTTTTACCCAGAATCCTTTATGATGCCATTTAAATGGTTTAATTTTTATATCTCAATGTGAATAAAAATAAAGGTCTTAATAAAACCGATTGATGGAGCCAAACCAAGAGAACTGACTGTTTTTAATAGAATGTGCACATAATGAAACTCCTATTCTCAACTTCTGTGATGTCACATTTTTTTCCGAACGTCGTGCCAACAAAATGTATATCAGGAATGTCCCGCCGGCCGTTTGATCCGCACTCTGCATTTACTCACCAACTGGAGAACCGTCCCGGGTTCTTCGGAAATGTTTGGAAATTGGGTACACGTCTCTTTTCTGGGAGGGTCTTCTTTCTACGTACAGAGAGAACAGCACTGATTTAATATCAATTTTCATTCATTCATTCATTCATTATCTCCCGCTTTATCCTCTATTAGGGTCGCAGTGGGGTTCCCCATGCCCATCCAGGGGAGAACATCTCGGGCGCTGGGCAGATAGACCCAGGACATTGCACCAATCTATCGCTGGGCACACACTCACTCACACAGACACACTCTATATGGGGCAATTTTGAGAATTCAATTAACTTGATGCCATGTTTTTGGACTGTGGGAGGAAACCGGAGAACCCGGGGGAAACCCACGCAGACAGGGGTAGAACATGGAAACTCCACCCAGATGGGGATTCGAACCGGGAATCCCTAGCGCTGAGAGGCGAATGTGCTAACCACTAAGCCACCGTGCCACCTATCAATTTTCAACGCCAACTAATTGATTAAATTGAAGGTCATGTGACTATATGAAGAAAAGTACAGGGGAAAAAAATCATCTTAATCATGGAGGTCATGTATTTTGGCCAACTTGGTGGAAACAGTTTGGGGAAGGCCTTTTTCTGTTCAAGCATGACTGCATAACGCCACTCCCTCCGCCACCCCCCCAGAACACTCTTGCAGAAGAGATTTGTAATCTTAATGAGTTTTATCCTGGTTAAATTAACGTTAAATAATGACTTGGTTGGATGAAAAAAAAACAACAACTATGGATCAGCTTTTAGGAACCGGGAACCAGGTTCTCCTGCTGTCCAACATCGGTGTCCCAAGTGGTTGGGAGTGGTTCCCACAGTGCAGGAATCTCCAACTGGAGAACCGATCTGTTGATGCGAGGAACTTGAGTGGTCCTGGTTCCGTCTGGTTCACACGCGGTCCAGCTTTATTAAGGTACCAACCTGTGATTTCATAAATGCAACACACGATTCTCAAAAAAATGTTTCTTCCAGCAAAATAAATCTTTGTATTTTTACTGACCTGCTGTTCGGATCTTGCATCTTCTTAAGGGAACGACGTCTAAAGTCATATTACACAGGATTGGTCCATCGCCTTGGTTACCAACATGTTCCGAAATGTAGTCCAGTCCAGAAAGCCCCCCAGACTGAGTACTCTGCAGGTTCTGCCCGTTCAGCGGAGCCCTTCTTTTTAAAACTGCGGCACGATACTCAATTCAGTTTGCTCCATATTATGATGTCATAACATCAACACAATCATACCTACATGTTATTGCTTTCATACATTTACATCACATTTGGTCATTTAGTGAGCACAGGGTTGGCCACAGCGCCCCCTGGAGCAATTAGCGATACGGGTCTTGCTCAAGGACCCACATGGACAAACCTGGGATTTGAACCCACAACCTTCAGATTGATAGCCCAACACACTAACCTATCAGATACCACTCAACTCATAATGCTCTCGCGTTCTGAGATAATAAACACAAGGTCATCACTTAATAAATCCATTCATTCATTCATTCTCTTCCGCTTTATCCTCTATTAGGGTTGCGGTGGGGTTCCCCATGCCCATCCAGGGGAGAACGTTTCAGGCGCAGGGCAGATACACCCAGGACAGGGCGCCAATCTATCGCTGGGCACACACTCACTCACACAGACACGCACACATACACACCCTATATGGGGCAATTTGGAGAACTCAATTGACTTGTTCCATGTTTTTGGACTGTGGGAGGAAACCGGAGAACCCGGAGGAAACCCACACAGACACGGGGAGAACATGGAAACTCCACCCAGATGGGGATTCGAACCGGGAATCCCTAGTGCTGAGAGGCAAACGTGCTAACCACTAAGCCACCGTGCCGCCCTTAATAAATCTAATAAAATAAAAATAAAAGGCAGAACGAGGTTTGAAGACGCCATCAACCTGCCAATTCGCTTACAGTAAACATCAGTGGTTCGATTCTGCATGAAGATAACAGGATATTAAGACGGAGCAGATGTCAGGCCGATGGTTTGGTACAGCTCCAGAGGCTCAGAACTGGAAACGGGCCGGGCTGCCGTCTGTAAAGAGCTGAATAAAAAGTCAGGCCGACGGGCGGAAATGACAAATCCTGATCTCATCAGAAGGTCGTATCGGCTTTCGTCTCGTGTGCTGCTCACGTTTGGTCCGAATACACCGTAAGCTGATAAAGTTGCTCATAAAATATTAATGGAACATGACTTTAATCCTGTAAATCACGAGCTGCCCTGCATTTAATGGATCCATTAAAGTAATTGATGTATAACTGGTTCTATCAAGCTTCCCAAAAAAAAAAAAAAAAAAAAAAAAAAAAAAAAAAAATTAAGGAAAATAAAAAAAATTAAAACAGCTAAATAAAGTATAATCGACCCTAATCTGCCACACTACAGCTAATTATAACTTTATGGGATGTATCTGGATACAGGAATTAATAAAGTCCGTGCCTAAGAATACACGCTCACCCTCCAAAAATGGAGGTGGACGCACCGTGAAATGGATTTGCACAAAAAAAAAAAAAAACTTAATTCGAGATTTCTCTATACATTTCATCACTCCGTTGATCCAATTCGCCAAAACTCTGCAGGTACTGCACAAGCTGAAGACAACACGGCTGTTAATATGAAGAATAAATAAGATTTATTTCAGTAGTGCAATAAAAATCTATGGAATGTCCTGGGTTCTTCGGGCTGATTGGGAATTGGGTTCACATCTCTTTTCTGGGAGGGTCTTCTTTCTACGTACAGAGAGAACAGCACAGATTAAATATACATTTTCAACACCAACTAATCTTAACATGATTAAATTGAAGGTCATGTGACTATATAAAGAAGAGTACAGGGAAAAATCATCTTAATCATGGAGGTCATGTATTTTGGCCAACTTGGTGGAAACAGTTTGGGGAAGGCCTTTTTCTGTTCAAGCATGACTGCACAATGCCAATGCCACTCCCCCCCCCCCAACAATTTTGTTTATATAGTATATATCTTGAAAGAATGCATGATGTTACAGTAATGAAAGTTTTGAACATACAGTGTTTAATGCACATATATTTGGGCTGGGGGTATTTAAAACTATACCGTGTTTAGTTCTGGAAAAAGTGCCTCGACTGCGATATCCAGCAGAACGTAGGTCATCTGGAGAAATAAAAAAGGTGAAGATGTATTAAATTAAAGATAAACGTCGGAGCGGTCTGGTCATAAACCGATATTAAAGCTGCAGACTCTGGTGAGAGGGGAGCAGAGTAATATGAGCGGGACCCAGAAAAAGAGCAGCAAGGTCTTACAGAGGGCAGTTAATGCGCTTTAACATCATAAAAGGCAGGAAACGTGAGGATGAAGGTGGAACGGAAGCAGATGAGGACGAGGTGAGCTCGGGTTACGGGACGGTCCTCGGGTTCGTTTCGGTTCCGTACCTGTTTGTTGAGCAGCGGTTGTTGCAGGCAATCGAAGAGCAGCTTGATCCCATCATATTTGTTCTCCTCGCCAATACACTTACTCACCACATCTACACCCACCCCCACCCCCGGAGGAGAAGACGTGTTAGTGGACATGACGGGAATCAAAGGCAGGTCAGACACCGATGTGGTAGAGGCGCGTCAGTGTGTGGTATAAAACGGTGATAATCGAGTTTCTTAAATCTGATTAAATATGATTGGCTAAGCCGTTTGTCTAGCCGTGACATCATTAACAATAACACAACGTGAATCAATGTGTGATATACAATACATTAGTTTAAATAATAAAATAAATATTACTATAAAAACTGATGAAAACTAAGCCTGTTTTGGCTGTTGTTTATATTTTGTTCTGTAATTTGGCCACTAGATGGCAGTGTTTGATCCTGTTACTCAGGGATCACTAGTCACCTTAAAAAACAGACATGATTTTGCTTTTAATAAACATATTTATGAATCAAACCTTTATTACAGTGTGTTTGTAAGCGTTTTATAAAAGCAATAAGGTCGTGTATTATTGTGAATAAATCACGGGAAAGAGATAGAACTGTACTCCACTACACATTGAGACTAATAACACCTCTTTCCCATGACTTATTCGGAATAATATCGCGCCCTCTAGTGGCTTATTAATTTATTACGCACTGGTTCTGTGTGGATCAGACAAAGCACAGCATGCCTCTGAATCAGGATTAAAATACAGGATTAAAATACAGGATTGTTTTGTGTTGATGTTAAGGACATGTTTTAACAGGTTTTTAAATTCCCTAACTTCAGCAGGGAAAATGAGATTTTATTACTTAAGGACCAAATTCAGAAAATGAGCTTTGGACTGTTTGCACTGTGGTTACGAAGAAAAACATGAGTCATTATACTCCCACATAACGGGCCACCGTCTTAAACCTTCAGAGCAGTCAACGTTTAAACCTCAATCTGTTTTAAAAACACCTAGAAATTAGAAAGAAACTCGGGGACATGGACGTGCAAACCTGGCAGGTAGTTCATCATCTCCTCAAACGTCTGTTTGGCTCGGCGCAGTTTCTCCTCGGTGGTGCGCTCGTCGTTGGTCTCACAAAACACTGCGTCTGAAAAAACGAGAGAAAGAGAGAGAAAGGTTTGGTCTGAAGTCCAGGCTACCGGAATAATACGGATTTATCTTATGAATGTTGTCATGACGACATTGAGTGGCTCGTACGATGAATTATTTGTGACCATCAATGGCAAAAACGATGTATCGTCTCATCCCAAGGCTGATTCCTTTTTAAGCAGGATGAGAACCGGTCAGAAAGTAGAACAGGGTTCTCGTGTCACTGTTTCCAAAAGACTTTCCAAAAGGCCGGGGGGAGGGGGGAGGGGATTCCATCATTGGGAACACACTTTATACTATTTAGAGAATTCAATTTACCTTAAGGGGCTTAGTGGTTAGTACGTTCGCCTCTCAGCGCTGGGGATTCCCGGTTCGAATCCTAATCTGGGTGGAGTTTCCATGTTCTCCCCGTGTCCATGTGGGTTTCCTCCGGGTTCTCCGGTTTCCTCCCACAGTCCAAAAACATGGATCAAGGGCAATTAAATTCTCCAAATTGCTCCATATAGAGTGTGTTTGTGTGAGTGTGTGTCTGTGCCCAGTGATAGACTGCACCCCCAGAGTGTAGTGCCGGGCTAGGGAGTTTTGCATGTTCTCACATGAGGAGGATGTATTTGGTCCTACATCTAAAAAAGGTCTTCCGGAGTTTTTAGAACCGTGAAGTTTGGAAGTTAAAAGCCTGAAAGAAACGCTTCTGTTGCAGCTGTGTCTGTCAGTCAGGTGTTTTAAAGGAAGTGGTGGTTTACACCTCCCGCTGCAGCGCTGCAGCGAGCGACGCCTGACGAACTAACGGCATGTGGAACCGCTCTGCGGTGGCACATTGCATGATCTCAAAGACTTCCATGCAGCTTCCGTTCCAGAAATGATCAGCTGATGTCACTTATTTCCACGGAGACGGAGATGCTGTCCAATCGACGATTAAAACGCACAGTGCAGGCTCTGTAACGCAGCTTTGGGACACTGCTCTATTGTTTACGCTTCCACATAAACGGCTAAAATTGGTACCCATTTGCATGAAGTTGGTTGTGCACAACAGGGTTATGAGTTTCACATGAGCTCCCATCAGAGCCATGAATGGAGGTACTGATCCAGGGTTACCCGGCGTGCCTCTGTGTCATCAGGTGGAGCATTTATATTTCTATAAGCGGTGTAAATCAGAGCTATACGGGATAAACATTCTCAATTCTACACATTAATATTCCTTTATAAATGATTTGAAGTTATGATAACACGTTTGTCCCAGCGTGGTTGGGGGTCAGAGGGTACCACAGGGTTGGTACAGCATCCCAGCATCCCTGAGCGAGGGTTAAGGGCCTCGCTCAGGAACCCACAGTGGTAAACTCAATGGACCTGGGATTTGAACCCACAACCTTCTGATTGATTGCCAACACCCTAACCACTGAGCTACCACACCCCGTAGGATAAATAAGAATAAGATAAATAAGAGATATTATTTTAAGGTTACAGGGGGGCAAACCTCTGAGCAGCGTGATGAGGGATATAATGCGGTGCTCCTGCAGGATCTGGTCCAGTTTAGACTGAAGGTAATGGTCCATATACCCCTCCAGACTCCGTTTAAAAAGAATGCGGCCTGCAAAGAGCATGTGGTGCAGCCAGTCGGGCATGTGGAACACCACCCTGCCTATTAAACACACACACACACACACACACACACACACACACACGGGTAGAAGTGTGTATAGTAAAGAACACACACAGACGGGCAGCACCAGAGGCACAAATTGTCGTTTTTTTAAATCTCAACTCCACCTCACCGATAAACATCATGTAGTCATAAACCCCTTCAAGCTCCATCAGCTCCATGAAATAGTTCTGGTTCTGCCTCCGCTCCGCGTTCTCCAGCAGGGCAGCGTTGTTCTTGTAAAGTTTACTGCCGAGCTGAATGAAAAAACAGAATTTAAATTGCGATAAAATCTAATTACCCCACACAGACAAGTGTGTTTAAGTGCAATTTATCCTGATTAGGGCATATTATAAAATGGGTGTTTCCCGCTCCTTAAATCTGATTGGCTGAGCTGTTTGTCCAGCCGTGAGATCATTAACAATAACACACACCTCTGAGCGATTCACATTCGTATCAGTGCGTGATATACAATACATTATTTTCCCAAAGTTTTTTTTTTTTTTTATAAACTGTGTTCTGTAATTTGGCCACTGGAGGGCAGTATTTGTTAGAGAAACTGGGATCCCATTACTCCACGATCAGCATTCACTTCAAAAACAAGACTAGATTATTAACGATTGTGCTTTTAGTAAAGGCATTCACGAATCAAACCTTGTTGTGTTATTATAATGTGTTTGTGTTTTATTAAATAAGACACTCGAGGTTGTGTATTATTGTGAATTATTGTGTATTACTGTGATTTATTCAGAATAATGCCATGCCCTCTCGTACCGTATGGCTATGTTATTTCCTGAGCTACAGAAAATAGAAAATCAACAAAAAGACCACCTTGTTGCCGGCCGCATGGGGACTCAGCACTGTGAGTTCGGGTCGGCTTGGTTTGGGTTTTGGCGACTCGCACGAGGTAAAAAAGGACTGCAGGAACGGTTCCAAGTTCTGTCCTTTCTAAAAAAAATAATAATAATGAGCCATGTGGAACGAATCAGCATTAAATGCAATGGAAGCAATTAATTCATTAATTTTTTAAGAATATTTAAACAACTTTCAAAAGACCCCTATCGCAGTGCAACGTTCCAAATAGCTGTCTAATACTTTGTGCATGAGTCAAACCCCTGGACGAGGATCACCACTCACAATTCTGAATGCAAACCCGAAAATTTCCCAACGTACCTCCTTGATAAGCTTCCCAGGAACTGATTTAAAAATTCTGCCTAAAAGCAAAAAAAAAAAAAAAAAAGTTAAAATCATTAAATAACATCATACTCAAACAAAGCCTACTGATTCATCGATCAGAGGACTGCGTATCACATTACAACATCTTAGAACACAAGACTGAAATACCACAGGGTTCTGTTCAATCATCAGGACAGACCATCGGGGCAGGGGTGTCAAACCTAAATGTACTGGGGGCCATTTTAGGTCACAGGCCGAACAGGATGAACATGCTCCGCTCAGTGCTGGAGATTCCAGGTTCGAATCCCAATCTGGGTGGAGTTTGCATGTTCTCCCTGTGTCCGCGTGGGTTTTCTCCGGGTTCCTCCCACAGTCCAAAAACATGGATTCAAGGTAAATTGAATACTCTACGCCCCCTCGACCATAGTAGAGGATTAAGCAGAATGAATAAATAATAATGTGAAAAATAAAATATGAGCACAATCCAAAATACCATATCGCCAGTCTGTTGATAACAATAACATTAGATCACTGAAAAATAATCTGGCGGGCCGGATATGACCCGCGGGCCTTGAGTTTGACACCCATGATGTAGAGGGTCATGTAGGTGAGACCTATATCTCGCACCCAAATTAACATCGGGCAGCATTTTATCCAGGAACTGCGTTTCGATGCTGTTGGGCGAAAGAAAGTCCGCCAACAGCTGGCTGTTGCTCAGTTCTGGATGCCGCAGCAAGTTCTGCAAAGAGTAAAAGCACAGTGTCGGGAGCCAAAGATCACAGGATTAAACACACACACACATACACACACGCACACGCACACAGTGCGTGTGTACACAGTCACAGTCTACCTGCAAGTATTCCTCAAATTCTCCACGCTTGGAGCTCAAGAACTCGTAATTCTTTGGTCCTATTATCCTCTTGGAGGGAAGCTGAGCGTCCTGGAATGAACCTGGTGGAGACAACAACATCCTCAGTAATCCCAAAAACAGGGGGGCTGAAGGAAAGTAATAAAGCTTAAGATTATGATCCTGCACCGTGGAATTCTGTGAGCTTAGATTCAAGAACGTAGAACTCGAGATATCGCCTGAGGACCGACCAGGTGGCCGTCTCATGACCCACTGCGCGAGAGACACAGAGAGACGCAATTAATGCCAATAAAATACATTTTTAGAAACATAGTATTACACACATTACACCATGATGACATCACAGTCAGGGTGGGTCCAGAAAACACTTTCCACAAGTCCCAGGGTGACTAGCTGCAATATTTTGGCGTGGATTTCTGTGGTTTTTGGATGCTTCACCCAGTGGAGTTCATGCCTTTGGAGATTAATAGAGTTTAAGCGATTCAATTCTGTCACTCTAAACTCACTCAGCCACGTCTTCATGAACCTTGCAGTGGGGTACAGTCATGGTGGAACCAATAAGGGCCTTCCCTAAACTGTTCCAACAAACTTATAAATAAAAAGGACCGTTGCAGGTTACATTTGTCGCCTCTCCTCTCCATTTAATGATGATTTAATATCGTGATGGTATCGTATTGTATCGCATCCTTTTTGCAATTCACAACTTTATTCTGTACAAGAACTCCTTAAATCTGATTGGCTGAGCCGTTTGTCCAGCCGTGACAATGACAATAACACTTCACATTCGTATCAATGTGCGATATACAATCCATTATTTTCTCTATGATGTTTATAAACTGCATTCTGTAATTTGAACACTAGGTGGGAGTATTTGATCGCCGCAGAGTAACAGGTTTTCAGTTTCTCTAAACGATCAGCGTTCTAATATATATATAATTTGGGGTGGTGGGGGGGGTTCCTTCATTCCTCACCCAGCACTCGGTCCTGACGCGACACGTCGATGCAGAAGACGGGAACACGTTCCTTTTTAACCTCGTCCTCATAGAAGTCCACGAAGGGAATGGAGATGTTCCATGCCGACAGGTTCCTCTGCGTCCCCGGAGTGCCGACCACTTCCACTGAGACGGGACAGTCGTCCTCCACCACCACCGTGGCCTCCTCCACCTAATCACAGCGGGATGACTCGCGTTTAGGATGCGTGAAACCGAGGCGCCAGCGATTTTCCGTTCACGTCCGAATGCCTCACCAGGTCCTCTACACCTTCAACCGCGCTGTAGTTGGGCGGCATTGCCCCTTCCATGGTGTTGCTCTTGAACACACCCTTTATCTTGCTGCCGATGCGGCTGATCCCGAACGACTCGCCGCGCTTCTGGGGCATCCTGGACGGGTACACACGGAACGATACATGTTACCATCCAGAAACACTTCCACGACTCCAAACACACACACGGCAACGTCAGAAGCATACACTGCATGGATACAAAGTATCGGGACACAACTCTAACTTATTAAATCCAGGTTTAATACAGTCCTACAGTATAAATCAAACCCCTAAACAAAAACTATGTGCCTTATAATTAGTGGAAATAGTTTGGGAAAGGGCCTTTCTGTTGGAACGGGTGTAGTATTGTAGGTTATCCCAATACTTTATTCCACATAGTGTCAAAAGAACAGCTGGCAGGACAGGTTCTCAAAGGAATCTGTGACATTGTGCAGGCAACTGTTCTAAATCCTGCACAATTTTGTTTTAGAGCATATTAAACAACAACGACAGACAATGGCAAAGCATGAGACAAGGAGAAGCATGCCGGCCAATGGGAGCGCTGCAGACATGTGTCTCTGGAAATAAGATGCCCATTCCATGTGCTGATCTCAGAACTGTTTCAAAAAAAAAAAAACTCTTGTGAGTATAAACACACAGTCCAGATGTTCTCCATCAATGCAATTACACTGTGTACAGTGGCCTCAGATCAGCAACGCAGCTGGGCTTCACACACACACACACTCACTCACACACACACACACTCACTCACACACACACACACACTCACTTCACTGGAGTGGAAATTGATTTTCGAACTCCGGGGCGCGATGAGAAAACCGATTTTACAGATGGAGAACCCGATGAACTCGGAACAATCGTCACATTTAAGGACTTCCTGCCAGAATGTTTACTCTGTCGCCCGGCGACGGAGTCCGATCTACAATCCAGGTGAAGTCCACATTTAAAAATAAAAACTCCAGTGGACATAGGAAGCAATGGATGATGGGAGAAACATATGCAGTTTTATTTTATCTGGAAAGACGTACATGTTTAACAATAAAATTTAATTACTGCGACTGATAAACAATCAAAACTATTCTATAATACATATATAAATAATATTTTCCCATAAAAATCTCACATCCCATCAATAAATCATATTAAACTAGAAAAGATTAGACACACCCATAATGGATCTGTGGACAAATTTGGCAGCCCGTTTTTTAATATTGCTGAATGTCTTGAGGATGACAGTTTTATTATTTAATTATAATAATGTAGTACTATCACAGTTTTTGTTGTTAATATTAAATCTGTCGTAATTTTGTATATTTATTTATAGTTATTTTTTTATTATTTTTTTCCCCTTTTGTTTATTGATTTGTATATGTGTATATAATTTTGTCTGGTATTTGGGGAGATGGGGTTGTTTGTTATATTCATTGTTGTTGTTTGTACCTTTGGACTTTTAAAATAAAAATATATGAAAAAAAAAAATCTTAAATCTCAAATATTCAGGTTGGTTAAATAACCAGACGCCGGTCTGAGAACCTTTTCGGTGTCCACGCCTGGTTCAGGTTTCATTTGAGGAAATAAAACTCTAAACCAACCATCACGCCCGACTGTTTATCCACATAAAAAAAAATTCACCGGAATAGAAGGAAAATTAGAGGCTGTTCAAGTGCAAAAAAACACATCTGCAACATCTGGACGCTGATCTTACATTGTGAGGCATTCCAGAGAGAGTGCCTTCCATTCTGTGTTTAATGAAACCGGACGTCGGTGTAAATACGGCTGAAACCCAACATCTGGATTCCCTTTTGAATACACAAAACCCCACTGCTGGATGTTTGGAAAACAAGCCACGTGTTGTACAAAGCCCGGTTTATTGCCCGGTCCCCCTGACGAGCTGCGTATGTGGTGCACGGAGGTGCTTCAGGCTTAGTGCAGCGCGAGCATGCGGTGGCAGCAAGTCCTCACACATACAATGCTCTGCATGCTCAACCACTTACCTCAGATCATCCACACTCATATTCCTGGAATCACAGGTATAATGGAGTTAAATTCGGACATTGAACAGGCGCCGACATCCCGTACGCTACGAGGACAGAACATGTCCACACAGTCCATACAGTGCGTCGCGAGACGACCACGCCTCGCACATCGCTCTGAAAGACCACCTGCACATCTGGATGGCTCACGTTAATCCGGCAGCACGTGAGCCTGGATTTAACAGAGCAATACGAGAACAAGGTGGAACACTGGAGTGAGAACGTACCTGTTAAGTTTGGCACTCCGGGGTGGAGATTCAGCGCCACATAGCAGATATTGGAAATACTGAACAAAAACAAATGAAAAACAAATGTCAGACGTATAGTTTAAAGGCAAAGTTTTTTTTTTTTTTTTTGCCCCATTTTCCCCTTGTTTTTGAAAAAAAAAAAAAAACATAAAATCCAATGGGGCAAATGTCCACGACTCACAAATCTGAAACTGAAAAAAAAAAAAACCTACAGACGGGGGAGAACATGCAAATCACAAAGCCAAGTCCTTGTCCACTCTGCCTGGGAATGAAACCCATGAGCACTAATCAGCTACTCAGTGAGCATCACTGCAGCTTTACTTTAAAATAAAGGCTTCATTACGACGTGACCTCTGAGATAAACATGAAAGAGTGTGTGTGTGTAATATATACAGTGCATCCGGAAAGTATTCACAGCGCTTCACTTTTTCCACATTTTGTTACGTTACAGCCTTATTTCAAATTGTATTAAATTAATCTCTTTCCTCAAAATTCTACACAAAATACCCCATTATGACCATGTGAAAAAAGTTTTCTTGAGAGTTTTGAAAAAAAAATGTTATTAAAAAACAAAGAAATCATATTTACATAAGTATTCAAAGCCTTTGCTTAATACTTTGTAGAACCACCTTGGGCAGCAACTACAGCCTCAAGTCTTTTTGAATATGATGCCACAAGCTTAGCACACCTATCTTTAGGCAGTTTTGGACATTCTTCTTTGCAGTACCTTTGAAGTTCCATCAGGTTGGATGGGAGACATCTGTGCACAGCCATTTTCAGATCTCTCCAGAGATGTTCAATCGGATTCAAGTCTGGGCTCTGGCTGGGCCACTCCAGAACATTCACAGAGTGGTCCTGAAGCCACTCCTTTGAGATCTTGGCTGTGTACTTCGGGTCATTGTCCTGCTGAAAAATGAACCGTCGCCCCAGCCTGAGGTCAAGAGCGCTCTGGAGCAAGTTTTCATCCAGGATGTCTCTGTACATTGCTGCATTCATCTTTCCCTCCATCCTGACTAGTCTGCCAGTTCCTGCTCCTGAAAAACATCCCCATAGCATGATGCTGCCACAACCATGCTTGACTGTAGGGATGGTATTGGCCTCGTGATGAGCAGTGCCTGGTTTCCTCCAAACATGACGCCTGGCATTCACACCAAATAGTTCAATCTTTGTCTCATCAGACCAGAGAATTTTTCTCATGGTCTGAGAGTCCTTCAGGTGCCTTTTGGCAAATTCCAAACGGGCTGCCTTGTGCCGTTTACTAAGCAGAGGCTTTTGCCTGGCCACTCTGCCATACAGGCCTGATTGGTGGATTGCTGCAGAGATGGTTGTCCCTCTGCAAGGTTCTCCTCTCTCCATGGAGGAACGCTGGAGCTCTGACAGAGTAATCATCAGGTTCTTGGTCACCTCCCTGACCAAGGCCGTTCTCCCCCGATTGCTCAATTTAGATGGCCGGCCAGCTCTAGGAAGAGTCCTGGTGGTTCCAAACTTCTTCCATTTATGAATGATGGAGGCCACTTTGCTCATTGGGACCTTCAAAGCAGCAGAAATTTTTCTGTATCCTTCCCCAGATTTGTGCCTCGAGACAATTTTGTCTCGGAGGTCTACAGACAATTCCATTGACTTCATGCTTCGTGTTTGCCCTCTGACATGCAGTCAACTGTGGGACCTTATATAGAGAGGTGTGTGCCTTTCCAAATCATGTCCAATCAACTGGATTTACCACAGGTGGACTCCATTTAAGCTGTAGAATAAATCTTCAAAACTCTCAAGAAAACTTTTTTCACATGGTCATAATGGGGTATTTTGTGTAGAATTTTGAGGAAAGAGATTAATTTAATACAATTTGGAATAAGGCTGTAAAGTAACAAACTGTGGAAAAAGTGAAGCGCTGTGAATACTTTCCGGATGCACTATATATATATATATATATATATATATATGTGTGTGTGTGTATATATATATATATATATATATATATATATATATATATATATATATAGAGAGAGAGAGAGAGAGAGAGAGAGAGAGAGAGAGAGAGAGAGAGAGAGATAGAGAGAGAGAGAGAGAGAGAGAGAGAGAGAGAGAGAGAGAGAGAGAGAGAGAGAGAGAGAGAGAGAGAGAGAGAGAGAGAGATAGCATGTTATAAGATGCTTATATCCCAAATCTTATAGATTGCAGGAAATCGAACCACTGACCTCATCGCTGTGGCAGAACAAAGGGGTGAAGACGTTCTCCAGCAGGGACAGGACGTGCTCGTAGGCCTCGAACAGACACGGGATCTTCTGCAGCTTCACCACCTCTGTGTACGGACCCTCGGCAACTACAGAACGAAAATGAGATGGAGAGAGAGTGAGGTACAGAACTCTGAACACCGTAGAACTTACAATTCCGGCATATTTAGAGAAGCTTTCTGGGGCTGTGATGTAATCAGTGAAGTAAAGTTCCTGAACTGGGGCAGGCGTGGGGTTAAGGAACCAGCTGAAGGTCCCCGGTCCCAACTAGTAGTACGGCTGAAGTGTAGTTAGGCAGGGCACCTAACCCCAATTGCTCCCCAGGCGCCATGGACAGGGCTGCCCCACGCTCCGGACACATGTGCTCACCTCACTCAGTGTGTGTATAGATGTGTGTGTATTAAAAATTCAGCATTTTCAATAAATATATATTAAAAATGGCAGATTCCGTGGTCTACTGAGGATATAACTGTGATGTTCAGCTGTATACGTGTTGTGACATGCGTAACCAACACGTGAACGCTCTTTTGGAACCTACCGTCGCGGATTTGCTCGACGATGAGCGGGTCGAAGCTGATTTTGTCGATGCTCTCCTCCAGGCAGTACATATTATACAGCTGCCGCACCTCAGAGTGCAAACCGAACAGCTCCGCGTCGGTCAGCTCCGGACAAAGGATCTTATCATTGAACTCCTCTGCAGAACACAGAACTCATGACTTGACCACCGCATGATGCACCGATGGGTCATAGTACAGCAATACGGTACGAAAGAGGGCGTGGCTTTATTGTGAATAAATTACATAAAAGATGTGTTATTAGCCAGTTACAGTTAAACCTCTTTACGGTGATTTATTCACAATAAAACACTTACAAACATGCTATAATAAAAGAACATGGTTTGATTCATAAATGCGTAAATATATATACACACATCTGGAGAATAATGTATTGTATATCACACATTCATATGAATGTGAACTGCTCAGAGGTATGTGTTATTGTCGATGATGTCACAGCTGGACTGACTGCTCAGCCAATCAGATTGAATGAGAGGAACAGATACAGAGCTGAGGATTCGATATGAACATCAGTTACTCACCAACAGCCAGGCAGAACTGCAGAACGTGAACGGCTCCCTCCTGTTTGAGAAAACTCATGAAGCGGAACAAAAGGTCCTGCTGCTGCCGAATCTCTTTGAGGTCCAGCTTCAACACCTGACACAAAACGCACATCAGTACACAACGATGCACAGCGTTAAACAACGTGCCTCTGCGTGAAGACGGCTGGACTTACAGACGCTTTCTCATTTCGTGGATTTGCATATTTCTGCAGAAAGGGCACCGGAGCAGACGGAGGCTCGCTCGCTGGTTCAGGCTGAGGGTCAATTCAACAAAGGCACCTTATAAATACACTACATCAGTGTAGACAATAAAAGTTACACTTCTGCTTTACTTTAAATGTTTATGAACCTTAAACTGCCCAACAAACAAAAAATAAACCAAGCTCTTACAGGGGTCTCATCGATGAACAGCAGGACCATATGGTTCACTGTGTCCTGAAAAACAGGGAGAACAGAATCACAGAACCCAAATTAAAAGGGGGGTTCATGAATATAAAACACACAGAACACTCAGAAAATCAGTTGTATTAATACTGCGAGTAAGAAGGGGTTCTGATCCATACGTACAGGGTCGGCCATGAAGTCCATGGTCGGGAGAAAGACCGAGCCGGTCATGACTTCCCGAATCAGCAGAGTCAGAGACCTGAGATGAAGAGATAACATTATGGGATGGGAAACAAAGATACCAGCCATTTCACTGCAAGCGGGACAGACGGGTGATTCATTAAATATAAATAAGTTCATTAAAAGCACAAGAAACATGAATAAAGCCTAGTTATTATTTACATGATGTCATATATATATATATTTACATGATGTTATATATATATAATGTGTGTGTATATAGCACCTGCAGTCTGTAGCTTTAGGAGGCATGACGTAAGGAAACAGCATCTCAGTGAGCCGCCGCAAATAAAGCAGTTCGTCTTCGCGACTACGCAGAGCCACATGCAAATCTGAACCGTACCCCTCCAGAGCAGCCTGCTCCAACGTCCGGATGGTCGACACTGTACATGTGCGAACACACACACACACATATACACACATGTATTAATATTGCTTTTCTTAATATATTAGGGAAGTTAGGATGGAACTGCCAATTCCATCACCTGACATGTGGAAACAAACCAGAGGAGAACCTCACAGACATGCAGGAGAACATACCAACTCTGTACAGACAGGACCCAGAGTGTCTGCTATGGAAATGGAAACTGGAATCTGTGAGGTGACAGTACTACCCAATGAACTGACTGTATATTAAACTGATGAATCAACTATACAATGACATTAAGCAATATGTGTAAATATGTATAAAGATAAACAGGAGGTAAATTAATAAGTGGACGGATGGAAAGATAAAAAGACACAATAAGTTTACATCACATTTACATTTGGGCATTTAGCAGACGTTTTCATTGTAAGTAACCCACAAAGTATCCCAACCTGATGCTGGGGGTCAGAACGCAGGGTTTACCATAAAGCCTGGAACAATGAGGATGAAGGGTCCTGCTGAAGGACCCACATTAGTAACTTTAGTAACTACTTAGTAACTACTGAGCTGGGTTTTGGCCCAACACCCTCCCACTGAGCTACCACACCAGTCTTTATTTAAAAAGGTACAACGTCATTATAATCATAACATTATTGTGTTGACAGCTCATATAGTAATATTTAACTCGGTCACATGACTCACCTTTCTGCTGAGCTTTTGCAACAACTTCTACGTGTTTCATGGCGGCCTTCATCATTTTGCCCGTGGCGACGGCTGGAACATCCACCTATCGATGTTTTAGGGTAAAATGATAAATGTGATCAATTATACGGAGGAACATATGATATCAGTGATTCTGACTGTAGCATGGTTGTTGTTGCCAGCTGGTCTCCCCAAAAAAAAAAAAACATCCAGCAATTTTTAGGGAAAATACGAACCTAATAAGGTCATTAATTTAAAATACAATGCAACATTTTTAATTACTTTTACTCAAAATATGGAAATCCTTCACTTGACATGTTATTGGCACTGTAACAGGTTAGTTCCACAAGGGGGCAGCATTCACTAAGCGCCAGCTTCAGATCTCTGAAAAATAAATTAGGGAGATGCATGCTGGCTGACGGAATGAAAATTACTGTGTGGAGTTTGCATGTTCTCCCCAGTTCTCTGTGGGCTTCCTCGAGGCCCTCCAGTGTCCAATAGGTTTTATTTTAAACACACTTGTTACCAGCAGACTTCACGGGTTCCAACATTATTTATCTCAACTTGATTATGCAATTCAACTCCAGTTGACTCATGGGATTCTTCAAAATAGCGTTCTATTTCATAACTCAGCTGGGGAATTTTCACCCACTTGATGCCCCATTTTCACCTTACTATGTAGTAAGCAGGTGATTTCGGACATGTCTGCATTAAGACCAAAGTCACGTGTCACGTTGCTTTTAATGAACAGAATCACTGATTCCATTAAGAGCAGCAAACTGAAGTGAAGGATTAATTCGGATTCTATTGGTGTGTAAACATTTGCTCACCTTCTGAGCTCGCCGAACGAGAACAGAGGCAAAAAAGCGAAAGGTCTGTCTGAGTTCATCCACACAGGCCTCGTTGTCGGTGATATCCCTGCATCAAAGGATTCGAGCGAATCAAACAGGACTGAAACGACACGAGTCGAATAGATACAACACAAACATGGCGTCTGTTGTGAGATAGAAGGAAAGAGTTTGGCACCTGTACCACGGATACACAAAGTTCTCCAGCACCAACTCCAGAACCTGAAAACACAACGGAATGAAAACCAGACCACATGAATATTTAACTCAGGTCAGGTCACTCTCTGTACCTCTCCAACGGAGGCATCCACCTTCGAATGCACCTTCAGCCCCAACCACGGCTGGAAGTTCTCCAGAAGAAGGGCCGGTCTGAAAAACAAAATACATGAGTGACTTCAGGGCGAGGCAGCACGGTGGCTTAGTGGTTAGCACGTTCTCCTCTCAGCGCTAGGGATTCCCGGTTCGAATCCCCATCTGGGTGGAGTTTCCATGTTCTCCCCGTGTCCGTATGGGTTTCCTCCGGGTTCTCCGGTTTCCTCCCACAGTCCAAAAACATGGATCAAGTCAATTGAGTTCTCCAAATTGCCCCATATAGAGTGTGTTTGTGTGGGTGAGTGTGTGCCCAGCGATAGATTGGCACCCTGTCCTGGGTGTATCTGCCTAGCGCCCAAAATGTTCTCCCCTGGGTGGGCATGGGGAACCCCCCCCGCAACCGGAAGATAATGGATGGATGGATGGACTTCAGGGTGGCGAGGTGGCTCAAATGCCGATCTGGGTGGAGTTTGCATGTTCTCCTCGTGTCTACGTGGGTTTCCTCCGGGTTCTAGGATCCAATTACACGGATTCAAGGTGAATTGGCTGCTCTAAATCACTCCTAATTAAAATGCCCTTATAGTATGTGTGTGTGTGTGTGTGTGTATATGTGTGTGTGAGTAAATGTGTGCTCAGCAGTGAATTGGCACTCTGTTCTGCCCAGCGCCTGATGTTCTCCCCTGGATGGGGATGGACATAGGGACCCCCCACCTCCCCCCATCCCCAAACACACACACACACAAACAACCCTAGTAAAGAGTTAAGTGGAAGAGAATATATAAATGACTTGACACTTAACTTTTGGTTTGTAGTGAACAATATATTGAGATTTAATTATGAGATAAATTGTAACTTGGTTCCTAATTGTTTTTTTTAAACAAAAGACAAATATAACACAAAGATTTTATGCAAAATGTTCAAAAAAAATAATGAGAAGTAATAAAGATCGTGTACCTGTGGCGTTTGCATTTCGTTTTTCCACAAACTGCACAACTATGGCCCTGTGGAAAGAGCTCCTGCTGTACATGACGCTGCGCACACACACACACACACACACACATATATACACATACACACAGAAGAAGTAGAATATAAATGCAAATATATATGAGGTTTTGTCATATGCAGATATTTAGGTGGTTGAATTAGTTGATGCCAATCCTCATACCCGTCCTAAAGCAAGGTTAAATGTAAATGTTCCCAGAGTCAGCCATGCGAATCCAGCCAGCTCATGAACTCACCTTGTCCTTAGACTTAATAGAAAACAGGACGTTGGGTACGAGGCTGTCAGGACTGAGTGAGCAGTAAAAGGTGACGATGCCGGCCAGGAAGGACCAAAAGATCATCAGGACATGAAGATACCTGCAAAAACCAGAGGAGAGACATCAGTGTGTGAAACTGAACTCACGTGGAGTTTAATTTAAAAAAGTTTAATTTAATGTCAGATTTTTCTTTTACCTGTTGAGAATTACAGTTGAGAACAACATGGACACGAACAAACAGAAGATGAAGGGATACTGTCGCGCCACATCTCTAATCACATCCACCTTCAGCCCCCTCCTGAGGGACTCCAGGAACACCTTCAATCCTGCCATGAAGAAGCTGCAAATCAAAGCCATCAATATAAAGATTTTTAAAAAATCCTCTGCTGTTTGATTGCTTAATCAAAAATTATTAAAAAAACGTGAAAAATTCCGTTACATAATTAAATGTAAGAGGCGGCACAGTGGCTTAATTATTAGCATGTTCTCCTCTCAGTGCTGGGGATCCAGATTAAATTCCAGTCTGGGTGGAGTTTGCATGTTCTCCCCGTGTCTGTGTGGGTTTCCTCCATGTTCTCCGGTTTCCTCCCACAGTCCAAAAATATGGATTCAAGGTAAATTAAATGCTATAAAATTGCCCCATACAAGTGAGTGTGTGTCCAGTGATAGATTGGCACCCTGTCCTGGGTGCATCTGCCCAGCACCCGAAACGTTCTCCCCTGGATGAGCATGGATGGCCAGCCAACCCGCCCCCAATATAGGATTAAGCGGATTATAATGAATGAATAAATTAATGAATTAAATATTAGGCCAAAATTAAATGTTGCAAAGTTGAATAATTGCCCAGCGATGGATTGGCGCCCTGTCCTGGGTCTATCTGCCCAGCGCCCGAAACGTTCTTCCCTGGATGGGCATGGGGAACCCCACCGTGACCCTAATAGAGGATAAAGCGGGAGATAATGAATGAATGAAAGTTGAATAATTAGCTTTCTTTTAGTTTAAAACAATAAAAAAAAAACGTCTTTTATTTCTTATTATTTTCGAACTTTTTAACTGATGTGTAGTTTTAAGAATACAGCTTTTACTAAAGACTAATAAGTACTTTAGGTTTTGGTTTATCGAACTATAAATCTGTATACATACGTTTATTTATTAAGAAAATAACACAAATAGTAAGTTTAAATCAGTTTAAAGTTAAATGAAGACGGTTTTTCGTTTTACCTCAGAGACTAAAGCAACTGGTGTCCGTAGCGAGCTAAAGCTAAACTAAAAACATGACGTAAAATGTCCCTCGAATGCATTTAGAATGACGATCGCGTTATCATAATTGTCTGAATTAAAGTCATTCGGATTAATTATCGCACTATTGAAATGTTTTCCAAGTTTGACGCCACGAACGTAAAGGGTCGGAAACGTCGCAAACGGCGTGTTAAAGGCGACTACACTGCGAAAGAAAGCGGACATTGCGCGCTGAGTAGGTACACTATTAAGCAACTCAGGTGTGGGTTTGGGACACAGCCCTCATTATTTATAAACTTACCTGGAGACGCGGACGGCTCTTCACTGGAGCGTCGGCTCCTCGAGGACGGAGTCACGTGAACAAATATCGATCATGAAAATCGATCGTTTGTTATTTTTTCATTATTTTGCTGAAAGCTGTCAAAAGTTGTTTGTCGCCGACAGTTTAAACCGATTACAGACGCAACCCGACGAGAAACTTCAAACTTTGCGTATAGTTCAAAATAAAAGTCACATGTTTTGTTATTTTTTATCAAATATTTACGTTTATAATGATATGCTATGTTTGTCGTACACTATTGTTAAATTGGCTTTTTCCAAATAAAAAACATGAAATAACTAATTAAAAAAATTAATTTATTGCATAAACACCTGTGCACTATAAAAGTAATTAAAACATATTTTATAAGTTAGAAGTTAAACACCATTTATCAATATTACCTTCATGTCTCCGCAAAATAAAGAACTAAATAAGTCAAACGCATAAGATGAAAGTAATTCTTAAACGTGTTGTTATTGTGTACAGTAGATTCTGTACTTCACAGTCTGTATGACGTAATCCCAAACAAATCATGTGACTACAAGTCAACTTTTATTTTGAAAATAAAAGGCATTTGTTCAAAGGCATTTTTTTCAATCAAATTTATATTTATGCTTTTATAGTCAATAAATAAATCTAAAGCGCGTAAAGATGAGATTTCAAATAAATTACAATAACATTAATTTACGTAGCTGTTTTAAACATGACATTATATAGGGGGCATTTGTTCAATACACAATAAATGCGCTAGAGGGCGGTGTAATCGCGCTAATTCTGTTCTGACCAATATTTTTTTTGTTAACTGACGTATTGGAAGGTAATTAGTTTAAAAACCATTGCGAAATATATACATTTGTTTTAAAATGAAAATCCTACGATAATTTTGATTTAAATATTTAAATTAGTGTTTTGGTTACCAGAACGGTATACACTGTCTGAACAAAAGTTCTACAGTCGATCAGGGCTCCGTGCAGAGCAGTAAGGTTCATCCAACAACAAACGTACACTCATCTGCAGAACAAATTATATAAAGAATGCAGAATATATATGCTGCACGGTGGCTTAGTGGTTAGCACGTTCGCCTCTCAGCACTAGGGATTCCCGGTTCGAATCCCCATCTGGGTGGAGTCTCCATGTTCTCCCCGTGTCTGCGTGGGTTTCCTCCGGGTTCTCCGGTTTCCTCCCACAGTCCAAAAACATGGATCAATTCAATTGATTTCTCAAAATTGCCCCATATAGAGTGTGTCTGTGTGAGTGAGTGTGTGCCCAGCGATGGATTGGCACCCTGTCCTGGGTGTATCTGCCCAGCGCCCGAGACGTTCTCCCCTGGATGGGCATGGGGAACCCCACCGCGACCCCAATAGAGGATAAAGCGGGAGATAATGAATGAATGAATATATATATATATATATATATATATATATATATATATATATATATATATATATATAGCAAGTTATAAGTCATATAACCCCATCTCTTCTCATCTTGGTGTCTTGGTGTTTAGTGTTCTGTTTGGTTCTAAAGCCAGTCTGTCCCACACCATTCCTCCAGATACTTTAGATTCAGACTGAAGGGTCCAGATTTTCGGATGAAGGAAGGGAGATCGCCATGGCAACACTTGGTTCCTTGGATCAGTAAAGATCTATGTCATTACTCTGAGCTGTGCTTTGAATTGTTGTTAGGGCGCGGTAGCTCAGTGGGCTGTCAATCTGAAGGTTGGAGGTTCAAATCCCAGGTCCACTGAAGTTACCAGTGTGGGTCCTTGAGGAAGACCCTTAACCCTCATTGCTCCAGGGATGTTGTGATGAACCCTGTGCTCACCTTGTAAGTCGCTTTGGATAAAAGCGTCTGCTAAACAACCAAATGTTGTTCTGTTGAGGTATCTCACCATGGTTCCCAAGGTTCTTGGCTGATGGAACGCAATGGAGTCTATGAATGCTGCTGATTATGGAGCAATGGAAGGAAATTCACATCATCAGAGAAACTGCGCCTGCTCAACAACAGACATGATGTACCTGCTTACGGGATATCTTTGTGTCTTTGGGCGGTGGTTCCTCGTGCTTAAGGAACCAGTCTTGTGAGCTGAAGGTTCCCGGTTCAGCTCCAGGTGAATGATGGGTAGCAGAAGATCATCTGGGGACTTGTCACCTAGTACATGATGCCCTCGGTGGTTTCGGACATACTACACATTCTCACCTGCGGCTTTGCTATGATGTAGCAGGCGGGTAAGACATTTCGGATGCAGACCCCGGTTCTGGGTCCTCAGGTGCCTAGAACAGCACTCGTCTCTTCGTATTACCATATATTAATATTTCATCTTCCTTCGTCTGCTCCATCCTGATGAAAGTCATGATGGGTCAGGCTGAGCTACATCCCTGCCTGTCAATCACACCTCCACTCACCCACACACCTCCACCCACAGAGCGAGTCAGGAGTCACCGGGACACTTACTGACATGATTCTGGAGGTTAAGTAGAAGTTTGAGGGTCAGGATGGAACACCGGTATTCAAGATGGAAAGGTTCCGACCCTACACTTACCCCCGTGTCTGCTCGAACCCTGACCAGGGTGGAACGTTCTGGAGTTCTGACACCTGCTGAAGACAAACAGACCAACAGGTTCTGACGGTCAGTGGTTAAGTTTATTGAAAAGCTTTGAACAGACTACACTGCAATACAGAAATCACACGTCAGCACGGGGTTCAGCTCGAATATCTTCAGACAGACAGGTCACGTGTCACTGTGAGCCAGAAATCCACGTGGACGTGGTACGCCCACTTTAGAGGAAACGGTGCAGAGGTCACATGATGGTTTCAATGAAATTATTATTATTTAAAAAAAACACTCAGGGTCGAACTGTTGGATTATAATTCCAACAAAACATCTCGATCCGCAGTTACAATCGATCTCAAATGAAGGTAACTCGAAACTACAACCGGAGTCTTGAATATGGTATGGACGATGCTGCCCTCCACCGTACAGATGCGGTAACTACACTGAGAGGTCACGCCGGAGATGGTGTTTGAGTTTGTTTGATGTTATATCTTGTTATTGACTTTTCATCGATGATTCATTGATATAAAAACGAGACAATAAAGGACATGAATGAAGTGGACTTGTCAAAGTCTTCGGTTTCGTTTGTCTCTCAGATTTTGTGCTAAAATCACCAAACTGTACAGAACGGTGGGACACGGCAAAGTCGCTTGTGCTTTTTGAGAACGGACAGTCCCAGCAGCAGGAGGTCCAATCCATTCTGCTCCATAGAATCCCGTTTAAACACACACACACACACACACACACACACCCCTTTCAATCCTTTAATCTACACCCATACATTCACACACACACACACACACACACACACACACACACACACCCCTTTCAATCCTTTAATCTACACCCATACATTCACACACACACACACACACACACACCCCTTTCAATCATTTAATCCACACCCATACATTCACACACACACACACACACACATCCTGCACTACATCATATACATTCAAAATCTCTCTCACACACACACACCTTTCAATCCTTTAATCCACACCTATACATTCACTCTCACACACACACACACACACACACACACATCCTGCACTACATCATATACATTCCAAATCACACACACACATCCTGCACAATCTACACCATATACAACACATTTCAAATCACACACACACACCCCACAATATAGCCATACACCCAAAATCACACACACACCCACCCTTTACTATCCACACCCCATACACCCAAAATCACACACACACACACACCCCTGCACAATCTACATCATATACATTCCAAATCACACACTCTATACAGACACACACAATTTGGTAGACATTCCAAATCACACACACACACACACACACACGTCGCACAATCCACATGATACACACTCCAAATCCCACACATCCCCCCCCACACACACATACACAAACACACGTTGATAAGAATACGTATAAAGTTAATTATTACTTCACTTTACTTTATTGTAGTAACTACACTGCCCTCTGCTGACCTGTAGCTGAACTACTTTTACAAACCTGATGACTCTGCTTCCATACAGAGCGTTGGCCACACTCTGCTCGGCCTTTTAATCTCTAATCTAAGCTTCAACATTAAAGATTTCCTCCGCCCTCCGTCGAAGACGCCGACGTACAGTGATCGCACATCTGCGGTGTTGCCAGCACACCACTGAGCTGATATCAAAACAGGACGGAAGGTTGGCGGCGAGAGGAGAACGTCCCCCCTGTACATAACAGTTTTAAATTCCCCTCAGCAGTTTCCTCGCCAGAAAACACGGCACTCACGGCTCATATCGCCCTTCAGAGCGCCTTTAGAACCCGTGACCTCTGTCCATGAGCCGGACTCTCACTTCGTTAGAAAGACTGATAAATATTTTGCACAAATGGACGGTTGCAACAGGAACTGGTCTGCTTCTCGACCACATTAGTAACAAGACACCACGTCACAGTTTAATATCCTTATTATTATTATTATTATTAAAGAGCAAATGTACACCAACATGAGGTTTTAGTTTTCCCATCCATCCATCCGGCTGCGTCATATGCTTCTAAGACGAGGTTTACACCTAGTTCTCCCTAACCTACGCTAAAGAACATGCCAAAGCGCTCTGCATGGTCGAGCACGATGACCACGCAGCCTATCCCGGTGACGGTACGAGGACAGAGTGGCTCCACCCTGCACCGGAAGTCTTCTAAACAAACACACGATATTCAGTAATATTAAAGTCACCATTGTTTTTTTTAGAACCAAGGCCGGCGACCACCACGTCCTTCCACGGTTTATCATGTGCGGCGGAGAGCCATGCGGTCGGGCATCCCATCCGTCGTTAGAACTGCCGTGGAATATATACAGTGGTTATTTACAGTATATACATACAGTACATCTTATAGATGGTCTTACTAAAAGATCGATAGCCCCTTGTCCCCATGAGAGAAGATTCAAGAACCTGATTTTCTCAAAGTATAAAAATATAATAAGCCTTCAGGAGAACGTCCTGAACGTCCGGAGTCCGGCTGGCTGACTGACCGACTGATTTGCGAGTTGCGGGTGGTGAGAATGGCACGACGAAGGACGCTGTACAAATATAGATGCCACGACGGTGCCGGAAACGAGGAGACGGACGACTTTTGGCACTTTTGATTCGGACGGTACCACAGTGGCGCATGCCATTCGACACGGACTGCAAGGACAACATGGACTGGATTCTTCAGCCATCGCTGGTTTGGCCTAAAACAATGGGTTCCAGTTGATGGAGTCACAGTTGAGTTGATTGAATTCAGAACCTCTGTGGACAGGACAGGTGGAGCACCCGGATTGATTGTCCCCCCCACCCCGCCCCCGCCTGTCTCTCGCGCGCGGGACGCGGCTCCGTCAGACAGCTTCGGCTGAGGTGTCGGTGGAGACCGACATGGTCACTTTGGCTATTTTCACAGTGGTCTTGACACAACTCTCGGCCGCCCGCTTGGCGTGGATCTGCAGGTTGCGGTTCGGGCAGTCCGACTCCAGGCTGTTATCCAGCTGTTGAGTGCTACTGGTGCTCCGGCAGCTCTGGCAGGTGGAGAGGAAGGCCCGGCGCAGGTCCTTACTCCGCAGGGCGTAGATGATGGGGTTGACCGTGGAGTTGAACAGGCAGAGCATGGTGCAGAAGGCGAAGACGGTCTTGATGTCGTCGTTCATCTTCCAGAAGAGATCGTACACCATGATGGCCAAGACGGGGCCCCAGCAGATCACGAGCACGGCCAGAATCAGGACCAGCGTTTTGGCCAGGCGGATGTCCATCCGCGCCTGCTCAGGACGTGTGGTCTGGACCTTGGTGCCGTCGGTGGAGTAGACCACCAGGCTCTTCTGGGAGGTGCGGCTGAGCATCCGGACAGCGTGGTGGTGGGCTTTCCACAGGATGTACATGTAGGCGTAGATGATGAAGATCAACAGGACGCTGGTCACGCCGATCCAGAACATCAGGTAAGTCTCGTCAATGAGCGGAAAGATGTCCGAACACACAGTATTCAAATGCCTGCAGTTCCAGCCCAGGAGCGGCAGCACCGCGATGATGATGGAGATGGCCCACATCATGCAGAACGCGATCACCGCCTTGGTGCGGGTGACGATGCGCCTGTAGGCCAGCGGGCGGTGGATGGAGATGTAGCGGTCGATGGCCGTGAGGAACAGGCTGCCGACCGAGGCGGTGAAGGAGGCGGTAACGCCACCTAGCTTGAAGAGGAAAATGTTCAGACTGTCCTTGCGGTGGAAGATATGGAAGTCCAAGAAACTGTAGACGAAGATGACGCTGCCGAGCAGGTCGGCCACGGCCAGGCTCCCGATGAAGTGGTAGGACGGCCGGCAACGCAGAGTGCGCGAGTGCAAGATCACGCAGAGCACCACCAGGTTCTCCAGAACCGTGAAGGTACCCAGCGTGAGGGACATGACCGCCACAGCCAGCTGCTGGCTCGGGGTCAGGATCATGAAGCACTCCATGTCCATGAAGTTCTCGCCGCACTTCACGTTGCCCCCGTCTTCCGCGAAGCTCTGGTTCCCGGGCAGTTCCGTGGCATTGCCCAGAAAGTTAGGAAGTCCTTTGAAGATCAGCTCCTCCTCCGGACCCACTTTTTCCGGGAAGGTGCTGCGGAAGGCGGACGGGGGCTTCTGAAACGTAAAGCCACCCTTGATGAAATCGGCGTCGATCGCAGGATCGTCGTAGCTGGCATCGTTGGACCCAAGGTACTGCAGCCCCGAGGTGATGGTCCTGAAGGTGGTGTCTGCCACGCCGTCCAGAACAGACTTCATGTCGGCGTCCGGCGGTGGAAGGTTACGGTGAGAAAATGTGGCGCACCAAATCTGAATGGAGAAAACGTTAGAAACGGTCAGTTTGAGTCGGCCAGCCAACCAACACCCACCTACACCGCACAGTCTCGACGCCACGGCGATGTGAACGGAGGTGGCGCATCACTACACATCAAACCGAACCCGTAAATTATAGACGAACGTATAACACAAGGTCTTTAATACGCTACTTATAATAAAACAGGATGATATCCAGCCGCATTTTAACTGATTAAATGTGGGATTCATCGTAAACGGGCGGAGCGCATTAAGGGGGTCGCTCCCGGTCTGAGGGGACCTCACGGGGTCGTCACACAGGGGAATGGCTGCTTAGCAGCTGTTAGGCAAATGAGATGCAGTCTGCGAAATGCAGTCAGATTACCGATTCATCTCATGTTTGGCTCACCGCAATCACAGTGACTACTCATTTACAGTCTTGTGCAAAAGTTTCGGCACCCCTGGGCTGTCTAATTTATTTTGTGATAATAAAACCAACATGCAATATTTAAAAATTCATATTCAACTTTTAATTTTACTGAATAATAATAATAATAATTATAATAATAATAATAATAAAAACATAAAATCTACACAGAAAACAAAGGCAGCCAAGAAGGGATCCCTCCAAGCTATTTTTATTTATTTTTCGGGATCTTATATTTACATATTTGGACTTTTAAAGTCGAATTAAAAACCCTATGAGAGACATTAGAGTAATTTGTACCTGTTGACAGAAGGACTCCCTTCATTTTCTTTCCGTGCAGAAAAGTATCGGCGCGTTAATTTTCTCTATTTTATTATTCAGTTTGTCATTTTGAATTTGACATTTTGAACTGCAGCTCGGTTGGTCGACAGGAGGCCGATAAGAATCGTATCAGTCAGCCATCACAGCGAGGCTTTAAACGAAAACTGACGCGATCTTTAAGAATTCTGCTCGTCAAGCTGGTGAGTTACGCGCTAGCGGGAAAATGTCCACAAGAGGGCGTAGTCTGACCAAACGATTTCACCCGTCCTCGGGATAAAAGCGGATCATAAAAAGCGGTTTAAATCATAGAGTATGGATTAAAAAACAAAAGGTGATAAATTAAACAAAAGATTGTTTGAAGTGTTTGCACCGTAATGTGTTTTTTTTTATTATCAACGATTATAGGAGAAAAGGGTTTGCTATTTCGTTTTCTTAAAAAAAAACATATAGTACAATTTGAAAATATGTTTGAAGATATATATATATATATATATATATATATATATATATATATATATATATATGTGTGTGTGTGTGTGTGTGTGTGTGTGTGTGTACCAAATGTATATACTGTACGTAGATTTATAAATTATTATATATATTTGTAATAGTAAAGATGTTGCTTAAAATGACGTCCGCAGCAAAATACAACAAAACAAAAAATTTTATTTCAAAGAAAAATAAAGTATATATATAACCTTCACATAGTTCCCGCAGCTGTGGAGTGTTGTTTTGTTCTCTTTATTTATGGATTATTATATCTATATCTATATCTATCTATATCTTTATTTATATATCTTTATATATATATATATATATATATATATATATATATATATATATATATATATATATATATATATATATATATATATACATATAACATTTTAAGCAACCTCTTATATATATATATATATATATATATATATATATATATATATATATATATATATATATATATATATATATATATATAGTATATAAAACAAAACACAGCTAAACACAAACTAAAATTTTGAAGAAAGATAAAGTGGATATGTTACCTTCACATAGTTCCTCGGATGTGCTCGGTGTTGTCCTCTCAGTCGTGTCCTCAGATTAATCCGCTCAGTCGAGTTGCGGCTCCGGCATCGCAGCGGCGGCAGAACGCGGGTGATGCGCGCGGCTGCAGGGCTCTGATGACGTCCTCATGGTGCAGAATGGACTTTGATTTTCGGCGCGTCGAGCGGGTTGCGCTGTCCGTAACACAGTGAGACAGACGCGCGCGCGCTCCGTATATTTATAACGCCTCGGAGAAGTGCGCCAAGTCACGTGACCGCCGACGCGCACCGCAACAAGTGCGGCGGTGAGAGGAGCGGCAGCTGCGCGGCGGGCGGGCGGGCGGACAGCGCGCAGGGGACAGCGTGCAGAGGACAGCGTGCAGGGGACAGCCGGGCTCCGTCCCCACATCAGTGTCCTGAACTCGTGGCGTGGACCTGAAGTCCGTGGACAAAAGAATTTGGACACCGGTTTTGATTTGAATCTTTTAGAACCGACTCCTTAGTGCAGAGGGGAATAATAATCCCGCAGAATACAACGGGATTACGACTTCTGTTCTAAATGTTTTAATAATCCCAACAATCAACATCAATCCGGACACGTCCTCCCGAAATAATGGAATTAAGAAATATAAATATATATTTTAATTGTGTAAAATAATTATTGGGTGGCATGGTGGCTTAGTGGTTGGCATGTTCTCCTCTCAGCACTAGGTATTCCAGTTCGAATCCCAATCTGGGTGGAGTTTCCATGTTCTCCCTGTGTCGACGTGGGTTTCCTCCGGGTTCTGCGGTTTCCTCCCACAGTCCAAAAACATGGATCAAGGTCAATTGAATTCTCCAAATTGCCCCATATAGAGTGTGTGTGTGTGAGAGTGTGTGCCCAGCGATGGATTGGGTCCTGGGTGTATCTGCTCAGCGCCCGAAACGTTCTCCCCTGGATGGGCATGGGGAACCCCCCCCACACACACACGACCCTAATAGAGGATAAAGCAGAAGATAATGGATGGATGGAATTATTAAAACCAACACAAAACCAGAAAATGTTGGAATATTTCAGCCAAGCATTGTATTAATATTTAAATATAGTTTGGAATAATAAACTTTTGCCTAATGAGGAACCCTGGTGTTGGGTAAGTGGGGGGTGGGGGGCTCTGTGGGCTCAAAGGCAGGTCATATTGGATTAGACTGATGGTGTTTGTGACCTTATGCTTTCTCTTTATTCCACTGCCCACCTGTTCCAGACCCCCCCAGCTCATTATGTTCTCCAAAGAGAGAGAGAGAGAGAGAGAGAGAGGAGACCGTTGTGGATGGATCTTTACACCTAGTTACAGCAGTGTGAGACAGAACCTGGGTTCTAATGAAGCTCTAAAACAACTTAATAAAACAGAAAGAACCCCAAAGCAGCGCGTACCAGCTCGAACCCAGAACCATCAGCACCCGACCTGCCCACCACCGGACACCGCACAGAACCCCTCACACGTCTACGAAGATCCATTAGTCAGTTTAAAAGAACACATCACGGTGGGGGGTCATGCTGACGCTTTTATTTAAAATGACAACTACCCTGACTTGATGGTCTGGGTCAGAACACAGGGTCAGCCATGACTTAGAACCCCTGGAGTGATGGGGGTTTGAACCCCTGAGCCGTCACCCGATGATGAGGGGCAATGATTTAACATAAAGAAGAATCTCAGGGGCGGCACGTTGGCTTAGTGGTTTAGCATGTTCTCCTCTCAGCGCTAGTGATTCCCGGTTCGAGTTTCCATGTTCTCCCCGTGTCCGCGTGGGTTTCCTCCGGGTTCCTCCCACAGTCCAAAAACATGGATCAAGGTCAGTTGAGTTCTCCAAATTGCCCCATATAGAGTGTGTATGTGAGTGAGTGTGTGTCCAGTGATAGATTGGCGTCCTGTCCTGGGTGTATCTGCCCAGCGCCAGAAACGTTCTTCCCTGGATGGGCATGGGGAACCCCCCCCGACCCTAATAGAGGATAAAGCGGAAGATAATGGATGGATGGATGGATGGATGGAAGAATCTCAGGGGGTCTAGGTTCGAATCCTGATTGGATCGGGGTGGAGTTGGCATGTTCTCCCTGTGTCCGTGTGGGTTTCCTCCCAAAATCCAAGGACAGGGATTGAAAGTGAGTTGACTGCTTTAAATTGCCCCTATATAGTGTGTGTGTGTGAGTAAGGTTGTGCCCTGCAATGGTTTGGCGTCCTGCCCTGGGTCCTGGGTGTATCTTCCCATCGCCCGAAAAATGGCCCCTGGATGGGCATGGGGAACACACACACACACCCACACACACAGACAGAGTTAACCTTTGCTTAAAGAACCTAATGAATCTGAAATCCTTTATCTATCTATTGATGCAGAATCACTGCAGAAGGGCTTAATTTCAGGCGGCCGACTGCGTTTTGAAGCATGGCTGTGCGCGCGGCGGTTCTATTTCCCTCTCCTGACTAAATGAGGTTGGGAGCATCTGTGGGTGGCGGCGCGACGTTAGGTGAGGATGCACAGATCTCTCTCTCTTGTTCTTTCCCTGCTGGAAGATATGAATGTCAATGAGTCATGCAGTATGGACGTTAGTTGCCCCCGAGGGCCGTATAAGGTTCCGACGCATGCGGCGGTGCGCTGCTCAGTCTCCGAAACGATATGGGGAGGAGGATATTCACAGAGCCGCAGCACAGAACACACCACGCCAAACGGCAGAACCCGATCGAAGCCTGAATGCAAACACCTGCAGTGGTCGAAGGCCGGGATAGGCTGCAAGCAGATGAGGCGTCGCACAGCCAAGTGTGATTGTTTATTGCGCGTGTGGCGGGCGGACACTTTGCCAATCAGATGGCGTATCGTGACGCACGGCCAGCCCTCTGCCATCTGCGGTTCTCTGGTGGTACAGCTTGTTCTGCAGAGGATCCAAAACCCTCGGAACATGACTCGGAGACGCTCGCTCACGTCATCGGTGACCGGGACCGAGAACATGTGGACACTCCTGAATCTGCGCCAGCGGAACACTACAGCACAACTACAAAGTTCTGCATGGGTTCCGTGACCGAGGAATCTGATTGGAGAACCTTTTAGAGTTCTGGTATTAAAGTAATATAATATAAAAGGGGCGTGGCATTATTGTAAATAAATCACATAATGCGGTGTTATTAGTCCTGATGTGTAGTGGAGTACAGTTCCACCAATTTACGTGATTTATTTACAATAATGCACAACCTCGAGAGTCTTATTACGTTTATAAGACGCTTACAAACAAACACACTATAATAAAAAAAAAACAAGGTTTGATTCTAAAATGCGTTAAAATCATGAATAATTTGGTCTTCCGTGACGTAAACTAGTCCGGTTTTTAAAGTAAATGCTAATCGCTGAGTAACAGGATTTTGGTTTCACCATCTAGTAGACAAATTACAGAACACAGTTTACAAAAAACACACAACAGGGTTAGTGCTGATCAGTGTTTATATTCTACCCATCCATTATCTTCCGCTTTATCCTCTATTAGGGTGGGGGGGGGGGGGTTCCCCATGCCCATTCAGGGGTGAACGCTTCGGGCGCTGGGCAGATACACCCAGTACAGGACGCCAATCTATCACTGGGCACACACTCACTCACACAGACACACTCTATATGGGGCAATTTGGAGAATTCAATTGACCTTGATCCATGTTCTTTGGACTGTGGGAGGAAACCGGACACAGGGAGAACATGCAAACTCCACCTGAGAGGCGAACGTGCTATTCTATGATTTAAAATACTTGTGTATCACACAGTGATACGAATGTGAAGCGCTCAGAGGGGTGTGTTATTGTCGATGATGTCACGGCCGGACAAACAGCTCAGCCAATCAGATTTAAGGAGCGGAACAGTCTGTTTTACAATGAAAGAAGGTGAAGTGAACCCACCAGCTGCTTTATCAGAGATTCGGGTGATGGATGAGTCCCAGCCCTGCCGCCACACTGACGACTGAATCAGACCCGGGATACGGGTGGTTCAAACCATAGCATTGCCAAATCTACATCAAGCAAGCCTGGATCCAAAATACCCCCCCCCCCCCCCCCCCCCCCCCCCCCCCGGTATCTGGTTAAATGACAACAGTTTTGCCAAAACGACAGAAGGACGTTAGATCCGGACATTTGAACGTCCTGTTGAAGCTAAATACGTCTCGATCACAGTCGATAATTCAACTGTTGTTGATCTGCCTTTGAAGTTATATACAATCCCCCTGCATCGGTACACCCACCGCCTCCCCCCCTCCCGCGGCTGTCGGGGGCGTGCTGCAGCTGCCGCATGCTTCCTCCATCGCATATGCAGCACAGGCGGCCTCCATTCGGCAACTGTGCATCCCTTTTTTTTTCCCCGATGAGCCTCTGAAGCTCGCAGCCAGGCTGGTGCCACCTCGGGGTCATCAAAGATGCGTTACAGTGTGTGTGTGTGTGTGTGTGTGTGTGTGTGTGGTGTGTGTGTGCGTGTGTGTGTGTGTGAGAGAGCCTCCATCCGAGGACTTTATGTTGAGTGTCAGCTGGTTTCAGCTCTGAAGGAACCACTTCAACAGACAGAAGGACTCCCGATTCGCCTCCAAAAAACCAAACCACCGCCGTTTGGACAGACGCATGCTGCCAGCAGTCAGGAAGAACGTGATTGTCCGCTCTGAGCCCTGAGTATCGCTCCCCATGTCCATCCAGGGGAGAACGTTTCGGGCGTTGGGCAGATACACCCAGGACAGGACGCCAATCCATAGCTGGACACACACACACACACATACAGACCATCCATCCATCATCTTCCACTTTATCCTCTATTAGAACCCGGAGGAAACCCACGCGGACACAGGGAGAACATGGAAACTCCACCCAGATTGGGATTCGAACCGGGAATCCCCAGCACTGAGAGGAGAACATGCTAAACCACTACACCATCTTGCCGCCCAGTATATGTTTATTAATCCATCCATCCATTATCTTCCGCTTTATCCTCTATTAGAGTCGTGGGGGGGGGGGGGTTCCCATACCCATCCAGGGGAGAACGTTTCGGGCGCTGGGCAGATACACCCAGGACAGGGCGCCAATCTATCGCTGGGCACACACTCACTCACACAGACACACTCTATATGGGGCAATTTGGAAAATTCAATTGACCTTGATCCATGTTTTTGGACTGTGGGAGGAAACCGGAGAACCCGGAGCAAACCCACACGGACACGGGGAGAACATGGAAACTCCAGCCAGGAACCTGGGACACCATTCAATCTCCATCGGGAGATCCAGTCTGAAGTTCTCAATGAAATGTTCTTTTAGTTAAAAGGGAAAAGACTCTGACAGACAAACGTGGAGGCTGGGGGTGGAACCTCAGTGGTGTGGTCATTGAAGGTTCAGGGTTCGAACACCAGGTACCGTTAATGCGCCAATGGACGCTGTAGACGACCTCAGCCATCAAGTGGGGATGAAGAAAATAGAAAGAAAATAAATAAGAAATTAAATCGGTTTCTTTGAATTTCTATCACACGAAGCAAACAACGACTCCAACCCCCCCGACTGAACCCCAGGGCGACCCCAAGGTTCGGAGTAACGAGGCTCTCAGCAGGCCATCCATCACCGGACCTCCCACCAGCATCCGCTCTCAGATCTACTACGTCTCTAATATCCTGAGTGCATTCGTCTTCGTCAGCGCTGTACGGAACATCCACACGTGATCCGAACCGCCTTCCTCCTCCAGCTGTTTTAGAAGCCCAGCCAGAGGTGGTACCTGGTACGGTTCATTAATTCTGTCCGTACATGGAGAGGGATGTGTGGTTACAGCACCCCGACACTGCGGAACCAAGGTCAATTGAATTCTCCAAATTGCCCCATATAGAATGTGTCTGTCTGTGTGAGTGAGTGAGTGTGTGCACAGTGATAGATTGCCCCCTGTCCTGGGTGTATCTGCCCAGCGCCCGAAACGTTCTTCCCTGGATGGACATGGGGGAACCCCCCCGCGACCCTAGTAGAGGAAAAAGTGGAGGATAATGGATGGATGGAATCAGAAATAAACAGACAGGTGGCGTCTTTTTTGTAGACTGCAGGGGGCAGCGTTCTGAATTAAGAATCAAAATCAAAGATTCAGTTTTAAAAGGTGAATCAGTTCAGAGATTCAGTTCATTAAAATGAACCTGAACTCCTGCCGGCCGACCTTCACCTCAAAAAGTGCTCGCTCACACTGTGAGGACCCGGCTGCAGTCCCCAGAAGGAGGAGATGTTCTCCCGGGGCGGTGTGTAAACTGGTTTTGGGGTTTGGAGAACACGTTCCATTCTGCTCGGAACATTCAGTACGGATTCAATACACACCGGAGCAAACAATGCACTCTCTCTCTCTCTCTCTCTCTCTCTTTCTATCATGGATGACAAATGAGTTTACACAAATGAGATATAACACACACACACACACACACACACACACACACACAAAACCATAAACTGCTTAAAAAAATTAACAGTATATAGTTTTTTTTTCTCCAATGTTGTTATATACTGAATGTGCTAAATTGTCCCATATAGAGTGTGTGTGTGTGTGTGTGTGCCCAGCGATAGATTGCCCCCCTGTCCTGAGTGTGTCTGACCAGCGCCCAAATATATATATATATATATATATATATATTCATTCATTCATTACCTTCTACTTTATCCTCTATTAGGGTCGTGGGGGGGATTTCCCATGCCCTTCCAGGGGAGAACGTTTTGGGCGCCGGGCACCTACACCCAGGACAGGACGCCAATCTATCGCTGGGCACACACTCACTCACTCACACAGACACGCATACACACTCTATATGGGGCTATTTGGAGAACTCAATTGACTTGATCCATGTTTTTGGACTGTGAGGAAACCGGACATATACAGACCATCCATCCATCATCTTCCACTTTATCCTCTATTAGAACCCGGAGGAAACCCACGCAGACACGGGGAGAACATGGAAACTCCACCCAGATGAGGATTCGATATATATACTGTACATATATATATATATATATATATATATATATATATATATATATATATATATATATATTATTTTGCCTACTGTACTGCCTACCGCACAATAATAAGTACTCCACATGTAACGTGGGTTTCCTCCGGGTTCTCCGGTTTCCTCCCACAGCCCAAAAACATGGATTCAAGGTAAAATTTGAATGCTCTAAATTGCCCCATATAGAGTGTGTATGTGTGTCTGTAAATGTGTGCCGAGTGATATATTGGCGCCCTGTCCTGGGTGTAACTGCCCCGTGCCTGAAACATTCTTCCCTGGATGGGCATGTGGAAGGCTCGCACCCCCCCCCCCCCACACATCACCCCCGCGACCCTAATATAGAATTTAATAGAAGGTAATGACTGAATGAATTCTGATGATTAAAATTAATTATAGAAAAATACAAAATACATGGACACAAAAAATAATCACCAGCTCATTTAATCCTAATCCCAGTTCTGAGAGTCTGTTCCAGTACGTGCTGTGTGACGCGACTCTAATCTGAGGTTCTGTTCTTCGGGAGGAGAACTGAACTCTGTAATATTTCAGAATGCGGGTCAGTCTTATTCTCACGAACCAAAAAAGAAACCCTCCGCCTCACCCCGGATCGCCGTCTCTGCAGCAATCCCGAAGCCCTCTGATTCTTTTGATCTGCAGTACTCCCCCCCCCATCCATCCATCCCCCCACCCCCCAACGGAGCTTATAACAAATGTACAAACACACTGTGTGTGGAACGTCATGTGCTGTGCTGTCATGGCAACCGGACCGCTGCAGATCAACTGTTGACACGCTTCCATCACTTCACAACCTGTCTGTCTGTCTGTCTGTCTCACTGGACCATGAGACGCGTGTCTCACCGCCTTATCACGCTCCACAGCCACACACACACACACACACACACTGATTTGGGAGGCCTGGAAGCTGGTTAGTATTCAGCGTGAGCGCCGGGTGGCACGACTCGAACCAGGACAAGCCGGAAGCTCCAAGAAGTACAGCACGAGCCGCTGAAAAGAACCCCCCCTCCCCCCAAAGATCTCATGTCTACCTCACGTTCTTGTCCTCGTCCGCAGAATCAGCGGCCGCATTCATAAACAAAAAGTGTGGAGCAGAGGCGTCGTGAGGCGACCAGAGGTTTTCTTTAATTATTTCATCCGTCCAAACATTATCTTCCGCCTCATCCTCAGCTAGGGTTGGGGTGAGTGGGGGGGGTTCCCCATGCGCACCCAAGGGGAGAACGTTTCGGGCGCTGGGCAGTTAGACCCGGGACAGGGCGCCGATCCGTCGCAGGGCTCACAGGTTTTTAAATAAAGCAGGTGTAATGTTGCTCGGGTTCGAGTCCATCGCTGAACATGCTCAGGAACACCGGCATCATGTGATCGGACAGCTGACGCGTGAATCACTCGAACCCGATCTGATCTCCGAAACGCATCCGCGGCACTCACGCTGCCGTCTCCTCCATCACCGCCGTTCACCCCCCCCCCCCCCAGCTCCACACTCCTCCGATCTGAGGTTTAATGATTGACACTGTGTTTTATTAAAGCAGTACGAGACCTGAGAATTATATTAGATCGAATGTAAACCCCCCCCCCCACGAACCCCCCACTTGATTAAAATAGGAATTATGAGATTTTTAAACGGAGCTGCGGCTCATTTGGAGACTTGATTACTAAGTGGCCCAAATAAGGGGACGTCTATCACTCTGAGATGGTGAGGGATTGGGTGAGGGTTTGGGTTTGGGATTGGGTTTAGGAATGGGTGAGGGATTGGGTGAGGGACTGGGTGTGGGTTTGGTAGAGGGATAGGGTGAGGGACTGGGTGAGGGATTGGATTTAGGTTTGGTTGAGGGATGGGGTGAGGGTTTGGGTTTAGGTTTGGGTGAGGGATGGGGAGAGGAATGGTGTGACGGTTTGGGTGAGAAATGGGTTGAGGGTTTGGGTGAGGAATGGGGTGAGGAATGGTGTAAGGGTTTGGTTGAGGGATGGGGTGAGGGTTTGGGTGAGGGATGGGGTGCTCCCTCACCAGCACAGAGAGTCACAGCTCAGCGCTCGTACAAGGACGGAATGACAGAACCGATGCGCCGCTCGCTCACTAATAGCCGGTTCCCGCTGAGCTTCCGAACCCGAGTGATTGAGGAGGTTCTAATAAGAAGGACAGGACAGTCAATCCGTTCATCCGTGAACCGTCTCAGAGAGTCGGGGAGCAGCACTCAGGAACACGGAGCATTACGGTGTTTACACCGCGACGGCCCCGGGCCCCGAGCGGTTAACACGGCGACAGGTGTTTTAAATCGGATTAGAGGAACCGGAGCCTGAAGAACGTCGATGGTTCTTCAGATCAAATCCCTCGAGGAGACGCTGCGGGTCCCTCAGCTGCGGAAAAAAAAACAATGCCGGGATGCCTCTCCGTCTTTCATCATCCTCGCTCTTTGTTGTCACACAAGATGCTCCGGAACCCCGAGGGCCGTCCATCAGACCGACCGAATATTAAAACGGACGGGTTCCAACGCGCCGTTTGAAGTGTCCGGTGGCCAATCAGAGGTCAGGAGCTTAACTCCAGATGCAGAGTGGATAACGCCGAAGACATGATGAGGCTGAGAGAAGGACTCTGTCATCGCGGAGGGCCGGGAAAGTCCCCCCCGGGTTTCAACACAGCCCGATTGTCTGCCGTCGCCGCAGACGTCTGCGACGTACACAGACCCCGAGGTCCTGAAGATGCTGGAGGAGCGGCTGCGTGATGTTTCTCTGGGAGGAAATGGGTCATTATTTTGGCGCTCAGAGTCTGGTTTATGTCCGTTTAAAGACGGGGCAGGCGAGCGAGGAGAGAATTTATGGAAATGCAGCGAGATTGATGTAATTTGCGACGCGGTTCTGCGGGTGGAGGAACGAATGAATCAACGAAACGACAAAACAAAAGAGGAAAAACGGGGTGCGGACAAAAATAAAGCGAAAGTGGACAATACAGCATGTTCTACTCCAGGGGTTCTCACCTACGCTCATAGAATACAAAACATCCATCCATCCATCGTCTTCTGCTTTATCCTCTACTAGTGTCACGGGGGAGGGGGGGTTCCCCATGCCCATCCAGGGGAGATGGATGCCATTTCGGGCTCTGGGCAGATACACCCAGGACAGGATGCCAATCTATCACTGGGCACATACTCACTCACACACACACTCTATGGGGCAATTTGGAGAATTCAATTGACTTGATTCATGTTTTTGGACTGTGGAAGGAAACCAAAGAACCCGGAGGAAACCCACGCGGACACGGGGAGAACATGCAAACTCCACCGGGAATCCCCAGCGCTAAGAGGAGAACATGCCAACCACTAACCCACCATGTCGCTCACAAAACAAACAATATTACAAAAAACTGTTTGCTTTTCGCTAGCTTGCTTCCGAAAATCGTCAGAATATTTAAAGAGTAGGGTAACTGGCACACGAATGGTGGTTACCATGGCAACGAGGATACTGCACACGTGTCAACTCTCTCGTGCTTCTCTCGCCAAAGATTTTTTTTACCCCCCCCCCCCCCCCCAAAAAAAAAAAAAAAAAATCAGATGAGCATGAATTATTTTTCATTTATTAATTAATAATTTTTTTTTGTTACTGCGTGACCCACCAGTTGAGAATGGCTGTTCTAGTCTAGACCGCTTGGGTGTTGTTTCATGCCAACTTCTGCAACTTTTGGTATTTAGCCGTAGTTTTTAGACGATGACAGACCGCGGTCCATCTGTTACCTTTAATCCTTTAATCTCCGCCCCCTTACCATGAGATTAACGTCACTGGAATGTCTTAGATTGAGCGGCATGGAGTTTTTCGGTTGCTGACAAAAATAAACCAAACATGACTGTTGGGGGGGAGGGGGGCGGGGCATGGTTCCGTGTTCCACCACCAGAAGATGGAGTGCAATCATAAAACATAAAGAAGAATCATTAGGGGGCGTTGCGGTGGCATTGGTTAGAACGTCCACCTCTCAGCCTCTCAGCGCTGGGGACCCAGGTTCGAATCCCAATGTGGGTGGAGTTTGCATGTTCGCCCCATGTCCACAAAGGTTCAAAAAATGGATTCAAGGTAAATTGGCTGCTCTAAATTGCCCCATCTAAATGATCCCTATAGGGTGGGTGGATGCATGTGCTAGTGTGTGCTGTCCTGGGTGTATCGGCTCAGCGGCCAAAACTTTTCCCCTGGATGGGCAATGTCCACCTCTCAGTGCTGGGGACCCAGGTTCGAATCCTAAACTGGGTGGAGTTTGCAAGTCCAAAAACATGGATTCAAGGTGAATTCATTCATTCATTCATTATCTTCCGATTCATCCTTTAATAGGGTCGCGGTGGGGTTCCCCATGCCCATCCAGGGGACAACATCTCAGGCGCCGGGCAGACACACCCAGGACAGGGCGCCAACCTATCGCTGGGCACACACTCACTCACACAAACATACTCTACATGGGGCAATTTGGAGAACTCAATTGACTTGATCCATGTTTTTGGACTGTGGGAAGAAACTGGAGAACCCGGAGGAAACCCACGCGGACACGGGGAGAACATGGAAACTCCACCCAGATGGGGATTCGAACCGGGAATTCCTAGTGCTGAGAGGCGAATGTGCTAACAACTAAGCCACCGTGCCGCCTCAAAGTGAATTGAATGCTCTAAATTGCCCCTATGGAATGCGTGAGTGTGTGTGCCCAGCAATAGATTGGCGCCCTGTCCTGGGTGTATCTGCACCCTCCCCTCCCCCCCTCCCCTCATGACATCAGTATGGGAGTTAAGTGGAAGATGGATGGATGGGTTCCTCAGGGTTTTATTGTTCAGATAGAAACGTACATTTCGTTTTTATAAGAGGTGAGTTGAGCTTATGAGCATCTGCCAACTGCAAAGGATGCTGGGAGCAAATGATCTACTCAGGCGACAGATCAGGTGACCATTTGGGTGGTGGCTCATTCTCAGCACTGCAATGACGTCAACACTGGACTGGACTGACAATACTCAACCAGACACCTTCAGAATTTTCCATAAATTGAACATCATTTGCGGCAGCACCCCGCCGTGCTTCACAGTTGGTGGATGCTCATAAGCTTCCAGCAACCCTCTCACCTCACACAGACGCCCCTCTTGAGTTCTAAACAATAAACCCCCCACCCGTAACGTCAGCTTTATTATTATTTTCTGTGCCTAATCTCATTTGTTCCACCGATGCCGTTCTCCCTTCATTTTCTATAGATTTTTTTTTCCTGAAGTATGAAGATCATGAAGCACGTAAAATACATTTCCTACAATCTAATTCCACAGACGGAGGAGAACCCGAACTGGAGGAATGATCAGACTGATAATTCTATAAAACCAATGCGAGGGACTGACTCTCTCGCTCTATCGATCTTGATTCTGTCATTTAAGTGGAGGTGATGGGCTGCCACCGAAACCCCCACGCCACCCTCACCAAGACTGTGCTGCTTAGAAAACCGCTGACTTGAGGCTTAGGTTCTAAAACCTCTCGTCTCCCGGTGATGCTGTGATAACTCACCTTTGGGCCTTTAAAGAAGGCTCCACCTTCAACATGCAAGGGACTTCAGAGGACCCTCCAAGGTTCTGCGGAACCGGCGGCTCCGTCGAAAGCATCCTCACAGAGAACATCAGAACCTGGTTCTGAAACAGCACCCGACTGGACAGACAGATCCTGCAGGGGTTCCCCATGCCCATCCAGGGGAGAATGTTTCTGGCGCTGGGCAGATACACCCAGGACAGGGGGTGCAATCTATCACTGGGCACACACACACACACACACTCTATATGGGGCAATTTGGAGAATTCAGTTGACCTTGATCCATGTTTTTGGACTGTGGGAGGAAACCCATGTGGACACGGGAACATGGAAACTCCACCCAGATTGGGATTCGAACTGGGAATCCCTAGCGCTGAGAGGAGAACATGCTAAACCACTAAGCCACTGTGCCGCCCTCACAACACCTTCATATCTTAATCTAAAATTCTAATTTTTTTTCAGATTTTGTCCTTACAGTGGTCATATTTGTATTGTTCTATTTTTTATTTTATTTATTTTCTAATAAATAAAATATTTTTTGCTGAACTTATCTGTAATTTCAACTTTTAGTTTTTATTTGTGGAGAAGCATTTCACTGCTGGCTGTACCGTGTGTGACATCAAGCGATAAATAGACGATAAATAAATAAATAATTTTAATTAAAAACTAAATCAGACTTTAGTTTTTTTTTATTTTGATCATGTTCTTTACAAACATCTCGATGTCCATCTGTGTTTTTAATGTGTTTTTTAATGTGTAATTTATTAACGTTCCTAATTTTAAGTTCTACTTGAACTCGCAGGTCCCCGGTTCCCGACAGGCCGCGATTTTCCTTCCGAAATCCATTAAAATCCGTAAAATGTTCTGGGTTTGAAATTGCGTATCGATCCGCGGTGGATTAAAACAGCGGGTTCTAACGTCTGTACTGTAAATCCCCCAAAACGTAAACTGATATCGACGCCGAAATGAGGTCGCGCACCGCCGCCGGGTTTTCAAATGGTTTAATAAAAGGTCGTGCTCTAGAACATAGGGAGAACGTGTTCACGCTTCACCCCCCAGACGGGGAGATCGTAACGTCAACAACAGAACAAAATACATTTGTAACCGTAAATAACCATCGATCGGCCGAGACGGAGATGCGGGTCGGTTCTGCAGGGATATGATGAAGCAGTACAGCCTCGGTTCCACTGTTTATGGTCACGATGAGAACGTAAACACACCAGAAGTATAGGGACACCCTCACAGGTTTCAGTTCATCAGCGTGAAGGTTCTCCCATTCATCCAAAAGAACCTTTAAAGATATGGAGGTCAGGCATTGATGGTGGAGACGCCTGCCTCACAATCTGCATTCTAGTTTGTCTCAGAGGTCTTGAGTTTGGGTTGATGACGGTGCAGAACAGTCAAGTTCCTCCGATCCAGAAAATTACAAATTATGTACCAGAGCACCATCATGATGAAAACGAAGCGGGCCTTCCCCAAACTGTTCCAACTAAATTTAATAGCTAGGTAAAGAATGTTATTAAAGCAATACAGTACGAGAGGGCGTGGCATTATTCTGAATAAATCACATAAAGAGGTGTTATTAGTCCTGACGTGTAACAGAGTACAGTTACAGCACTTTACCGTGATTTATTCACAATAATACACAATCTCGAGTTATAAAGCGCTTACAAACAAACACACTATAATAAAAAAAACAAGGTTTGATTGTTAAATGTGTTAAAATCGTTAATAATCTGGTCGTCTGTGACGTAATCGAGTCCGTTTTTTAAAGTGAACGCTGATCGCGGAGTAACAAGTTTCCGGTTTCTCTAACAATCATACTGCCATCTAGTGGGCAATTTACAGAACACAGGTTTAGTGCTGATCAGTGATTATATTAATTTGTATTTTATGATTTAAAATACTGTATTGTATTTCACACATTGATATGAACGTGAAGTGCTCAGCGGTGTATGTTATTGTCGATGATGTCACGGCCGGACGAACAGCTCAGCCAATCAGAGTTAAGGAGCGGAAATGACAGTTTTATAAAGGCTATTAGTCAGTTTACTTTATTTCTTTTAATCTTTGCATAAATTCGGTGATAACGTGTTCGGTATGCTTTTGTATTTTCGAATCAGGAGTAGCGATGACTTTGCAGGGAGGTGGAGGAGAGAACACAGAACACGAACGCATGAATAAAACATGAGAACGGTGAATCATGCTTCCATTTTGGGTGGTGTTGCATAAGAGGAATAAAAAAAAAAACTAAAAAGCTAAACCAGCAGTTAACTATTTAAACATACAACCCATTAAAAACACAAAACTGTGTACAACCGCCGTTTGGACACGCCCTCGCTAAAGTCACATGATTTGAATATCACTGATAATTTAAAATACATTTTTTATAAACGATTCTTAGTTTTTGCTGAGTGTGCGTTTTCTCTTACAGAGAGAATCTCGCGGGTTTAACCTTCAGGATCCATGCAGAGTGGAGTTTGCATGTTTTTCCCATCAGCGCAGAAGAACATACAAAATCTCCACACACAAAAGACAGAATGTCTCCTGCCCAGGAATCAAGCGAGTCAATTGAATTGAATCGAGCAGGACCAGGAATCAATAGTGTCCACTAACTATCGTCGCCATATGTACAGATACAATACCATTTCATTTCGAAAGCGTTTTTAACAATTAAATATTATATCATAAATAATAACTAACAATTAAAAAGTGAGAACACTAATTTCAATCGCTCCTTGTTGCTGCGTACCTCACCGACGCCCTGCGACCTTCGGCGCCGTCATAGCTACCGCTTCAGCTACAGTCAGAGCATCACGATCTGGTGGTACTGCGCCTGTAGGGGCGCCATCCCGATTACCTCCTGTTCCACCTCCTCGTTACAACCCCGACAGCGCAGAAGTCAACGTAGTGAGCGATACCCGCCGAAATATCAAACAATATAAAGAGACACGTTTTTAATGTAGATTAACTGAATAAAAAAAAAATGCTTTAAATTTAATACCGAATCCAGGTGCCAGCGCCCCCCTCAGCTTCCAGTGAGACTTCACTTTCAACACTGACGCTGATTCAGTAATAAACTAGACTGGAGTAAACGGGACAATAGGGGGCGCTGATTTGAAAGCCACGTCGTTAAGAGAAAACGAGGAGGCTTAATTAAACCTTTAAACTCGGTAAGTGCCCCGTTTTCACCTCGGCGCTTTGCATGGCTGATTTTACACACGGATAAGTTCCCAATCTGCTCGCAGGCTTTGGTTCCGTTATCAGAGAGATGAGGACTGAGGAGGCAGATGGAGAACCCACCTTTCTGGGAGCTTTGTTGCAGATTTCTTAACGGAGGTAAAAGGAAAAGAGGATTAAAGTCTCAGTCTTAACGAGGCTCGTTATTATTCTGCACGCATTTAACGCCGAGTGAATAAACTCACGCCGTACTCTGCACCACCGTGATGGACTGTGTTCTACACTACATACTGTGTGCTCTGTTCTAATGGTCAGGACCCCAATAGTACCACCACAGAGCAGGTGTTACTTGGTGGGTGCATTATTTCTATCCCAGCAGTGTCACTGAGGTGTTTAAATGAAACTACAGCAGCACTGCTGCACTAACACCCCCTCATCACATCAGTGTCACTGCAGAACTGACTATCAACAATCCACCACCCAAATGATACCTGTTCTGTGATGCTCCTGACAACCAACAGAGGACTAACAACAAAGAGCACAGATGGACTACAGTCTGTAATTGGACTACAAAGGCCATCTATATGGTAAGTGGAGGACATATACGATGGAGCCAGTAGGGGGCGTGTGTAGGTCAAACAGCATTATATGATCCACCCCAAAAAAATGTAAACACACGTCCACAAATGCACATGGCGCCCAAGAAACACCCACGAATCACAGCAAAGACACCCTGCCATGCCCTAAATCAAGCTGCAAGGTGCACTGTTGACACCTTGCTTAAACTACAGAGAGCTTACACACACACACTGAGTGAAGTGAGCACACATGCCCGGCGTGGTGGGCAGCTCTGTACACGCCATCCAGTGGGGCAATTGGGGTTAAGCACCTTGCCCAAGGGCACTTCAGCCAGAGTACTTGGTGGGACCGGGATTCGAACCAGGGACCCGAAGGTAAAATGAAGCCAATGCTCCAAAATATATTTACTATTATTTTCAGTAAAGATGAAAAATGTAAATTGTTTCTGTAAATAGGATTCCTCTCTGCCCCCCCCTTGCCCCCCTCTGTGCCCCCCCCTGTGAGTGAGTGTTTTTGGGAGAGCGATTAGACGCATGCATGATTTCATACCAATGTGCCCCGGCCCCCCCGAACGCCACGGGTCGTTAGAGCGTCAGAAAATCCGGCGTTAGACGAAGCGCCTCATTGGACGAGGCCCTCATGCTCCATTACGACCTCATTAGAGCTTAAACGCAGGACAACGCGCTCAAGGTTCGGGTCACCCGCAGCTCCGGAAACCGACCCAACGACGTTCACGTGGGATGAGAACCTTAAAAGGATTCAATAGGAGAACCCTCAGTACTCAGGTGAGAGGGTATCGCTGTGGAAACAGTTTGGGGGTTTATGTTTATGTTCCGGCATGACCGGTTGAGTCATCAGCATCCAACACGCGAAAGAACCTGAACGGAGACGGGGAACTACGTTCTCCAACATTCTCCAACGTTCTCTTCCAAATAACCAAGTACAAAATTTCCAAATATACACCCAAATATTATTTCAAGAATACAGGAAGCTGTTATAGCTGGGATGGGGGGGCATGTGAAGGTGTTTTGCCCCTCGTGAATATAATGCCTTCTCAAGAACATCAAAGGGTCTGAATAACGCCGGGCGACCCTTGATCCGCTGGTTTAATGGAAATGTGTCGGCGTATCCATCACAGGGTTCAGGGATCACGACTCAGTGCTGCCCCCGCTGGACCTTTAATCCCCTGACGGCTGTTTTCACCCTCAAGACGTCTTCAGCGTCAAATAAATCATTAATATATTCCACATGCAGGGGGCGACACGGCGGTGTGATGTTTAACACGTTCGCCTCTCGGGGGACCCAGGTTCGAATCCTGATTAGGGATTAAGTCTGCATGTTCTCCCCGTTTCTGGGTTCTCTGGTTTCCTCCCACAGTCCAAAAACATGGATTCAAGCCAATTTTGCTGCGCTTTACTAAATTGCCCCATACATAGGGTGTGTGTTTGTGTGTCGCCCTGTCCTGGGTGTGTCGACCCAGCGACCCCTCCCCCCCGTTCCTACTGTAGAATGAGATGAGGTTCTAAATTTAGTGGAGAACATTCTCTTTACTGAGTGCACTTCTATTTTTCATTATTAAAGTTTAATGCGACATAAAATTTGTTGTAAACAAACAGTAAAAGCGGACGGAGTGCGGTGTGAACCCCCCTCCCTTCCTCCCCCCCGCACCGCCCTAATTTTAATTAAATGCCCCTAAAAACAGTGTTCTAATTACAGTACAAGGACTTGGGAGGAGAACCTATTAAAAATCCTGATTGTATGAAATGACTTTCAGTTCCACTTTATCTGTATGAACTCCATTTTATGACCCCTCCCTAAATGGTTCTGCCCCTCTCGCACATGTCACCACTGGGGGGGGGGGGTGGTCACCCCTCATCCCGCAGTCAGTCAGCGTTTCAGTCTTACTGCGGTCTCCAGTTCCCAACATTCATTAAGCCTCCATCACTTCAGCATGGAGATGACTGTGTAGGAGTGTGTGTGTGTGTGTGTGTGTGTGTGTGTGAGTGTCTCTGTGTGTATGTGAGAGTGTGTGAATATCTGTGTGTATGTCTGTGTGTATGTGAGTGTTTGTGTGAGTACCTGTGTGTATGAGTGTTTTTGTGAGTTTGTGTGTGTGTATGTGAGTGTGTTTGTGTGAGTGTATGTGAGAGTGTTTGTGTCTGTGTGTGTGTATGTGAGTGTGTGTGTGTATGTGAGAGTGTTGGTGTGTGTGTGTGTGTTCTGAGTGCTCTAATGAAAGAATCTGGGGATGATCTGAGATCAGAGCGGTTCGAGGCGAGACGTGATCGTCTGAACTCTGAGTTTTGGGGGGGTGGGTGTGGGTGTGGGTGGGGGGGGTGTAGGACACCTGATTGCAGACAGTTGAGGTCTTTTGTGAGCGCAGGGAGGCGCAGGCAGGCAGGCAGGCGCAGGTTAATTACTCATTAATGACCTCACTGATTGCAGTCTGACTGTAAAGTTTTTGCAGCCGCAGGTCGAGACGTTACGATGCAATCAATCATCATTAACATAAACACACTAACGACGAGGAATCCCTCAGACCGTGTTCGATCAGCCGGTTCGCAGGCCATGATTTAGCATGTTCTCCTCACTTCTGCTGCATTTTACAATCAAAAAACCCGTTTTATACGAAGCTGAGCGTTCACATCGTACTGATGCTTTACAGTGAAACAAAGTGCGCCTGCAGGCACACACACACACACACACACACTCAAACACACACTCACACGCAGTCTGCTGTCCATCTGTCTGCTCTTCCGGGCTGCACTGTAGGAAATCTCTCTGGCATTTAAGAATGTGTGTATGAATGCCCGCTTGTGTGTGTATTTGGGTGAGTGAGTGTGTGTGTGTGTAACACTTTGTCCTTGTTTCAAACTGCAGGCAAAAAAAAAAAAAAAAAGAAAAGAAAAAATACAATTAATAAATAAAACAAATAAAAACTGAATTAATAACAAAATTATTGGAAAAAAATATTGTAACAATCAGAACAAAGAGAACCGGAACAACAAGAGAGAGAGAGAGAGAGAGAGAGAGAGAGAGAGAGAGAGAGAGAGAGAGAGAGAGAGAGAGAGAGAGAGAGAGAGAGAGAGAGAGAGAGAGAGAGAGAGAGAGAGAGAGAGAGAGAGAGACAAAGAGAGAGAGAGAGACACACACACACACACACACAGACAGAAAGACACAGAAAGACACAAAGAGAGAGAGAGAGACACAGAACGACAGAGAGACACAGGGAAAGAAACAGAGAGACACAGGGAGAGACAGAAAGACGCACAGAGAGAGAGACACAGATGCAGAGTGAGAGATGAACACATGGACGTTCTCTGGTGGACCTGAAGCTCTCTGATTGGCTGTTTGAAGTCTGGGGGGGGCGTCGACCGTGTGCTGTGAGGTTCAGACTTCAGAACCTGAAGGTCTCAATAAACACTTTAAAAAGCCATCTCCAGCCCGGGGCCTATCCCGGTTCCTCATGGGTGCCGGCTTGACGACCAGGAGGACACGTGGGTTCCGGGCCGAGACCAGTTGAGAACCCCTGCACTCAATCGATACGAGAATGTACTGTTCAGTGTGTGAGGCTCTGTTTTTTAACCGAAACCCTGAACCCTCCTGCACCGTTTGCAACGTTTATTTTGCATATTAACGCAGCGTTCTCGTCATAATCATTATCTCCTGCGTTGCAACCATTCATCCTCATGAACCCGCCGCTGCGGCTAATCAGCCAGCATAGATTTGTTTTTAATATTTTGTTATTGTCGTTAAAACGGGGCGCCGGTGGAGACAAGCCAAGGACGCAAAGCGGCACACGTCACGCTCGTTCAGAGAAAACGGCTCCGAGGGGAACACTTCCAAAAATCACAATTATTTTTGTGAAACTCATCATCATTAAATAGTAGAGGATCTTAACGTTTTACAGACTGACAATTTACGTTTTCAGGTCTGACTGCAATACACCTTTATTATTTTATTATTTAAAAGAAAAAAGTTTTTCAATTATTGAATTATTAATTGTATTATTTAAAAAATATTTTATTATTATTATTATAATTTTTTACATTTTGTTTTCAAATTCTTTTATTATTATTTTTTAAAATTATTTAATTATTTTATAATTTTTGTGAAACTCATCATCATTAAATAGTTGAGGGATCTTAACATATTACAGACTGATGATTTACATTTTCAGGTCTAACTGTAATAAACTTTTAAATTATTTTATTATTTAAAAAAATGTTTTTTAAAATTATTTTATTATTCATTCATTATCTCCCGCTTTATCCTCTATTAGGGTTGCGGTGGGGGTTCCCCATGCCCATCCAGGGGAGAACGTTTCGGGCGCTGGGCCTATACACCCAGGACAGGGCGCCAACCTATTGCTGGGCACACACTCACTCACACACACACTCTATATGGAGCAATTTGGAGAACTCAATTGACTTGATCCATGTTTTTGGACTGTGGGAGGAAACCGGAGAACCCGGAGGAAACCCACGCGGACACGGGGAGAACATGGAAACTCCACCCAGATGAGGATTCGAACCGGGAATCCCTAGTGCTGAGAGGCGAACATGCTACACCACTAAGCCACCGTGCCGCCATTATTTTATTATTATTTTAAAAAATCCTTTCATTATTTAATAAAAAAAAATGTATTATTTTTTATAATTTTTAAAATAATTTTATTATTTGCAATACCTCTTTATTATTTTATAAATTTGTTTATATTATTAAATTATTTTTGTGAAACTCATCATCATTAAATAGTAGAAGGACCTTAACATTTTACACACTGACTGATTTACGTTCACGTCTAACCGCAATACCTTTTTCAGCCTGCAGTACGAGACTTTTATGAGATTTTTAAAGCATTATGCTGAGAATCTCGAGTTATTATGAATTATTATCTGGCGCTTATACCGCTCCTCAAACCTGTGCCGTGATATTAACCGCCTACATGTGAGGCGTCGTTAAATACGGTCGCGATGAGACGCCAATTTAAAGGAAAAGGTCACCGCAGGCTCCTCTGACGGCTCGATCGCGGAACCTGTTAAGTGAAACAATAAAACGCTAGAAGCCCTGAAGCCCAGCTGACAGCAGACCGGGTCGAAATAATCAGTTTGCCCTTATTAATAAAGTGACGGAGCCTCAGCAGCGCCCTCTGTGTCGCTTCATCATCAAACTCGGGCTGGAAAAGCGCTACGTAGCGTTTTGCCTAAGTGAGTTCTGATGACAAACAAATTTTCCAGACAAGACACGGCGTCCAGACTGTCGCTATGGAAACCAGACGCGAACACAACCAACACCAAAGAATTAAACCAAAGTCTTCGTGGAATTTATTATTAGAATTACAAAGACCTCGATTCAACTCCAAAAGCACGAAACCAGGTCTCGGCGTGAGTCAACGCATCTGAGCATCCACCGCGCCGAGGAGGAAGAGTTCGGGAGACGGGAGGTGTCCGAAAAACCCGCCGTCCGGCACGGCGGGGGAGCGGCGTCCACATCCTCGACGCCGAAGTCCAACACCAAACAATTAAAAAAAAAAAGAATAATGAAACCTGCTACATCTAGCGCAGCCGGCGCCGGGACGGCGGGCGGTTACTGCGAGCCTTGAGTGGATCTTTTGGGCGGGGGCGGGGGCATGAGCTGAGCGTCCGGGTCGGCGGGGTGTTTGCGGCTCTGGCTCTGGGCGACGCGGTCCAGGAACTCAAGCAGGTTCTCCTTCGTGACGGGATACTGGATGCTGTTACACACAGCTGCAAAACGGGGAGAGGAGAACGTCAGCGGGCGTCGGCGGGCGGAGCACACGGCGGCGGAGGCGGCGGGGGGAGGAGATTTATGTTGGAAATAAGACTCTCGTTACGCATCGGCGTGGATTTAACGAACTGGCCGCGAGCTGAGGGAAAACCACGAGCGCCGAACGCCAGATGCTGCTTCGGAGGAAGAAGGATGGCAAAGGCAGCGGCGCAGATGGAGAAATGTGCGTGAGGGGCTCTGATAGGATGGAGAACCGAGAGCGACTGGCTCCGCGTTTATAATTCACACAGAACTTTAAGTTCCATGATGAGCTGCTGAATTTTCAGAACGAAAACCAATTAAAGAACAATGGCCTCGTCCTCATGGGTTCTGGAATCGGGTCCGCCTCCATCCATCAGGTTCTCCATCAAGTGATAACAATAGAATAATTTCCAAATGAAACCAACGTCCACAAGATTACAAATACAGATTAATAAAGTGGTGCTGGAACCGTTACGTTCTGCAGACGTGTAGAACCTCACGCTTTCGGGAGGACAGTGTGCCAGCGGTCCACCCCCCCCCCATAGGATGCCATTACAAAAGCCCTCAGGGTGCGGATGCTCGTCCACAGTAACGTAAAAGGGAACAGAAGCATAAAATCACCTAGCAACACCATGGCAACCACACACCTCCAGCATGCAGCTGTTAAAGGTGGCCCCGTCTCCGACTCATCAAATTGATCTGAACTTCACTTATATTCACTTCTTTATTTTTTACAATATTAATTAGTTAAAATTAATTATTAAAGCGACATGAGGGTCGGAATCCGATTCAAGGGAATACAGCGTGCTCAGTAAGCCAGCTCCCCTCACCCTCACCGTAGTATTTTTAACTCGGCGCCGCCCGCTGCCGCCGTCACTCACCCATCGCCGTTTCGAAGGAGTTGGGGAAGCTCTTGTCGACTCGCTGCCTCATGAAGACCCAGGTGTCATTTTTAAACGTGCACTCGATGATCTTGTTGTCGTACTGCTTCAGGTCCTTGGTGGCCTGCGGAGGAGAAAATAAATTAATCGGGACACCTTAAATCGGCAGTCCTCTCGGTGCTAGGGATTCTCGCTTCGAATTCCAATCTGGGTGAAGTTTGCATGTTCTCCTTGTGTCTGCGTGGGTTTCCTCCGGGTTCTCCGGGTTCCTCCCACAGTCCAAAAACATGGATCAAGGTCAACTGTGTTCTCCAAACTGCCCCATATAGAGTGTGTGTCTGTGTGAGTGAGTGTGCCCAGCGATAGATTGGCGCCCTGTCCTGGGTGTATCTGCCCAGCGCCTGAAATGTTCTCCTCTGGATGGGCATGGGGAACACCCCCCCCCCCACTAGTTTTTAGAAACGTTCTCTGATTTTAACGAGATCATTTTACCTTTTTTTTTTTTTACATACATTTTTGCAGTGATCTTAATTAATTAATTAAAATCATGCTAACCATTAAGCCACCATGCCGCTACCGTCACACAGTGATCTAGTAATGAGGTGAAGACATAACGCTGATTTAATTTGGTGCTCTGTTAATAAAATGAGGCATGGAGGTAACGACGCCTTCGATCGTTAGACGTGATGATCAGTCTGAGGAATTGACAGGTTTATTGATTTATTGGCAGAGACTCGAATGCCGTCGCGGTTTTGAGATGAAAGGTTCACGGAAATCAATCCAACGTTTACCAAACGCCATAGAACATATTACAAACGGATAAAACTATACTGAAGGTACCGTGCAGGGTGTGTGGGCGAGTTAGTGGTTATTGCTTGTTTGTGTGTGTATGTATGTGTGTGTGTTTATGCACGTTTGTGTATGAGTATGTGTGTGTGTGTGTGTGTGCGCGTGAGTGTGTGTATGTATGTATGTATTCACGTTTGTGTATGAGTATGTGTGCGCGCGCGCGCGTGTTTATGTGTGTATATTCGCGTTTGTGTATGAGTATCTGTGTGTGTATGTGTGTGTGTGTGTGTGTGTGTGTGTGTGAGGGGGTGGATAAAAATAAAGCCATGGCACGACATTAAAGGTGAAGGTGTCTCAGGGAAAAACACGGTAGTGACCCCCCCCCCCCCTCCAAAACCTGCGTCCTCTGACTGTGCGGGGCATCTGTGAGCACACGGGGGGAGAGGGGGGGGGACCTTCGGAGAACCTTCATCATCCAAACACGACCAAATGTGCAGAAGCAATGGGTCTCACACACAACACCAAAATATAAATAGAGCGAATGCACCGCGAGTGGCGCAGATGATCCGCCCTAAAATTAGAACCATGATCAGTCCAGCAGCAGCCACCCATCTCCGGAATCCACCCCGGGGGGCAACTTTAAATCATTGGGGGACAAGGCGATTAATTGTTCTGGCATTTAAACGTGATTTAAAATTGTGCAATTCATTTATTATTACAGTTAATAGTGATAATAGTTAATAATCGTCATGACGACATTTATAAGACTAATACTTTTACACCGAGTGACTCAACTCGACGGAACAACAATAACGTTCCATTTACGGCACACTCGCCTGTTTACTTTAAAACCTAGTTTAATTTTATTTGAATTTGTTGATTGATTATGTCGTTTCTTTTTTTTTTTATTGCATAATAATCATATAATTGTGACTATTTCTTAGACAATAATTGTATGAATTTAAATCTGTAATTGTCTCACTTGTGCGTGTCATTTAATCATTTTAGGACGAGCGACTAATCGTTTTGGCAATTTACCGTGCTTTAAAATGGAACTATTTTTTTTTTTAACTAAACAATATAATATTTTGGGTTATTGTTTAGCTAAAGCTATTTAGTAAAAAGGCCTGCATTGTATTTTTTATTATTATTGCATAATAAATGTATAATTGTACCATTGAAATCTGTAATTCTCACTTGTGCGTGTCGTTTAAACATTGTAGGACGAGACGATTAATCGATTTGGCATTTATTTTCGTGATAATCGTACCATTTGTAATTCTCTCTTCCCTGTAGTTGGTGCTGCATGGTTGACTGAGATCACATGACCAGTGCGTCCATTTTAAGGCAGCAGACTTTTAATTTCTCAGCCAATTTAATTACTTATTAAATTTAAATCATTACTTTTAAATTTAAAAATGATAAGACTGTGTGATGCGTGACGGAACTCTCCACAACGTGCAAGATCGCATGTCCGCAAACCTTCCCAACTCGCTATCGTGACTACGGCGCTGTGAACACACACGCCGACGGCGCCCACACAAACCATCATCCAACGTTCGCAGAACCCAAAGCGCCCTGTTCACCTGCGGCCTGCCGCTCAACGTAGAACGTCATCAGAACCGCCAAGCACTCATTATAAAGTTCCACTTGGTTCCCGGGTGACTTCTGGACTTTGTGACGTGTGTCCTGCTCACGGTACGATGGCGTGGAGGACGACGGTATCTGAGCTGATGTAAGTGAGCGAGCGAGCGAGGGAGCGAACGAGGGGGAGTTCTGACTCAGTCGGCGCTCACTGACTCATATTTCGGCTCCTGAACTCTCGCTGTTCTCGAGCGAGTCTGCGATGTTGGGAACGTATCCGAGGCGAGGTTGCCAAACACGAAGCCCACTGAAGCGCCACAATCATCCAGCGGGCTCCGGGATCTGCGCCTTTAATGTTCGCCTTTAAAGTCAGAGATTGAGCTTTGACGCAGGTTTGAATTATTTAAGCCTGTCGTTCTGTTGAACCCAAAAAAATAATAAATTAATTAATTAAATTAAATTGGGGTTCGGAGAACCTGCTGAAGCTGAACTTTATGCAAAACCACATTCTAAACACCGGAGAACCGAGGGGCCGTGGTTTTAGGTCTTTATGTGTCAGATGTAAATTGTGGTGTTGGGTCTTTTTTTGAACCGCTTCCTGTTTACTCAGCAGAGCAGGCTCGAGATAAAAAAACGACACTCACAATTATAGATTTCAACGTTCCATCCATCCATTATCCTCTAATAGCGTTGTGGGAAGGGGGTTCCCCATGCCCATCCAGGGGAGAATGTTTCAGGCGCTGGGCAGTTTTTGGACTGTGGGAGGAAAACGGAGAACCCGGAGGAAACCCACGCGGACACGGGGAGGACATGAATAGGATGAGTCCCCCACTGAGTCTTGGTCCTCCCAAGGTTTCTTCCTTAAATAACAACATAAAAGGGAGTTTTTTCTTGCCACTGTCGCTTCGGCTTGCTCTTTGCGGGTTTAAAGGCTTTTCATTCTGTAAAGCTGCTTTGTGACAATGTACTGTTGTAAAAAGCGCTATATAAATAAATTACTTGAACTTGAACTTACTCCACCCAGATTGGGATTCGAACCGGGAATCCCCAGCACTGAGAGGAGAACATGCTAAACCACTAAGCCACCATGCTGCCCTTATTATATGATTATTATGCAACAATCAAAATAAAGACGATGTAATTGTTTTGTAAAAATCAAAGTTAAAAAATAAAAACATAAAAAAATAAAAATAACTAGGTCAACGTGAACGGGCTAGCGTGCTGCGACAAGTTATTTTAGTTGCGTGTGAGTTCTGGCTATTGTACGCATTTGTCTTATGAATGTTTTCATGACGATGACCTTACGTGGCTATTACGATTAATTAATTGTAACATTTATTCAATCACGATTAATCGCAAATAACGATGAATCGTCTCGTCCCTTTCCAAACGTCCGTCTGTCTCTCAAATCCGGAACCTTGACTAGCAGTATTCCCGACCGCGTAAAATATTCCCACGAGACAACGATTCCTGAAGACACCAGGGACTCCGAACCTGCCCCATCCCCGAGCGCCGTTACTCAGCGCAACACCCGGAACCAATTTCACACTTAACGCTTTTGAGATGGTTCTTATTTTGGCGATGGCATCGTTCGTACGGCCATCTCGCAAAATGGATGCAGAACGTAGATAACGAGAACATCAGTCTGCAGCTCCGGCTCGGCGGAATCGGAGCACTTAGAACGCACGTACATCAATTCTAATAGCGTTAATGCCGCAGCGCTTCAGAGATGGCTTTGTTTAAGTGGCTGAACGTAATAACGCGCTGATAAATTGTTCTTTATTCCGTCTAGATCTTCGAGATGGGCCTCGGATGGTATTGGCCAACAGTTAAGTCAATCACGCATGCAAACGCTCACTGGAGACGGATCTATCTCCCCCCGATCGCCTAGTAACAATTAAATGCGTCTTTAACACTCCGGACGCGGCTGACGAGGTTGGTCGTGATGTCATCTCTGGACACGCCACGCCTCCCTGTTGGACTTTGAGGTGGACGTCACTCAGGGTTCCGCGTGTTGGGCTGACAATCTGAAGGTTGGAGGGGGGTACCTGAGCAGGACCGTACCATTAATCATAAAATCCAGACGCATGTGTCTGTGTGGGTTTTCAGCAGGTTCTCTGGTTTCCTCCCACAGGCCAAAAGCACATTCAAGGCAAATTGGCTGTTTTAAATTGCCCCATATTGAGTGTGTCTGTGTGAGTGAGTGTGTGCCCAGTAATAGATTGACCCTCTGTCCTGGATGTATCTGCTCAGCGCCCGAAACGTTCTCCCCTGGTTTGGCATGGGTCCTCCCACAGGTCAAAAACATGGATTCAAGGTGAATTGGCTGCTTTAAATCGCCCCTATATAGTGTGTGTGTGTGTGTCTGTGTGAGTGAGTGTGTGCCCAGTCCTGGGTGTATCTGCCCAGCGCCCGAAACGTTCTCCCCTGGATGTGGATGGGGAACCCCCTCCCCCACTAGTGGTGCCCCTGGTGGCATTTAGGTCACACACGTGTGAGTGAAGTGAGCACACACGCCCGGAGCGGTGGGCAGCCCTCTACAAGGTGCCAGGAGAGGGATTGGGGTTAGGTGCCTTCCTCTAGGGCACTTCAGCTATAGTACTATAGCATTGTAGGGACCAGGAATCAAACCGGGGACCATCAGGTCGCAAGGCTGGTTGCTTAACTTCAAGCCTACGACTGCCCCAGCTCTAGAACTCTTTGGTAAAAATTGGCAAATTAAGTTTAAGAACACAGCTGCGTCCCGTCCCATGATGCAACAGGAGCATGACTCGAGCAGAGGAGCAAAAGTTAATGGACTGTTTATTTACGATTGCATCATCGTGACGTCGCATGACGTTTGCAGTGTCGCGGCGCGTCACGTATGAGGTTGCGTGGCTACTGCGTCCTCGCTCATTCCAAACTCAAAACGCTTCAAAGTTTAAACAGTACATACGAGATCAAACGTAGTGTGTACACTAAAGCGGTCGATTCCGGATATGCGGCTTGTTATTGCTGCAGGTTATTAATTATTTAATTACTTAATACAAGCGAAATAAAAAAAAACAACTTCCAGACGCACTGCGTGTGTGACACCCCCCCCCCCCCCCCCCGACGACAAGTTCATTTCCCGAACACGAGGAAGGAAAATGGGTTCATTAGCGGAGCATGAAGCGAGATCTGCATCTGTCTCGATTAGAACCTCGTTCCCCGAGGACAACCTCCTTTTGTTGTCGAACATGTGCAGCATGCCGGATTCTCTCGCCGACGCGCTCGATTCGAACCCCGTCCTTCAGATCCCGCGTTCGCGTTCCGCAGCCGACAGAAACAGGCCTGCGGGTTTTTTATTATTATTAAAGCGCCGGAAAAAGCGGCGGCGCTGCTGAGCCTGCTGCAGAAAACGGCGTGACGCAGTCGGGAAAGGCAAAGTGGAACGCCGGGCCGTGGGTGAGCGCTGACTACGTTCGACGCCAGGCTGCTTTCTCATGAGATATTTTAAAATCCGGCCCGAATTAGAAAAGAGAACCGAGCGGATGAATCGGAACGCCGCCGACTGAAGCGCAGCGTGCATGCTTTTCCGGATTTCGACGCGATCTTACCTTCATCTGCGCGAAGGGCTTGTCATAGCGGCCGACGTAGAGCAGGCCGAGCGTCTTGGGGACCAACCTGGTGGAGGAGACCAGAACGTTACAGCAAGCTGGGGTTTTTCAATTTAATTCCATTATTAAAGAACCGGACGTCATCCGAAAGTGACCAGAAAATACTAAACAAATTTTTAAAAAAGGCCCCGGCCGTACCGGCAAATATTACGATTGTACAAACACGTCTACTATAAAGCAATACGGCATGGGATGGCGGGACATTATTCTCATTAAATCACAAAAAGAGGTGTTATTCGTCCCGACGTTTAATGGAGTACAGTTACAACAATAATAATAATACACAACCTCGAGTGATTTATTGCTTTAATAGTTTGTTCTAGTCTGATTTATAAAGTGAACGCTGATCACTGAGTAACAGGATTCTGGTTTCTCTAACAATCAAATACTGCCACCCAATGGGCAAGTTACAGAACACCGATTTAGTGCTGATCAGTGTTTGGCAGCTTTAAGGAGCGGAACTGATATGATCAGATTTAAGGAGCGGAACTGATATGAAGGTAAACAGAGAACTAATTATTCATTCATTACCTTACGCTTAATTCTGTAATAGGAACATGGGGGGGGGGGGGGCATGGTGAACATGAGTTATTGTCGATAATGTCACGGCTGGGCAAACGTCTCAGCCAATCAGATTTAAGGAGCAGAACTAACCCACAAAGCCTGTCCTCCACCCGTGGAACACCGAGTCCCAGCAGCTCTACAGTCCTGTGGGGTTTATTTAAAGGACAGAGACACACTCGTCCGCTTCCAGCCCATTACCCTGGAGATTGTGGGGCGACGCTTCCGCAGCACGTTCTTGAGGTTCCGCTTAATGGCAGTGAAACCCTGCCGCGGCAATGAGAGGCTTCGGGGATCATCAGACAGCCTAAATACAGAGTCTGCACCCAGATGGAGGCGGCTCTAGCTATTCAACGTTTGGAGAACCAGCGAGGGCGAGGTTACGGTTCTCAAACGGGGAGACAAAGAACGAAAAGCACAGAGTGGAACGAGTTTGAAACCCACGGCTGAAACCGCAGGACGCGGATGTAACGCTGGAATCGATTTTTACGAGGTTCCTTATATTTCTAGTCGGAAAAAAAAAAAAAAAAAACACGGACGAAATAAAACTGACAGTGAGGTTCAAACAACGGCCTTTCAAGGTGAACCGGGTCACACTGGCGTCAAATAGAACCCTTCATTTTGGCTGAAACCTGGAAGGATGATCCCTTCTCAAATATTCCTTCTGTCTGGGTTCAGGATTCGGAGCTGGGTCCGTCTGACTGACTGATGTCTGACGGACCGAGGACGTCTCGTGGATGTTTGGGGTGGAGAGTGATGCTGGGGGGTTAAGGGTTGAAGGCTTTGCTCATGAAGTCGTCAGGTTGGGCTTAAGGAACCGGCCTTGCGACCTGAAGGTCCTCGTTTCCAGTCCCAGTTTCACCAAGTACTACGGCTGAAGTGCCCCAGGGTACCCAATTGCCCCCTGGGTGTGGTGTACAGGGCCACCCACCGCTCGACACACTTCGTTTAAGCCCGAAACCGTCAGAGTGTCGATTTATTTATTATAAAACAGCCAGTTCCACTCCTATAAGCTGTCCGTCCTTAAAAACTGGATTGAGAGCAGATTATTAACGATTTTGTTTTTAATAAACGCATTTATTAATTAAACCTTGTTTTTTTTTTTTTTTTATTATATTGTGTTTGTAAGTGTTTTATTCATTTATTTTAATTTCATTAAGTTATTTGGGTAACACAGCAAAAAAAAAAAAATGAAACGGAGATCGGGTTATGACGAAAACGTTCTCCGTTCATGATGCGGAAATTAAACTGATCGATAACTCATTTTCGTTTGGTCATCGTTAATTCATTTCCCTGAATGTTTACGTCGTGACTGGGTTCTAAAGCCCCGGGGGTTCTGAGGGAGGGATACCTGGCACCGCCGCTCAGCAGACGGATCGGCCACGCGTGGTTCAAGAATTCCAAAAAAAACCCTGGAAGCAAACAGAGGCGCAGAGCCGGTCTGCAGAACCACCGATAAACCCAGAAATCTGAGCGAGCCACGGGCCATTTAACCCCAACGATTAAAAACTCGAACGTGAGTCACGGAGCTCGCTGATGGAGCTGAAGACTACAGAACCTCATTAGAACTTCGGGGGAATTACTGAAAGCCTCATTAGTTGAAATCGGGTGCAAAAATAAATCCGAAAGAAGAAAACAAACGGAAAAGTAGAACATCCTCAAACTGACTGCAACAATACAGTATGAATACTACAGTACCCACAATCCCCTGCTCCTACACTGCACTCTCTGCAAACAAGAGTCCACTAAGTGACAAAAAAAAACAGAACCATGAGAGGAATTAAAGGTTCTCTACAAAATATTAAACATGTTCCTTAAAAACGTTCCGAGTAGACGGGATCGGACAGACTCATCATCAGTGGGACTCACCCCTCCCCCCCGATGGTGGAGATCTTCAGTCGGAAGTCCACAGAATTGTGGCTGGGAGGTTTCCACTTCAGGATGTTGTCACAGCGACCGGGTTTGTACTTCTGCAAAAAAACAAAAAACAAAAAAAAACAAACAAATTAATTAATTTTTCACAACATATTAACTGTACACCCCCCCCACCGACCCTCTGATGTGCAAGATGACAACCAACCAGCTGCTTTTATAGTAGTGATGGAGGTGTAGGTGGTGGTGGAGGTGTTGGAAGAGGTGGTGGTGGAGGTGGTGTTGGAGGTGTTGGAAGAGGTGGTGGTGGAGGAGTTGGTGTTGCTTGAGGTATTGGTGGTGGTGTTGGTAGTGGTGGAGGTGTTGGTGGGGGTGTTGGTGGTGGTGGAGGTGGTGTTGGTGGAGGTAGTGTTGTTAGTGGAGGAGGTAGTGTTGGTAGTTTTGGAGGTGTTGGTGGTGCAGGTAGTGGTGGAGGAGTTGGTAGAATCTACCTCCCCCGACCCTGATAGAGACTTAATCTGAAGATGATGGGTGTTTGTTAATTGCAGAGTTGTTTGCTTAACAAGCGCGAAGTTCGTTTTGTCTCTTGATTTTTGATCAAAGCTTCAGTTCGATTGCATACGACTCGACATCGCACCTCACTCAGATCCTCAAAGAACCGAAGCGAGAGAACCGAAGCGGGTAAACACCGAGGCGTCGGTGTTCTAACCTTTCAGGATCTGTCAGGCTGCCACGGCTCTCTCCCCTCAACCTCCGAAAATAACGAGCCAACAGCTGGAGGAACAAGAACATACAAAGGACCGAGGAACGTGAGCGAAGGAGTGGGAGGAAGAACAGGGTTAGCATATCAGTTCCCCATTCACTAAACGGGGACAGAACCTCGGGGACGGAACCTCAGAGACGGAACCTTAGAGCCAAAAAAACCTCAGAGACGGAACCTTAAAACTGGAACCACAAAGGCACAACCTCAGATCCGGAACGTCAGAGATAGAACCTTTGAGATGGAACCTCAGAGGTACAACCTCAGAGACAGAACGTCAGAGATGGAACCTCAGAGGCACAACCTTTGAGATGGAAAGTCAGAGATGGAACCTCAGAGGCACAACCTCAGAGAAGGAAAGTCAGAGATGGAACCTCAGAGGCACAACCTCAGAGACAGAACCTCAAAGGCAAAACCTCAGAGACAGAACGTCAGAGATGGAACCTCAGAGGCACAACCTTTGAGATGGAAAGTCAGAGATGGAACCTCAGAGAAGGAAAGTCAGAGATGGAACCTCAGAGGCACAACCTCAGAGACAGAACGTCATAGATGAAATGTCAGAGTTGGAACCTCAAGGCCAGAACCTTAAAGCCGGATCTTCCAAAGGCACAACCTCAGAGATGGAACCTCAGTGGCACAACTTTAGCGAAGGAAGTTCAGAGATGGAACCTCAGAGGCACAACCTCAGAGACGGAATGTTACCTCACACACAGCAGTGTGACGCAGCCGCTGCGATGAGGTTCATTTCCAGCCGTCAGGGTTCTTTTTAAGGTAATAAACGAAAGCGGTGTTCGGGAGGAACAAACGTAGAACCCAAACTCCCGAAGCTCATGGCTTTGTTGGAGGATATGTCGGTCTGCGTGCAGTGTAGGCCGAGGAACGTCTGTGGTTTCAAAGAAGACGATATTGCAGATTTCTCCTCGTTTAGCTGCGGGCCACAGAACGGTTCTCTTACGCTCAGAGTTTGAAGGTTCTTCTGAGTCACACGCTATAGATTTTGCTTGAAACAAGTCAACTCTGAAGAACACTGACATTCGACCCGACTTCCGCACCTGGAGGATTCCGTCGCATAGCAATGAGCCGCACTTAAGACCTGATGTGTGTAACTTAGCAACCGCAGAGGAACCTGACGGTTCTGAAAGGGGCTGTAGAGCTGTTTGTCATCTGGGTGTGAACTCAACCGCGAGAACTTGTTTATTCTGAGAAAAGTTGGGACGCGTTCCAAAAACCGAGATTATAAACGAGCTCCACTGAACTAGATTTTATTTGTGGGAAAAAATTAAGTTTAGAAACTGCAAATTATTATTAAACAACTCAGAGTCCAAGACGATCAGATGACCATTTAGATACCCAAAGGGTGGGTGGGGTTATCCAACAGTACACGAAATGGGTGTGGAGTAACCCAAAAGGACTTAAAATGGGCGGGGTAACCCAACGGGACTTGAAATTGGTGGGGTAACCCAACGGGACTTAAAATGGGCAAAGTGGGTGGGGTAACCCGACAGGAGGAAAAATAGGTGGGGGTAACCCAACGGGACTTTAAATGAGCAGGGTAACCCAACGAGACTTAAGATGGGTGGGGTAACCGAACAGGACTTGAAATGGGTGTGGTGGGCAGGGTAACCCAACAAGACAGGTATGGTGGGAGGGGTAACCCAACGGGACTTGAAATGGGCGAGGTGGGCGGGGTAACCCAACAAAGCACAACAAGTAAATTGGGGTGGGGTGGGTACGGCAGGGCAGGGTGCACACTCCTGAGGGTCAAGGAACCTTCAAAACTCGTAAAGAAACTCGAGTGGTAACATGCAAAGACAGATTACGATTAAAACTATATATATATAGAAATATATAAATAAATATACATTCAAAACGCAGATTTTAAAAAATTCGTCATTCTGGAACGCGAGCGACATTAAAGTGTGTGATGAGAAAGTAAAAGCCGGAACGTTTCTGAGGGTGAGATTTGACTTTAAAATGACCGGCCTGCTATCTAACAAGCTAAGCACAGCTTAAACAATTTCACACGGCGGCGGCGGCGGCGCCTCTGGCAAGAACATTACAGATAAACACAAAGACCGGCTTATCTAAATGAGGTAAAGGTATTAGCTTTAAGGTTGTGCTAGTGGTTCCGAAGGGGGTGGTGGTGGTGGGGGGGGTTCATTTAGAACTGTTTAAAGCTTGGTTTTCAGGGTTTGCGTTGGAAAGACGGGGGTCAGACTCCGTGCAAAAAAAAAAAAAAAAACATTAAAATGCAAAAATGACGACGAGGACGGAACCCAGGAGAAAGTTTGTTTTGAGAAATGGCAGCAGCGAGGTCATGTGATTTTTACGAAGCATACAAAGCAGCTAGATGTTTAATAAACGCATTATTTTATACCAAATCTGAGAAATGTTGTTAAAATCAGAATCCTGTTACTCAGTGATCAGCGTTCACTTTAAAATCCGGACTAGATTACGTCGCAGAAGAGCAGATTATAAACGATTTTGCGTTCAATAAACACATTTCTGAATCAAATCTTGTTTTTTTATTATAGCGTGTTTGTAAGCGTTTTATAAATGCAAGAAGAAACTCGAGGTTGTGTATTGTGAATAAATAATGGAAAAGAGGTGGAACTGTACTCCACTACCCGTCGGGACTAATAACACCAAAAATAAGGTTGGAAACATGAAAGGTGAAGTGCTCGCTGATCACTGAGTAACAGGATTCTGGTTTCTCTCACAATCAAATACTGCCATCTAGTGGCCAAATTACAGAATGCAGTTTATAAAGACAGTGTAACAGGTTTAGTGCTCGTTGGTGTTTATATTAATCTGTATTTTATGATTTAAAATAATGTATTTCACGCATTGATACCAATGTGAAGCGCTCAGAGGGGTGGGTTGTTGTCGATGACGTCACGCCTGGACAAACGCCTTAGCCAATCAGATTTAAGGAGTGGAACGACCCGTTTTATAAGCATTAATGTTTAAAAAAAAAAAAAAAGAAAAAAAAAAAGGAAAAACTTTGTGCTTTGTATTCCAGTCAGGTAAACACCGGAGACACCGTGTCACTGACTAAAAGATGAAGTTCTCTAAAAGAAAAGCTCCGGTGATTTGAAGCCTCATTCGGTGACATCCATCAGCGCCGCGTAACGCCACGTTCAGACCAAGACGAGCAGCAGAATTCAGCATAAAATTAAAGACGCCTGGAGCTCTGCCGTTAATCAGACTCCACCAGCCGCCGGCGGCACAAAACCACACTGACCCACTGATTGAAGTACATAGGCTTTCCCAAACAATGGGGCAATTGTGCCATCCGTCTGCACCGGCGTGCTGATGCCAAAGTCCAGCCGTCTGCCGGGTCCAGTATTCCCAGTGCGTCCATGAGCACGGTTCTGCTTCCCATAGCAACTGGCAAGAAGGAAGGCGCCCGCGGCAACTGGGAAGCCGTCTGTGCATCGTAATTAAGGCGTGATTAAGTTAAAAAAATGGCTGCTTTATTTAATTATTCATGGAACACAAGTTTGCGACGTCAATCCGGGTTGTCGAGTCCCAAAATAAAGAACAGCATTTTCAGACGGGACAGTTACTGTGGTAGTTACAGGGTATGGCAGTTAGAGGGCATGGTAGGTAGAGGGTGATATAGAGGGTGTGGTGCAGAGAGGGTGGAATAGTTAGATGGTGGGTTAGAGTGCATGGTTGTTAGTGTGTGTGATAGTTAGAGGGTGTGGTAGTTAAAGCATGTGGTAAAGGGAGTGGTAGTTGGAGGGAGTGGTAGATGGAGGTTGTGGTAGTTGGATGGTGTGATAGTTGGAAGGTATGGTTAGAGTGCAGTTGGAGGTTCTGGTAGTTGGAGGGAGTGGTAGTTGGAAGGTATGGTTAGAGTGCAGTTTGAGGTTGTGGTAGTTGGAGGGTATGGTAGTTGGAAAGTATGGTTAGAGTGCAGTTGGAGGTTGTGGTAGTTGGAGGGTGTGGTAGTTAGAGGGCGTGGTAGTTGGAGGGTGTGGTAGTTGGAAGGTATGGTTAGAGTGCAGTTGGAGGTTGTGGTAGTTGGAGGGTGTGGTAGTTGGAAGGTATGGTTAGAGTGCAGTTGGAGGTTGTGGTAGTTGGAGGGAGTGGTAGTTGGAGGGTGTGGTAGTTGGAAGGTATGGTTAGAGTGCAGTTGGAGGTTGTGGTAGTTTGAGGGATCGGTAGTTGGAGGGTGTGGTAGTTGGAAGGTATGGTTAGAGTGCAGTTGGAGGTTGTGGTAGTTGGAGGGTGTGGTAGTTGGAAGGTATGGTTAGAGTGCAGTTGGAGGTTGTGGTAGTTGGAGGGAGTGGTAGTTGGAGGGTGTGGTAGTTGGAAGGTATGGTTAGAGTGCACTTGGAGGTTGTGGTAGTTGGAGGGATCGGTAGTTGGAGGGTGTGGTAGTTGGAAGGTATGGTTAGAGTGCAGTTGGAGGTTGTGGTAGTTGGAGGGTGTGGTAGTTGGAAGGTATGGTTAGAGTGCAGTTGGAGGTTGTGGTAGTTGGAGGGAGTGGTAGTTGGAGGGAGTGGTAGTTGGAAGGTATGGTTAGAGTGCAGTTGGAGGTTGTGGTAGTTGGAGGGAGTGGTAGTTGGAAGGTATGGTTAGAGTGCACTTGGAGGTTGTGGTAGTTGGAGGGTGTGGAAGAGGATAAAGGGGCTGGAGTTTGCTTTTAAGGTTTTATGATGTCACTAAAGAACACTGGGAGAACCCTCTCCGTCGAAGCAGCAGGTTCTCATGGCGCGAGTGGAGATCCGGACTCTGGGCGTCGCCCGTTTTTAAACTGATAATCGTTACTGGCGTGGCGGCGTTACGACGGCGTTCAGCGCAGCTCGCGTCTCTTTCAGGTTTAACAGACGCGACGACGTTCTGTTTTTTTTTTTTTCTGGTCCGAGTTTCGTACACTCGGCACAAACAGCGCCATCTGGAACGCGTTCCACGCTCTCGCACGCCATCTGCAGCGATGACATGCTTTTTTTGTAATTAACACCCGACCTCTCTCTCTCTCCCTCACTCGCTCACCGCCGACATGCCAAGAAATATTCCAGGGACGTGCTTTCTGAGGAACGTTCTCACAGGTTCCGTGTCCAGCGGCACAGGATCCGCACCCTCCTCGAAAGACAATAAAATTAAAGCGCTATCCCATTAAGTCCCGCCCCTCCGAATCGACCTGCGGCGCCCGTCCCATCTGCGACCGCGTGAGGCGGGTTTCCGATTCGTCTTCATTAAGCCTCCCACTCGTTAACTTCACACTCAGATGTTCTGAGACGCTCCACGGCTTAAAGGGCCAGCGCATTTCCTTTGAGTGGGTGTCAGTGGGGTAGTGATGCACATCAAGATTTAGAGGATGTGGCAGTTGGAGGGCGTGGCAGTTGGAGGGTGTGGCAGTTGGAGGTCATGACAGTTGGAGGTCATGGCAGTTGGAGGGCGTGGCAGTTAGAGTGCATGATATTTGGAGGTCGTGGTAGTTGGAGGGTGTGGCAGAGGGCGTGGCAATTGGCGGGTGCGTTTAATATTTTATGTGCAGTTGCAGGGATAGGACCCAACATTCTCATCTTTTTAAATTCTCGCCAAAATATGCTTCAAGAAATTTTAAACACATCTAATGACTAAAGTAGCACCCCCCCCCCCACACACACACACACACACACACACACACACACACACACACAGAATTACATGAACACCGTGTGGGGGGGGAGGGGGGGAAGATAAAAGAGGAACTGTATATATAATTATATGTATATATATTTTCTTGGGCGATGGTGACGCTTCCCGTTTCTTTAAATAATCTTCCTCATTTCGTTCCCTCGTGCCTCTCGCCTTTCTGGACGCGACGCTATGAGAACGTAGAGATGACGAGTCAGAAGTGAGCTCTTATTTACACCGGAGATGCTAAAGATAGATGGCGCTCTTGAGAAGAACGTCCGTGTGGCTTTAACGAGGGAAAGCCAGATGTTTTTGTTTGGCATTAAAGAGACGTGACGCAAATTTACGCCACTTTTTTACAAACTTACGCCACTTTTTTGTCTTAAAGAATTCATACAATATCGTTGCAAAATTGTTTCGTGGCCAAAATCACGCAAACGAGACGACAGTATTCTTTCCACCATCCGAAAGACAGGGTTCTACAAAAGCAGTAGAACACATGGAGTTGGGAATGAGCTCTGTTGTTCTCAAATCAGCCTGTGGAGGGCGCTATTGCAGTGGCAGTGAGGAAGCACCCCAGTTTAACCTCCCACCAGTCACACACAAGCACGATGGGTTCGAACGCATTAAAGATTTAACGGAATGATAATCGCAGACCTCGCTGACCTTTCCTGCCCCGTTAATAAGGACGTGGTCGACCTGAGGGACACCGCCGCCGCCGGAACTCATCATCCAGAGCATCGACTGTGTGAGCCGTCCGAATAACTTTGCACTCATTTGCATATGTTAAATAAATAACAGCAAAATGTCTGATAACGTTAAACGCACTCAGTAAACCGTTTTATTTATTTATTTATTTTAACATCGTTAGTTTGCTTTAAACCCTCACTTGGCTAGAAGATTCCAACTTAATAGCCGTAAAACTATACATCGTAATATGACGCTATTCTACACCTCGCGTAAATTAATTTATAATCAGATCTAACGAAGTCTTTCTGCTGACTCAGCTAGTTTGTCGAATTAACAGGATTCAGATGGATTTAGATGCATGAAGAGGAATCGCTGTAGGCCCATCTGGTGCCAACAACCATTCAATGATTAAAACGGGCAGTTACGTAACTTAAATATAATTGGCTTTTGTTGAGTCGTTTGTCCAGCCGTGACATCATCAACAATAACACACACCTCTGAGCGCTTCACATTCGTATCAATGCATTAAATACAATACATTCTTCTCCGGGTGTTTTTTTATTTTTTATTTTATAAACCACCTTCTGTACTTTGGCCACTGGATGGCAGTGTTTGAATGTTAGAAAAAACAGAATCCTGTTACTCAGCGATCAGCATTCACTTTAAAAACCAGACTAGATTACGCTGCGAAAGACTAGATTATTAACGATATTGTTTTCAATAGACGCATTCATGAAATCACTCAATATTCCCAAAACATACTCCGACTCGCTCACAACGTTCTTGTGATGAATGTCGCCTGGTGGTTCCACCTCACTCCATGGCGTTCACCACTGATCAACGGTGGAACCATCTTCCCAACTCTGTCCATAAGGCGGAGTCACATGGCATCACTTTCACAAAAACTAAATTAAAATAATTAAAAAAATTAAAAATAAAGAGGGGGGGGTGGTGCATGATAGAACAATGATCAGGTTTGAAAGTTCTAGAGTGAAGCTGGTTCTTCCGTAACTTCGGACTTCGTAAGTCGCTTCGACTCGATGAATGAACATAAATCTAATATTTTTTTAGGCCTCTTGGCTTCAGAGTCACATAGGTGGGGCTATGGGGTCATCGGTGTAGCTGAAGCATCGGGACGGACGGACGAACAGTCGGGTACCGATCACGCTGGCGGAGTATCATTGGAGGGGGGTGGTGGTGGTGGTGGAAGGGATTACGGGGTCATCGGTGTAGCTAAAGCAGCGGGACAGCCGGACGGTCGGGTACCGATCACACTGGTGGAGTGTCAGCGGAGGGTGGGGTGGGGCTACGGGGTCATTGGTGTAGCTGAAGCAGCGGGATGGACGGCCGGACACCATATCACACTGGCGGAGTGTCAGTGGAATGCAGAGCGAGTGGGCCGTAGTGTGGAGGAGAACCTGGAATCCGGACTGTGAGAACGTGCAGGTGCGATGTGCATCAGCTCACCACGTTCTCCACCGCCCGCCGGAGACGGAGCATGTCAAACGCATCCAGAAGTGATGAGTCATGAAGCCGCGTCCATACGCCTCCAGGTGCGGCGAGAAAAAAAATAAAATAAAAAATAAAACAAGTTCTAATCACGCACGGGAGAGGACGCAGAGAACGCAATGCATTGTGGACGCTGCCAGCGAGACGACACCGCCGGCCCGAAAATACGGCGAGCACCGCCGCGCGCTCGTGATTCATAACGCCGAGGACGGCCTTTATAGCCGGACAGCGGCGGGAACGTATCTGAAGACACTCCTGGATCAGTGATTCATTCTCTTTGGCTCAAATTGGTTCCGCCGTGCGGAGATCCTGGGAGTCTGGATCGGAAGGCGGGAGGTGGGGGGAGGGCCCGGGCGGGTGTTGAAAAGTTGAGAAGCGGAGCGAATAAGTTTTATAAGCGACGGGGGAGAAAGAGAGCTGGAAAAAGCACCGCAAAGATGAAATTAAACCTGCCTGCGACGCAGACGCTCAGCGTCCAAAGACCTGTTTGTGAGATTAGACTATTCAAGGTGCCAAGGTCACATTGTTCTTCGCCAGATGTGAAAAAGAACCCGGAGTATGAGGTTTAAATGGTGCGAACATCTGCCTCAGTCTCCGGTCTCAACAGAAAGACGAATAAATGAATTAAAAATGACACTACGCATTTTTTTAAATCGTTAATTCACAAGTTTTCAGACCGTGTGTGGGAACCTGAGCTCCATACAGGAACAGGGAGAACATGCAAAACCCTGCTCGTAACTAAGGCAGATTGCCCCATGTGACGTTTTAAAGCTATTTTCTGTCCAAGAAAACCTCGGCTTCAATCTCCGGTCTCAATTTTTAAAATGTTCTAATTACACATTTTTTAAATCGTTAGTTTACCTGATACGGCAGCGTGTAAGCTCCATGGGAAACACCTGCAATCACAGGGAGAACATGCAAAACCCTGGACTTTCAGGCATTATGCACAGAGGAGCTAAGACAGATTGCCCCATGTGACGTTTTAAAGTCATTTTCGGTCCAAAAACCCCGATAAAAAATGAAAACGGATAAGTTTTTTTTTTTTTGCGTACACACCCGAGCAAAGCTGTTGGCTTTGATGAGACGCCGGCGAGCTCATTTCCTCCTCCCTGCACATCGAGTCAACGACGACAGAACCAAGCGACGCTCACAATCAGCGTGATGCAGAGGTCTCGGCGTGGGAACCTCGACCAATTTACACCAATCAGGTTCCGAGGCCTCCGAAGCCACGAGGAACTAATTCGCAAATTACGGGTGATTTGAACAACTCGAAGAGCGTCATCACGGCACGGCGGCGAGCGAGCCCTCTGACGCCGGCGCTGGAAACGAGGTTACCTTCACCCAGCGCTTTGATTAACCAGCCGGACGTTTGATTGGTCGGCTTCCTAAACCTGCGTCTGCGGCGTGACGTTCTAACATCCACATCCAGAATAAATACAAATCCAGAGAGCATGAATGAAAAATAAATCAAAAATAAATCAAATACAAATCATAAAAATAGTCCCTCATTAGGACCGGAGCAGCCAGGCTTCGTTCTAACGATTATTTAACAAAATCAATAAAAATAAACAAAATCAGCTGATTTCAACCTGCGTAATATTTAATAAAGCGATACGGTACGAGAGGGCGTGGCATTATAATGAATAAATTACATAAGGAGTACAGTTCCACCTCTTTCTCGTGATTTATTCACAATAATACACAAACTCGAGTCTAATTACGTTAATAAAATGCTTACAAACTCACTATAACAACAAAAACAAGGTTTGATTCATAATTGCATTTAAATCGTTAATAATCTGATCTTCCGCAGACATAATAAAGTCCGTTTTTTCCAATAAACACTGATCACTTAGCAACAGGATTCCAGTTACTCTAACAATCAAACACTGCCATCTAGTGACAAATTACAGAACACAGTTTATACAAAACAGGAGCATGTATTGTATATCACGCATTGCTACGAACGTGAAGCGCTCAGAGGGGTGGGTTATTGTCGATGATGTCACAGCCGAACAAACCGCTCAGCCAATCAGATTTAAGGAGCGGAACTATATTAAGGCAATGCTATGAGAGGGCGTGGCATTATTAACATGCGTTTATTAAACATAAAGCAGTTCAGAATCTGGTCTCCTGTGAAGTAAAGTGAACGCTGATCGCGGAGTAACAGGATTCCGGTTTCTTTAACAATTAAAAAACGCCATCTATTGGCAAAATTGCAGAACGTAGTTTATAAAAAAGTCTGTTTCTGTATTTGATATGAATAAAAAATTGATGTTCTTTTGCAATGCAACCAATGGAGAATCAGAGCGATACAGATATTGTTGCGATCAATAATGGCAACATTTCATATAGTAAAATATTTACGGTGAGGTACATTGTGTTCAGGTTTATGGTTTTAATCACGTAAAACCAAAACACAAATAACCAAACGACAATATTAAATTTTATAATAATAAATCTGCTGATATAGAACAACAAACGTGTTCTATGTTTTATTAAAGTTGTTTTATACGGTTTATTATACGTTTACCTGACTGTGTGTATGATGTTCATGTTAACCCCCCCCCCCCCCCCCCCCCCCCCCCCCCGAGTTCATCCAGAGTTCTCTTTTTGCACGAGGCGTCTGAGTAACGGGAACCAGAGGCAGGTCACAGTCCAGAAAGCGGCAGAACGTTGCACTGATGTGTTGATGAACTTGCGTTAATGAGCGTGCAGGGTTCTGCGCACGCCGCCCGCGGAGCTTCAGATTAAACATTACAGACTCGCCGGGTACCGGATCCGTGCCACGAGCGGCTTTCAGCCTCAGACTTCAGAGATATGCAGATCACTACGATGTGACGGTTCTTAACGTTGCCATGGCGACGGCCTCGTCTACAAACGCGGCGGAGACAACACAAACGGCCGGAGATTACGGGAGTCGAGCTTAAAAAGGTAAACAAAGCCCTGCGAGAACACAACTGAGGAACGATTCAGGAGTCGCAAAAATGTAATCAACGGCCGCGTGAGCCGAGGGTCCCCGGTCCGAGGCTCGGTCCCAACCAACATGGACTATGGCTGAAGTTGTTCCCCTGACGCCATGCGCTCAATTCACTGTGTGTGTGTGTGTGTGTGTGTTTCACTGCATGGATGGGTTAAATTTGGAGGACACACTCCAAAGCCAGTGATTCTGATGTCATAATCCTCTTAAGAAAAGGAGAAATGAATAAATCTTGTAAAGGGAAAAATATGGAACCACCAACAACCAACAGTGGGTCAGACTGAGGAGGGGGGGGGGTTTCCCCATGCCCATCCAGAGGAGAACATTACGGGCGCTGGGCAGATACACCCAGGACAGGGGGACAATCTATCACTGGGCACACACTCACACACACTCTATATGGGGCAATTTGGAGAATTCAAATGACCTTGACCCATGTTTTTGGACTGTGGGAGGAAACCCACACGGACACGGGGAGAACATGGAAACTCCACACAGATTGGGATTCACACTTGGATCCACAGCACTGAGAGGAGAACATGGTAATCATTAAGCCACCATGCCGTCCCTTTTTTTGTATTTATTTATTTAAATTTGTTACTTAATTATCTTGTTCTGTTGTGTATATATATTTGTATATAATCATGTATAACGAACATGTGTAATGTTATACTAAACCTGCATTATAAAAAGATTTTTAAAATATATATATTTAATATATTAAATAAGGGCGGCACGGTGGCTTAGTGGTTGGCATGTTCTCCTCTCAGCGCTAGGGATTCCCGGTTCGAATCCCCATCTGGGTGGAGTTTCCATGTTCTCCCCGTGTCCGCGTGAGTTTCCTCCGGGTTCTCCGGTTTCCTCCCACAGTCCAAAAACATGGATCAAGGTGAATTGAGTTCTCCAAGTTGCCCCATATAGAGTGTGTGTGTGTGTGCCCAGCGATGGATTGGCGCCCTATCCTGGGTGTATCTGCCCAGCGCCCGAAACGTTCTCCCCTGGATAGGCATGGGGAACCTCCCCGTGACCCTAATAGAGGATAAAGCGGAAGATAAAGAATGAATGAATATTAAATTAATTAAATCTATCATTATTAAATATATATATATATATATATATATATATATATATAAGGCCCATCATGGGGTTTGAGGTATAGATGGCGACATTAAAAAACTGGGGTGACAGAAGCGGTGGAGATCGAGGTGGAGAATGTAGGCGCAGATCAAACCCCAAAACTTTAGCAGCGGAGTGACGTTCCGCCGCCTGTGTGAACGGGTGTTGATCGAATGCTTTGTATTAGCGTGAATGTGAACATTCTCCTCTGAGAACAATCAGCCTGCGTATTCCCGGCTCTCTGTTCACCGTTTGCCGGAACATCGTACGGATTTCGACGTCTGGAGCCTTCGTTCTCATTTCTTCTCCCTCTTTGAACTCGCTCTCAGGTCCAAATCAGCCGCGGCGAGCGCGGACCGACCCGGGGGCGGATCGATGGGGCAGCGGGTGGTGCTGAA